>JANAVB010037819.1:18277887-18877887 GCA_029216955.1 Iris pallida | reverse complement strand
TCGAATTGGCAACCGTCGTCTTCGGTCGTAATTTAGCCCTTCGTCGCTTTTGATGTCATAACCCATATTCTGAATGATATTCTTGGCCTGCCAACTATACCGAAAAGGTTGTATTTCCCATAGTCATAGTCAGCTTCTGTGTTGTACTTGGGAGGAGTAGAGTCTGGAACGAACTTTCTCTCGCTAATTATACGATCGAAGATGATTAGCTCTTCATCTTTCTTTCTGGCTGGAATGATAAAGTAGTGGATATCTTCTGGGTAAACTTTTTCCCGTAGGTGAGACGTCGTGACCGACATGCAGAGGTGTGGTCCTATGCCATTCTCTAGGGCGTATATTATATCTATGTAATGGTTTACAGATTAATAGACATCGGAGTAATTCAAAGATAAACCTTTACTAAGGAAATACACAAGTTCTTCTTCAGGGATAACATCATCCGCTGAAGGTACATTATCCTGAGTATTGATATACTCAATGAGAGGATCATCATCTGGAAGTGGAGCCACAGTCTTGGCCGAGTTCACCACATAGGGTAATTCTTAAGGATTGGGAGGACGGGCATCAGTAGGTTCCCCCTGGGTGTTTTGCTGAGAGTGATGGTTAATGGTTTGACCTTGTCGGGTTTCTTCTTCATCACCCAGATTGTGAGAGACTTCGGCGTACTTAGTACGTCCTTTGACTCGGACAATCAGGGGACCATCGTTGGGGGATGGAGGTGCTTCAGCTTTATTGTCAGCTTCATTGCCATCATCCTTGGGGGGTTGAAATTGGTAAAGTACCGAATCTCCATAGTAAGCTTCAATGTCCTTGAAAGGATCGACGTCAGCAAACTCTGTCTTCACGACACCGTCGCTGTTGACGTACTTGAAGCATTGGTAAAGTGTGGAAGTGACGATCATGTTCTCATGTATCCATGGACGTCCCAACAAGACGTTGTAGGATACATTGGCATCGATCACATAGCAGGAGACCTCCGTTCGGAGATCACCGATCTGGCATTTGAGACGGATCTTGCCCAGCGGATGGCTTCGACCAGCATTGAAAACCATGATAGTTGTGTTGGTTGCAGATAGCTTGTGCAGAGGGATTCCCAGGATTTGAAGCAAGCTTCTAGAAATGATGCTGAGGGAGGATCCTGGATTGATGTGCATGCGGTCCACCTTGATCGCCCCGATATACCCTGTATAGTACAGGGGTCTATCATTGTCATGACCCGCACCCACTGTAAGGGTACGAGCACGTAACAACGCACAGCCTACGCCGCAGTATCGGCGGTAGAACGCTGTCCAAGGTCAAACATCTAACAATATAAAGGTACATGTATAGTATATACTCTCCGAATGGAGGTGATATAGCAGATACAGTCTCAATCACATCTAAGATAGAGCATGAAAAGATATATTGATAGATAGATAACCAGAATGGAAACACTGAGATACAATCCAGAAGTCTAAGTGTCCAAATAAAAATACATATCCCAAATAACATCTCAGAATCTCAATACAGTAATCCAGGAAAGATAATAAAGACATCCTAATCTAGGGGAGTGTCATCAGCTGCTAGTGGGTCCAAGTCACAAGTGTTGTCTAAAGCTGCACCATGAGGGGTAGACACCAGTGCCTCATCATTCACTGTAAAATTTTCAACAGGTCCAGTCAGGACGAGAGCGAGTACAGTACATCTCAACAAAATCATAACAGGTTAGGAAATATAAACATGCTAGAGAGTAAGATACAGGAAACTGAAGAAATAACATGATAAAAAAGAGAGAGACTGTAAGTAAATAACTACAGTATATAGAGAACTAACAGTGATAGTGATTCAGAGCACAAGATGGTTATGTAAACGGCACGATGTTGTACACGAGTAATCTACAGAGGTTTGTACACGAGTAATCTACTGGATTGAATACATAACCACTTCTACTCCCCCGCACCAATCAATACACAAAGATCTAGATAAGTTATGTTATTGTACACGAAGGTCATGTGCATACATGATTATACACGATTCGCACGTTTCGTACACGAATGTCACAAATACAAGGAGTACACGATGTTCACGATAAAGTACACAAACACGAATACCCGATGTATCCGCTAAGGGGATAACATCGCACAACAAGATCCATATAGTACTAATCCGTGTTTCCAACGTGTCAGCATCATGTAAAGTAATCTAAAGCAGAAATATACTCCTAATGCAGGATATAAAATGATCAGAGAATGTACTCGCCTGTAACCTGAGAATTTGGAAAATATCTACTGTCCGAGGAGTGGTGTTTGTCTCCTATAGAACAGTACAAGTCACTATGAGTCTAAAATGATAATAAGATACAAGTTAATGCATTCTACATGAATCTAGGTCAATCTAGACCAAAGTCAACTCTTGGTCAACTCTGGTCAACTCTGGTCAACCCTAGAAGTCAAACTAGGTCAACTAGGTTGAACCTAAGTCAAACAAGTCTATACTAGTCTAACTAGTCTATCCTAGGTCTAACAAGGCTAAACAAGACCAATCTAGACTCTATACTGGCATTTAAGCCACACCCATAGGCCATAGGCTATACCATGCCTATGAACCAACCATAAATCACATGTCACATAACACATGACAAACCAATCTAAAATACAATGCCCTTATTGCTATATTACACAATCTAATATAGAAATACTCATTAGCTTATAGGCTACCTATATACATATCACCCATACATTATATATCAATATATATATTGATACACACACATTGATATATTATATATGATACCTATATATATATATATATATCAAATACATATATATATACATATGTATAGAGAAAAAGGAGGACACATGTGCTCATGTGTCATATGTGTGTGTGAGAGATAGACGTGTGTGCAAGAGGGTACAAGAGTGTGTGTAGAGAGATACTTGTGTGTGAGCTAAGGCATGTGTGTGTGTGTATACAGGATAGTGTAATGGGAAACATGTGTGACCTGTGTACCATATCAGTGAAATATACACTGTCATGAGGAACAGGAAATACATGTTAGGAATGTGAACATTTGAAGACAGTGGCATCAACTATTGCAAAACAGTGTACATGGTGTTCCTAGGAAAAACAGGGAATGAATTAACAGTTGCAAAGGGAAGAACATCTCAGGAATTAGAAAATGAAACAGTATAAAAATAAAATAGAAATCAGTAAAAATAGTGGAGTGTAATATGGTATGAACTTGTGTGTGTGAGTGAAAGACAAGAGAGTGTTTGTGTTGGCAGAAAAATTAAGAAAACAGTGAGGGAATATATTATCCTGAATCCAGAGCTAACAATGTATGAAAACTGGAAGATGTAGTTGACAGTTACCCTTGAATTTCAATCAATTATCTCATACCCAAACCCACATGACAGTTAACATGAACAAATCAGTAAAAGGAGAACTAATAATCAAATAAGGAAGGAAATCAATTCCCAGATTTTTAAGGAAATGAACATACTCAGGTATTAAACAATTGACAAGGGACAGTGACTAACTACCCAAACTGGAAATCAGTATTTCAGTTCATAAAATCTCAGGTTTGGAAATCATTTCAATTACAGTTGAGTTAAGAAGGAAGGGACACTAAACTCAGTTAAAGGAAATATGAAAATAGTCATTGAAAAACATGTGTCAACACAGTTAAGGCAACATGAAAATAGTGAGCTAACTAACCATGAAATCTGGAAAAAAAATTAGTTGACAGATACATATGAATGAACATTCATTTCAGTTAATAGATGGAATGAGTAAATCTCAGGTTAAAGCTCAGTTCAATTACAGTTAATATAGGAACTAGTTGACAGTTCTATAGGAAAATCAAGACAGTTCTATTCCATTCGAATCCAACACAAAAGTCAAAATCCCATTCTCAAACCAAAAACCAAATTCAAATGTAAACATTGTTCTAACATGGACTAACAAACATGTGAGAGTAATTAGCAGTGATAACATCAATAAAACTGGGATTAAAAAGTTAGGAAAAAACTGAAAAACCAGTGTACCATACATGGTATCAGTCGAATCCTAAAATTTTCCCAAATCGAAACCAAAATCAATTCAAAAACTAAACTAACATGCAAATTAATTCTAACATATGTCATACATTATATTTAGGACCTAATTAACAATTAAAAACACAATTAAAATTATTTAAAACCGAAACAGAACAATGAACCAAATAAACACTGATACACGCACAGTGCACGCACAGTGCACACATGATATCGTGTCCGACATGACACGAAGGGTCGTGTCTCTCGACACACGTGATGTCAGTGGTCGCCCCTTCGTGTGTGTCAAGTTATACGTGTTCTAGCGTTGTGTCCTGCTCGCAAACAGCCTCGAGCAGCAGGGCAGCTACAGTGCCCGTGCGCGCGATTGTGCACCCGTGGGTTCGTGGCGACTCGACACGACACCAATACGTGTTCAGAGCAATGGAAATACAGAAGCGAGGTTAAAACCCTAATTCCTATTCATTTACATTCCTAAAAACAAATCGAAATGTCCTTTGGGGCATTTTATCAAACACCTTCATTCACGAACTGATACGTGTCCGATACGGACACGTACAAGACTCAAAACCTAGGGTTAGCTAGTCCTACAATTAGGTTAGGCCTAGGGATTCCTAGATATGTAATAAAAATAGTATTTTATGGAAGGGATTAGAATATTACCTTGGGATTTACAATATAACAAAAAGCCCCAAATGAGAGGATTCTCAAACCACCAAAACTCTGCCAAATTATTTCTTTCCCGAAATTTCTCAATACCAATAGCAAGTAAATTAAATTTAGGTCCTATTGCAATTGGTTTGGGTGGAAAAGGAATTAAATAGGAATTTCTATGAATTAAAGAAAATGGAGACTCACCTCTTTTTCAACTTGTAAAATATTCCTAATGGAGGCTAGCCCTAATTTCTAGGAGCATTAAATAGAGGGAGAATACCAAGGTGGCTGGTCATGGCTGGATTGGGCTAGGGTTAGGGCTCTACAAGTGTTGGGTTGGGCCTCTAAGGCTCAAGTCACAAGTTATGACTTGTGAAATCACAAGCCATTCTCTAATCAATTTAAATCCTAATTCCTCCTAATAAATTCTAATGAGTTAAATGTCACTAACTTAGGTCAAGCTAGGGTTCCATAACCTAACCAAATAGTCATGACCTAGGTTAGCCTCTAGGACAGTCTCCTAAGTCAACACTAGTCAAAGTCTAAAATAGCACCAAATCAAATATACTAAAAATCACTGAAAATTCTAATAAACATAATTAATACTAACTATCACTAACCATGGTTAGCTAAGACTAGCTATGACTATTCTAGGTTAGGTCCAAACCAAGTTAGGCTAATCACAATACATGGTAATCAATTAAATAATATTAAAATCACACCATTCTTAATAATACATTAAATTCCAAATAATATATATTAAATTCAATTAAATTCAAAATGAAAAAATACCCTCGAACTAGAAATGATAAATGAAACACCCTAATCACATGGCTAGGCTCTAGGTTAAGCTGTCTCTAGTATTACACTATCAAAACACCAAAAATCATAAGTCATGATTTAAAATAGTTTTAAAATGATTTAAAAATTATCAAAAATTATATCATGATTTAAATATCATTACTAAAGGACTAAAATTACAAAATTTTAAAATTACCCTCATTTTAGAAAACTGGGTGTTACAATCATGACGATTATTTTTGTGTAGCATGTCCTTCTGTGAGAAGGTGATATTGGACACCACTTCTATAGTACTGTGGCAGTGGGGGCATGAGATAGAATCTTCAGCAGGAGCTTTGACCTCAACGAGGTAAGAGTCGGCATATAGCAATGTCTCACTTAAGGCCTTTCGCATTTCTTTCGAGAGTCGCAATAGATCGAACAGAGACAACCTGGCAGGTGTATTGGCTAGCTGAGCCAGTATGTCAAAGTTGTAGGGTCGATCCATGCCTTCTGGAGCTGGCACCTTTAGAGACTTGTCAAACCGCGTCTCCTTCTGCTTGGATGTAGTTTGAGGCTTGGACGGGCCCGCTTCTGAGCTTGTAGGGGCAGCAGGAGCTTCTTCATGTGCAGGATCGTATGTACGAAGATAAGTCTTTCCCGATCGCGTCTCGCCAGATAGAACCTCGTAGATGGGGGAGGATACCATGTGGCATGGCATGAATTTCTTGCCCCTTCTTTCTTTGGGAGGTGCTACCCCCTGCATCACTTCTTGGACAAGGTTCGGATGGACCCACATGATCTCACCACATCTAGTTATGAGTGGGACCAAGGTTGAGTTGCTAGCTGGTGGTAGGTTGAAGACTTCCATCATTGCCTTGGGGATCGGGACCACGCCGTCTGGGACTTCTGTAGGAGAAAAGTCGCCAAACTGAAGAGAGATCATGTTAGCAGATACGACCTTGTCTTCAACTTCAAAGTTGATCACTTGGGTGTCGATAAGCTGTTGTATCTTCTTCTTCAGGACGATGCAGTCCTTGGTGGATTGATGCATGTACTGATGGTAAAGACAGTACTTGGGATCATTGAGTTGGCTCGCCTCTGCAGGACGTCGTGGTGGGGGCAATGTCAGCTTATTACTCTTCGTCAATGTGTGGAAGATGGTGAGGATATCGTCTTCATCGAAGGAGAAGGTCTCCTTAGGCTTATCGGAGGTGCCTTAAAAATTAGAAGCTCCTTTGGATGTGTCGACTTTCAGGACTTCTTTCCCTTTACCCCTACGAACAGGGATAGTCTGAGGGTGCTTGCCTTTGTCCTCAGATTTGGGTGTCTTCAGCCCCAGTAGTTCCAAGTTAGGAACATCATTTTCAGCAGCATCAGCGGCCCCAATGAAAGTGGGCCATGTATCATACTTATGTATACCTAGACAAAACTTTACTGTAGGAAGGAAGTTATGTCGACAAGTATCCATAAGTTCTGAGTTTGGTATGCCGAAGGGCATATTTAGTGCTAGTCCTCTGAAGCATTCGATAAAGGCAATGACAGATTCAGTCTTCTTTTGCTTGGTCTCGATAAGAGTGGACATACTAACATGCATGCCACTCTCGTAAAACCTGTTGAGGAACAACCTCTCTAAGTCTTTGAATGAATTGATACACCCGTCAAACAGACTGCAGAACCATTCGAAGGCAACCCCCTGCAAGGTACTAATAAACAACTTCGACAGGAACGGATCATCTCGAGGCAAGTGTAGAGTTTGTGTGTTGAAGTACGTCATGTGCTGACGAGAAGAAGTCAAGCCGTCGAATGAGTTCAGCGTCATCGGCTTGTAGTTAGGAGGGCAAGTAGCGGTCTCCCACTCATGGGGATACGATTAAGATATCCCCATCTTCTGCAGCTCGTCTTTGTGTGAGACGGTATCGAGGCGAGCAACCAGGGAATCAATTGCATCTTGTTAATTGAGTAGGTGTTGGGAAACAGCCGCTGAGCGGTTGTCTGGTGTTGTTGGCGAAGGACCACCCCCAGTATTTACAAGATTTGGAGGAGGCACAACAAAATGATACTCCTTTTGTATGGAAGGAGGGTTGTTGCTGTGAGCCGGACTAGCATGGGCTGAGGTATTTTGTTGAGGTGGAGGAACAGCTCTAGCAGCTTGAACTGCCATGATACTGGTAAGCATATCAGTGATCTTGGCGAATGCTATTTTGAGACCCTCTAGTCGTTTACTAGTCTAATCACTGGCTTCTTCAGGTCTTTCTTCGTCCATCATGTATGTAGATAGCATACGAGGATGAACAGAGGAAACAGTGCAACTGGTGCTGATACTGTCCATCTCTGAGTGGATAAGTCCTTCATCTTCAGGTAGAGGAGGTAGATATTTGCCATCGAATTCGGAGGGATCATCGTCCTCTGGAAGGCTACCCCCAGTTTGGGGGTCATCTGCTTCAGATTCTGAGAGAATGCTACCCCCGGCTTGGGAATCTTCGTCGTCCGTACAGAATCTTGCCTTTGATCGAGTGCCCATATTGTCATGATCCGCACCCACTGTGAGGGTACGAGTACGTAACAGCGCCCAGCCTACGCCACAGTGTCGGCAGTAGAACGCTGTCCTAGGTTACTATCGAACCAACAACTCACGCAATATATAATGTACTCATCATGATCAACTCCGAACGGAGGACAAGTATAAGATATTGTAACTCAATCACAGTCTAAGCACGATAAGATAACACAGAAGAAATAACTAAGAAACAGAAGACAACTACTAAAATAATAACAACTCTCAACAATCTCAATACTACACAAGTCTCAATCAAAAACAACAGGTTCAACATAAAGAACAGATGCTAGTCTACTAAACTAAATCTCGATCACTCCTGAGTGTCGGGGCCAAGGTATCCATCCAGTCTCCGGGTCCATAATATGTAGGGCATGTGTCCTCAGGGCAATCATCTGTAAAATTTTCAACAAGTTCAGTCAGGACAGGAATGAACACAATCTCATCTAGAAAATCCAAGTAAATGACAGAGAACTATAAAGCAGTTAGAGACAGTTGTATTGATGAACATGGCAGTTTATATTCAGGTGATGGTATAGAGAGACAGATAAGTACAAGAAAAGTAAGTAACTAAACAAGAGAAGAATCATGGCAACAAAGAGTGTAAAATAGAAACTAGCTGAACTTGAGTAACATGGTATGAGTCCAGACAGTAAATGTAGACAAGTGTAACTCCAACGTAAGATAAGTACAAGACTAATCTAATACAAGATAAATCCAGTACGAGACGATTCCAGTCATACTGATCAATGATTCCAGGGTGAGTCCAGCCTATACTCTAACAGTGTGTTTTAAAATATCGGGATCGACATGTGAACGGCTGTAGGTAATACGGCACACCCCACACTCGGCCAAGTGTGGGGTGGCTATCGTTCCAGTATAATTCCAAGGGAGTGGTTCCAGTATTTGGGTATGTTCACATGCCTATTCTAATATTTCCCCGCCCAACAAATACAAGTGAGTCCATAACCGGACACAAAAATAAGTATAAGTCCAGCCAGTACACGAATGATTCCAGTAAATGATTCCAGAGTGATTCTAGTAGGTGATTCCAGAAATAGAGGCCAGACATGAATAAATGAGTGTCACATGAAATGGATCCAGTAATAACAAATCGTGTTTGAAACAGAGAATCAGATAGAACTAGCTACAACTGAAATATAATAAACGACAAGTAAATGGAAGAACTATCAAAGAATGTACTCGCCTGCTACTCTGAAAAGAGTAGTAAAATATCAGATGTCTGCACCGGAGTCACAATGTCCTAAATAGAGCAATATGGGTTATAATATGTTTAAAATAAGGTAAACAAAGTCTACAATATAATCTACATGATTTTTAGGTCAATCTAGGTCAAAGTCAATTCTAAGTCAAACCTGGTCAACTGTCTAGGTCAAACTAGGTCCAAGTCAAACTTGGTCAACTCTGGGTCAACTCAAGTCAACTACACTAGTTAAACTAGGTCAATTGGTCACATCTAGACTCAATGTTGACTTCGGGTAAACTCTAGTCAATCTTGAACTATTGGGTCAAACCTTGGTCAATTCTAGGGTTTTGGGCCAACTCTAGTCAATCTAGGTCTAGGCCAGTCAACTCAAGTCTAATTAACCGCCCAAAGGTCACTCTAACACTAGGCTATATACCAACTAGATACAATATATAAATATATACATTCATTTTTACATACATGCTTACATTCATCCATTTCTAGATACTTACATATTTAGCATACTAGCATACATATCTACTTGCATTTTATTACATTAATATTATATCACACATATACCCACATAATTATATAGACAAAACATATATATATATATATATATATATATATATATATATATATATATATATATATATATATATACATAGGCTATTAACATAGGCTATTATATATATATATATATATATATATATATATATATATATATATATATATATATATATATATATATATATATATATACATAGGCTATTAACATATGTGTGCATATAGGGAGAGCCATGTGTGTAGGTGTAGTGAAATGAACATGAGTGTGTGTGTTGAACAAGGAAAAACAATGAACAACCCAGGTTTTAGGTGGTTAGGAACTAGTGTTCTCAGGAATTGAGTTGTGTGTGTGAACTCAGGATTTGCAATGTATTAATAGGGAATAGCAGCTGGTGGCAGGATAATTCAGTGATGGTTGTGTCAATTCAAAACAGTGAGGGGGAGTATCAAGTAGGTTCTTAGTTATAGGTGTGTAATAGCATTGAAATCTCAGGAATTTGGTCTCAGGTTAATGACAGTTTCAAAACCATTCCAAGCCTAATTTTCGAAAACCCAAACCAACATGTAAACATCCCCATTACTAACACAACTGACATTAACAACCTAACAGTGAACAAATCATAAAGTAAATGAATTTAACCATGGCAATTAAACTTCCAAAATCAATTTTTAAGAAAGGAGATCAAATGACAGTTCAATCAACCTAATATTAACACCAATTCGAAATCCTTTCCCCATCTCAACACCAAATCAATAAGTAATCTCAAAACCTAATACACAATATCTATGAATTAGTATGTCGACTTGATCATGGAAAAAAAATAGATTGAACTCATTTATGTATTAGAAATTCAAAACAGTTCACCAAAGCATTGACAGTTTACAAATATTAGTTAACTGTTACTGTAACTCATAGTTCAAAACCAAATAGAATCCTTGAATTCCTAGCTAACCTTTGAACCCAACATCTAGGTGATCTAATATATATGTATATGAATTAAATAGGGTAATTAATTATCAAAATTCGGCTTAAACAGAAATCAACTTCAGAATTTTCGAACATAACACATGGTATCAGGAATAAATGGGGAAATACAAATTCGAAAATCAAAATCGTAACAATAACCTAAATTAGTGGTTGGTAAATGATCTAGCACATGTGTACGTGTCAAAGGGGGTGTTTGTGTCCAACAAAGTGGACACAAACGTGTCCAAACAACCACACATACACAGACACGAAACTGGGTACAGGTAGTGTCGTGCACGCGTGCACATCACTCGTGGACAAGACACAGTGCACCACGTGTCACGTGCACCTACCTATGTGTTCGCCTAGGGTAGGGATAGGTCCTAGGGTGCCTGAAACGTGTCCACGTCATGTGTCGTGTCGAATTTTAAGCCGTGCCAGTAGCTAAAATCGCGCGTGCACAGCGCGCGCGCGGCCAGTACGGCCAGTACGAGGAGGAGAACTCCTCGCACACTGCATCAAATGGCCTCAAATTTTGGGAGCATAGTTTCAGTGATTGCCCCATCATTCCTACAAATTTTTGTGTCCTCACGTGTCCGATACAAGAAGATATTCTTCCCGTAATGTAGGACAGTGGACGTGTCCTCGTGCACGCGTGTCCAACACCAAAAACCGACACCAAACGCCATAGAAATACCTAACACTCTTCACAAAAATTAATGTATATATTTAGATCTACAAATTCATGTAATTAGATTTACAAAAATTGAAAATCAATTCCTAAGTGATATTTCATCGAACACCCATACGTACACTATGACACGTGTCCGATACGGACACCAAACGGACACGAAATTAGCTCAAACTTCAGGGACAGCTAGGGGACTCCTAGATCTAGCCCTAAATGTAAAGAAAATAGAATTAAATTACAATTTGAGGGTGGTTACCTATGTGTGTCAATCCTCCAAGAAAGTCCCAATAGAAAGATTCCAAATACCAACTCCAAAGCTCCAAATGAACCCAAAACTGAGATTAACCTCCAGAAATAATAAACATACAAAAATTAGGTCCTAATGCAAAAGACTAGGATTAAAAAGAAATTAAAATGAATTTATAGAAATTTTTGGAAGAGGAAAAAAAAAACCTTTTCTTCAAAACTAGGTCTAGCTCTAAAAGAGGCAAGAACTCCTGAACATGACATTAAATAGGGAGGGGCTCTCCTATAGCTGGTCATAAGTTGCAAAATTAGGGTTAGGGTTTCTTAAATTGGCCCATGGGCTTATGTCATGATCAATTAAATCATTAAGTCATAAGTCATTTCGTAAAACCATAAGTCATGACTTAATTTCCACTAAACTTAATCCTCTCATTCTAACACTAACTTCTAATGACTAAAATGGGTTAACTCAAGTTAGACTAGGGTTACCATAGCTAGGGTTAGGTTTTAGGCTAGTCTACAAGGCTCAATGAGTCAAAATCACAGATATCAATCACCAATTCAATAATCAATCAAATAATTCAAATAAGCCAAAATGATCAAATTACCCCTAGGCTAAAAATGATAATAAATCATCCTAATGACATGGTTAGGCTCTTGGTCTTGCAATCTCTAGGGTTTCACCAACAGTACATCAAATCACAAGTCATGACTTAAAACAGTTTTTAAATAGTTTAAAAAATGATTAATAATCACCAAAAATCATAATGTGAAATAAATATCAATAATAATAATTATAATTACAAAATTTAAAAATTATCCATATCTAGAAAATTGGGTGTTACAATCCTACCCTCCTTAGAAAAATTTCGTCCTCGAAATTAAAATGATCGCATCCTTTTTAGGTCAAACCCAACAAAACAAAGTCGATAGATAACATGCAAACAAAATCCTACTGGTCATGATTCCACAGTCTAGAATATGGTAGCTACACTATCTAGCAAATCACAAGTAATATCCTGACAGGTACTAATTGAATCACACAACAAGATGGAAAGAAGGACAGGAAGGACAGACCTGCTAACCCGTTACCCATAGCATCGGTCTACTCGACTGTCAGCACAAAAGCCCTGCCCCTCTAGGGTGTATCCCTCTGAGGGTGCGGGGCACGGTGCTGCGCTACAGGTGGCCTAGCTTCCTCTATCTAATCCATGACACTCAAGTAATATCCACCCTGATATTCCACTCAATTATACTAGGGAACCATCTATATGGTATATATTCTGCAATCTGATAATCATACCCGTCTATCCCACTACACAAAAAGTATCTTTTTGGGACGACACTATAAGGAACACTAGTCTAAAAAGTCCTAAAAGTATAATTCTAGGGACGACTATATTTTTAGTTACAAAATGTTGCTTTTTTGGGACAGATTGTGAAAATGGATCACTATTTGGGACTGATGAAAATTTTTGTTCCAAATAATACATATTTTCGTCCCAATTATGTTGGCGGGAATACCACACGTGTGGCGGCTAATTGCCAAACTATTTGGAGGAAAAGTTTACCCCCACGTATTTCCATAGTAACCATCCGATCGTCTGGATTAATCCAGACCGTCCATCCCAAAACCTATTTCCTATAGTCGATAGGACTTCTCTCTCTTTCGGATCAAAAATTTTTCTCTTCCTCTCTCTTTCCGATCAAAAATGGCGAGAGAACTGCTCTCTCTCCCTCCGACCTAGGTGATCCTTGCTGCTCTTTTTTCTCTCCGACCATTGTTCCGACCTGGTGCTCCAGTGTTGCTGCTCTCTCTCTCTCTCCCCGACCATTGCTCTCTCTCCGTCCGATCTTCCAACCCTAGGTGCTCCATTGCTGCTGCTTGGTATACTTCCCCCAATCTTTAGAATTTTTTACCAAAATATTTTAGTCTTTCCCTAATATTTGGATGCATGTTATTTTATCCTAGATTGTTTGCACTATTTACACCATTTACTCAATTTTTCCTTGATATTTGAGTGTTTTACACTGTTTACACGGCTGCATGTAATTTTGTCGTAGATTGTTTGCTTAAAATTTGAGGGTTGTACACTGTTTACTGAAATTTTGGTTAAAATTTGAGTGTTTTACACTGTTTACACGGCTGCATGTAATTTTAACGTAGATTATTTGCTTAAAATTAGAGGGTTGTACACTGTTTACTAAAATTTTGCTTAAAATTTGAGTGTTTCACACTGTTTACACGGCTGCATGTAATTTTGACGTAGATTATTTGCTTAAAATTAGAGGGTTGTACACTGTTTACTGAAATTTTGCTTAAAATTTGAGTGTTTCACATTGTTTACACGGCTGCATGTAATTTTGTCGTAGATTATTTGCTTAAAATTTTAGGGTTTTACACTGTTTACTAAAACTTTGCTTAAAATTTGAGTGTTTCACACTGATTACACGGCTGCATGTAATTTTGTCATAGATTATTTGCTTAAAATTTGAGGGTTGTACACTGTTTACTGAAATTTTGCTTAAAATTTGAGTGTTTCATACTGTTTACACGGCTGCATGTAATTTTGTCGTAGATTATTTGCTTAAAATTTGAGGGTTTTACACTGTTTACTGAAATTTTGCTTAAAATTTGAGTGTTTCACACTGTTTACACGGCTGCATGTAATTTTGTCCTAGATTATTTGCTTGAGATTTGAGTGTTTTACACTTGACTCAAATTTTTTGCTAGAAATATGAGTGTTGTACACAGTTTACATGGCTGCATGTTATTTTGTCCTAGATTATTTACCAATTTTTTTATCAACATTTGCTTGAAATTGATTACTTGTCCATATACATGAATTGACTTCTGTCATCACTATTTATCAATGACAATTAATGTTCAGTCATACTCTAGTGATACTGTTCATCATTGCTACTTTGTTCTCTGGGAGTGGAGAATGGTTTGCACATATCATCAAGATTGACAATTTTGAGGCACCCATCACTTCTTCTTTTTTCATTATCCTATGCAACTCATACTTTTTCCCTGACTTCTGCAGATTTCAATGTGTAAAACATGTGTGTATATATATATATTTGTGCCTTACAGGTTATTCTCTTGGATATGTGTGTATATGTGCGTATATGTGTGTGTGTGTCTGTAGCAAATAACTTTTGTTAAACTAACTGGCAGTGGTTGCGACCATCTCTAATTAATGGTGCTTAGTATCCTTGTGGTCTTTTCATATACATCAAACGTACTGACATTTCTAATAAGAGTTATTTACCAATTTTTTGTTCGAATTTAATTACATGTGACACTGTTTATACAGGATTATTTACCAAGATTTTTTTTAGGATTATGTACCAATTTTTCATAATTATTTACATGTGACACTATTCCCGGCTGCATGTTTTTGTCTTAGTTTTAAGCATCAGTTATTTAGGTGATTATTTTTCTTTTGGAAAGATTTCGGTTTATGAAGTATATCAGTTTATTGAAAAAATTATTTGGTGGCAAAAATATGTTAGAACACCACAATATGTGCACATTGTCGTTAATTTGTGAATATTTGTGAAAAAATAGATTTTTTGGTGAAAAATTGGGCCACATTTAGACCTGTCAATTGGGCCGGCCCATCCCAGCCCGGCCCGGCCCGAACCCCAAACACTGCTTATCATTTGTTTGTCAATGTGTGTTATGCTTGGCTTTAGCACAAGCAATTTGTGCTGTGCTTGGCTTTGGCCAAGCAATTTGTGCTTTGCTTGGCTTGGGTTTGCTTGGCTTTGCTTTTTGCTTTGCTGTGCTTAGTTTGGCTTCTTTTGTGGGTACATGCCAGCCAGTCTTCATGACGGGCGGTGAACGGTGACTGTGTTGTTTGTGGGTACATGCTTAGTTTGGCTTTTTTGTGGGTACATGTCAGCCAGTCCTCATGTCGTGGGTCACGTGCCGGACTGGGCTGAGATTTTTCACTCTTGGCCCGGCCCGGCCCGGCCCGGCCCGCTATAGTTCATGGGTCGAAGAGGCCCGAGCCCGGCCCACCCAAATTCAGTGTCGGGCCGGCCCGGCTGACTTGACAGGTCTAGACACATTTGCATGGACAGGAACATGAGTTTGAACCTGGCTATGTTCTTTATAGATTTTAATTTGTCAAATTATTGCGTTTATGCGTTCATGTAGGAATTATTGTGATGATTTGTGAAAAATTGGGTTTTCTTGTGAAAAATTGGGACACATTTGCATGGATAGGAACATGAGTTTAAACCTGGCTATGTTGTTTGTAGATTTTAATTTGTCAAATTATTGTGATTATGCGTTCATGTAGGAATTACTATGATTATTTGTAAAAAATGGGTTTTTTTTTAAAAATTGGGACACATTTGCATGCCCATTCTGGATTGATGTTAAACATGTTATAAATGGAGATGAATTTGAACCTGGCTATGTTCTTTGTAGATTTTAGTTTGTTGAAAATCAACATTTGTGAATCATGCTTGAGCTTTTCAGTTGAAATTGGTTATTTGTGCCATGTGTTAGTTCCATGTCAGTAAGTCATAATCAACCTTGGTAGTATATTAATTTTCTTTTTCTAGCTAGTAATTGTCATAATCAATTGGTTATCTATATGCTTATTATTTCTTCTTCTTGGGCACATTAGTACATGGCTACCAATAAGTGTTTGCTCTATTATTAAATTTGTCTTTACTTGATATATTGCATAAGAATTTTAACTCTAATTTGTTAGAAAGTATATTCTTTGCATGATATATATTTTGGATGGTGCTAGGTGATAATTGTCTTTTGGAAATTGATATGGATATGCGTTGGATTGGATCACATGATTAGAATTCAAAGGCATACAAGGATGGGGTCGAAGCATTTCTTAAATTTGCATATAGAACTAAGAATGCTGATACGGTCCATATTTATTGCCCATGTAGTAGATGTGTAAATCGTGTTTATCATAATCGACAGACTGTGGAGGTTCATATAGAGATGTATGGATTTGAAAGGAGTTATATGGATTGGATATATCATGGGGAGTTATTGGGTGGTTTGGGTAATAACACCGATAATATAGGAGATGATATGTCAGTTGATGAAAGTGATGCTGGATTAAATGAATGTGCTGATATGACAATAATGGTACGAGAGGGAATGGGATTCTCATTCATGATAGAAAATATGGGTTGCGAGGAAGAGCCCATGGCAGAAGAAAACTTGCGGTCCGATGAATGCATGCCGAAATACTTCAAACTTCTAAATGAAGCAGAAAGCGATTTGTACGAGAGTTGTCCTAAGGGTGTCACTGAGCTATCATTTGTTGTCCAACTTTTACACCTGAGGCAACTTAATGGATGGACAAATCATTCTTTCACAATGCTGTTGGTCTTCTTAAAAAAGGTGTTTCCGTGTGCCAAGATTCCCAAATCATACTATCAAGCCAGTAAGCTAACTACTGACTTGGGGTTCACTTATAAAACATGGGATGCCTGTCCTAATAGTTGTATGTTGTTTCGAAATGAAACTGAGAATCTCGACAAATGTGAGATTTGTGGGGCTTCTAGATATAAAGTTGATCATGCCAACGAGGGTAATCTTCCTCCGGTTGACCAGGGTACTAAAGTTTCTCAAAAAAAGGTTCGATATTTTCCTTTAATACCAAGACTGCAACGATTATTTTGGTCATCGCATACAGCTTCGCTTATGAAATGGCATGCTGAGAAGCGAGTAGAGGATGGTGTAATGAGGCATCCGACAGATTCTCGTGCTTGGAAGGCTTTTGATGATAATAATCCATCCTTTGCCAGAGACAGTCGTAATGTTAGACTTGGGTTAATTACCGATGGATTTAATCCGTTTGGTAATATAAGTGTTGCTCACAGTACCTGGCCTGTTGTAGTCGTCCCTTACAACTTACCCCCGTGGTTGTGCATGAAGCAACCTAACTTAATTTTGTCTATTCTTATTGATGGACCAAAAGGTCCAGGTGATAAGATTGACGTTTATCTGCAACCCTTAGTAGAGGAGTTGAAAGAACTTTGGGAGGTTGGTGTTTCTACTTATGATGCATCAACCAAACAGTTATTTCAACTAAATGTAGCACTGTTATGGACAATTAGCGACTTTCCTGCATATGCTATGTTGTCAGGATGGAGCACAAAAGGTGAATTTGCTTGCCCTTGTTGTAATAGGGATCATCAAGCTACCCGATTGACAAATGGTGGCAAGTATTGTTACTGGGGTCATCGTAGATTCCTACCAGGGTGCCATAAGTTTCGAAGGGAGAGGGTAACTTTTAATGGCAAATTAGAAATGAGGCCACCACCTTTGACATTATCTGGAACAGAAGTGTTAAAGCAGTTGAATGATCTCAATGTTTTAACTGAATATAAGAAGGAGGACCTCTTTACAAAGAGGAAGAGGGAAGAAGAAGAAAAAGAGAGAGCAAAAACACACAGTCTGCCAAAAACAAGATTAGGTTGGAAGAAGAAGAGCATCTTTTTTGAACTACAATATTGGGAACACAATTTGATTCGCCACAATCTAGATGTTATGCATATTGAAAAAAATGTATGTGATAATGTCATTTTTACTTTTCTAGGTATTAAAGGCAAAACAAAAGATAATATAAAGGCTCGAAAAGATCTCAGAGATATAAAAATTCGATCAGAGCTACATCCTCAACCACGGGGAAGAACTCTAGAGTACTTGCCTCCAGCTGAGTTCACAATGAGCAACAAAGAAAAGGACATTTTCTTGAAAGTGTTGCGAGATGTAAAAGTCCCTGATGGTTATTCATCTAATATATCTCGATGCGTGCATACAGAAGAGCGGAGTATGTGGGGTCTTAAGAGTCATGACAATCACATTTTAATGCAACAGTTACTTCCTATAGCTATTCGAAGGGTCTTACCAAAGCATGTTGTTAAATCCTTAATTGAATTAAGCAACTGCTTTGTGGTGTTGTGTTCAAGTGTAAATAGTATTACAGACTTGGAAAATTTTCAAGATCGTATGGCACTTACGCTTTGTAGTCTTGAGAAGATTTTTCCACCTGGGTTTTTCGATATAATGGAACACTTGCCTATGCATTTAGTGGATGAGTTACAAATTGCTGGAGCAGTATTGTATCGTTGGATGTATCCTATGGAAAGATATTTGCACACCTTAAAACTTTATGTGCGGAATCGTGCTCATCTAGAGGCTTCTATTGCTAAATCAGTATTGTTAGAAGAATGTATGACTTTCTGCTCAAGGTATTTGGACAATAGTACGGAAACCAAAATGAAGCGGCCAAGAAGAAATAATGATGGAGGAAAGAAATCTGGTCGTGTTGTAGGTAAAGCAGTGAACTTTCGACTTGATCCAATTATGCAAATACAAGCTCATCGATATGTGCTTGCCAACACGGAGGCAGTAGCACCATTCATTGAGTAAGTTTGTCTTGACTAATACCATGATTTATATCCTCTCGTTTAGTTATGTAATTGAAATAAATTTCTACATCTTGATACAGGAAACACCTTGCTGAACTTGGGTCAAAATATCCACAAGCTTCACAACGACACCTTATTAGTCGCCTTCATAATGAACACTTTGTCACTTGGTTTAAGGAGCATGTAAGTAGATGTATCTTTTAATGAACATTTAATATTTTTGACAGCTTGCAGTAAAATATCATTATTAACCTTGTTTAATGTTTTTTAATATAGGTGAAAGGTTTACCAGAGCAACAAATATCAGAGGAGATCAGATGCCTAGCTTTAGGCCCTCTTAAGGATGCTTTGAAATTTAATTCTTACATTGTTAATGGTTTTAGATTTCGAACCAAAAAAATTGATCTTCGTAGAAAAACTCAGAATAGTGGAGTCCTCCTAAAAGCAGAACAAATGAGTTATTCTAGTCGGAAAGATAGAAATCCTCTTACAGGGGATGTTATATTCTACGGACAACTGATAGACATTATTGAGATAAAATATTTGAACGGCATGAAGTATGTTTTATTTAAGTGCAACTGGGTTAATCCACGAGTGGGCCAGAAAGTGGATGAGTTTAATTTTACTCTGGTGAACTTCAATCATTTGTTATACAAAGAGAATAGGGTGATTGATGAACCTTTTATCTTAGCATCCCAAGCAGAACAAGTTTGGTATGTTCAAGACCCTCTAGAGTCAGATTGGCATGTTGTTGTTCAGATGTCGCCGCGAGGCACATTTGACAAGTACTCAACAATAGTAGAAGATTTAGAAGCTAATAGAGTGGAACCTTATAGCATGCAACATCTGGATGAAGCTCATAATGGATCTTGGGTTAGGCAAGGAGTAGAGGGCTTGGTGGTTGACACAAATATTTGTGATGGTGATGATGACCATGATGACAGTGGTCATGAGTAGCAAGTTTGTAGCTTGATTTGCAACTATTTGTGATGCATATCAAATTACAAACTTGTTCCTCTTAGCTATTTTATATCCTTTCAAGTTGTTGGTTGTTTTATCTACTGTGATTGAACGTTGATGAATTTTGCTTATTTCAGTGAATGTTGATTAATTTTGCTTATTTTCTTTACTTCATTCATTCATCTTGTCATATACTTAGCTTATTTTCTTTACTTCATTCATTCCTCTTAGCTATACTATACTTCATTCATCTTGTCATATACTTGCTTCTACATGTTGTATGATAAACATGTTCTGTGATAAACATATATTATTTAGTGGCTCTACTATATATTTAGTGGCTTCTACATGTTCTGTGATAAACATATATTATTTAGTGGCTTCTACATGTTATGTGATAAACATATATCATTATTAAATCTGGTCGCGTTGCAGTAAAATATCATTAATCTGGCTTCTGTATCCCTTTAATTCATCATGCTACTTATACGAGACTGCAATTTGTATTTGAGTTGATAGTGTAGGTTTGTAATGACCAATCACGGGATAACCCTGTATATTGCAATTTTTAACTTCTATTAGGAAAAATGCCCCCACAAAAGAAAAAGTTTATCAAGCCTGGGTTCATGTCGGGATATGAGAGGCAAAGATTGGAAAATATTACTAGAAATAAAATGAAAATGGATGCTTTGAATTTACAACAAGCTTCAAAGCTTGTAATGAATTCGAAGATGGTTACTCGAACAAGTTCGAGTAAGATGGGAAAAAGAAGCGCAAGTGAAAGAGATGATGAGTATATCCCCGTCGGTGATGACTTGCATAGCGAGGAAGATAGCAACCATAATGAAGAATCTTCCGACCCTAAAATGAAGAAGGTAATAAATTGGATATCAAGTCTTGTGTTTTCTGTCTTCATTCATTGGAATATCTCACTATTTTTCTTATGTTTCAGGTTGCAAACAATGATGACTCTTCTATCCCTAAAATGAAAAAGGTTAAAAATTTGATCACAAGCAATTTTTTTACTGTTCTAGTGTACAGCTTACTACTATGGTTGCAAATGATGAGAAAAGCAACATCCGGGGTCCTCGAGTCTTGATCCCTATTGGTGCTGGTCTTGACCCTCTACCAATGCTTGCACTGCCAATGTCTAATGAGTTGTGATACGCTCTAATACACCAGTGTGCACTTAAATTTCTTCTGATATGCCACTGTGCAATTGATACTTCTTCTGATACTCGGGTATCCTGCTATGGTGGTTTGGTTCTTCATTGGTAGAGCTGGTTGAGCCGCATCGTGGATGTTATTGAGCTATTGCAGACCCACGGTAAGCTTCGATCTGATGCCTAGCTTCAACTGGGATCAAATTGTAGAGGAAGATTATTTTACTATGGTTTGAGCTTCCTTGCATAGATTTTTATTCTGATTTGAACTTCCTTCTATGTCTTTTTAGTGTGTTGGACTATCTTGATCTAATACAACACATGTAGCAAATGATGAGAAAAGCAACATCCGGGGTCCTCGAGTCTTGATCCCTATTGGTGCTGGTCTTGACCCTCTACCAATGCTTGCACTGCCAATGTCTAATGAGCTGTGATACGCTCTAATACACCAGTGTGCACTTAAATTTCTTTTGATACGCCACTGTGCAAATGATACTTCTTCTGATACTCGGGTATCCTGCTATGGTGGTTTGGTTCTTCATTGGTAGAGCTGGTTGAGCCGCATCATGGATGTTATTGAGCTCATGCAGACCCACGGTCAGCTTCGATCTGATGCCTAGCTTCAACTGGGATCAAATTATAGAGGAAGAATATTTTACTATGGTTTGAGCTTTTCCTTGCATAGATTTTTATTCTTATTTGAACTTCCTTCTATGTCTTTTTACTGTGTTGGACTATCTTGACAATTCTGGATATTTGATCCTCAAATTTTGTCGAGGATGACCATTTTTTCTTTTCTTTATATACATATTGAATCTAATTTTCTTATATCTAATACAACACATGTAGCAAATAATACTTCTTCTGATACTCGGGTATCCTGCTATGGTGGTTTGGTTCTTCATTGGTAAAGCTGGTTGAGCTGCATCATGGATGTTATTCAGCTCATGCAGACCCACGGTGAGCTTCGATCTGATGCCTAGCTTCAACTAGGATCAAATTGTAGAGGAAGAGTATTTTACTATGGTTTAAGCTTTTCCTTGCATAGATTTTTATTCTTATTTGAACTTCCTTCTTTGTCTTTTTAGTGTGTTGGAGTATCTTGACAATTCTGGATATTTGATCCTCAAATTTTGTCGAGGATGACCATTTTTCCTTTTCTTTATATACATATTGAATCTAATTTTCTTATATCTAATACAACACATGCATCTCTATGATGAGAAAAGCAACATCCGGGGTCCTCGAGTCTTGATCCCTATTGGTTCTGGTCTTGACCCTCTACCAATGCTTGCACTGCCAATGTCTAATGAGCTGTGATACGCTCTAATACACCAGTGTGCACTTAAATTTCTTCTGATATGCCACTGTGCAATTGATACTTCTTCTGATACTCGGGTATCCTGCTATGGTGGTTTGGTTCTTCATTGGTAGAGCTGGTTGAGCCGCATCGTGGATGTTATTGAGCTCTTGCAGACCCACGGTGAGCTTCGATCTGATGCCTAGCTTCAACTGGGATCAAATTGTAGAGGAAGAGTATTTTACTATGGTTTGAGCTTCCTTGCATAGATTTTTACTATGGTTTGAACTAACTTCTATGTCTTATTAGTGTGTTTTTTTTGCATAGCTTACTACGTACTATGGTTTGAACTTCCCTATGGCACCGTGTTGGACTATCTTAACAGCACCTACCTATATACTGCTACATTGATTATGTATTTCCAGGCTGCATACAACAGTCCTACACGTAGGTCATCGCGTATTGCAAAGAATATGGAACATGTCATAGCAATGGGTGAGAGGACATTAGAGCCACGATTAGAACCCTCTTTTATGGAGGATGTCTTGCGCATTCCTATATCAAGACATCAAATTTTTCAGGAGAGCGATGATGAGCCTTTAGATAATGAGCCAGTAGAGAATTCTGAGAAAATTCCGAAGGGTAAGTTTTGTATTGAAATTTATAATGTAAATTGTGAGCTATTAATGGTTCTGATTTTTAAGTAGTATATTTATGAGTCTTTCCCTTTTGTTTCTGATAAGGTGCGATGGAGAGTGGACCTTCCACTAGGCAACATAGAGGAGCTGCTAAGCCATGGAAAAAATGGGATAATGGAGTAAAAAAAATCATAGAGTGGGATGAAGATTGCCAACCAGTTGGAGAACATGGGCACCATTTGATGTCTCATCTTGGTAACCTTTTCCGAAATGGCGAATTGTTTTCGTTAACAATGTTATCTTGGCGTAAGGCTGATAAGGATAAACTAGAAATGGTCTGGGTGTCGGTTAAGGTAACTTTCCCCGTCTCTTTATCTATATTTTCATGGATTACTATCTTTATTTTTAGTATTATCCTACTTGATAGTGAACCCCCTATTGTCTGTCTTGCTAAACCTATAGACACATTGGCATTGACTTTGTAGTCAGTAACACTCAAGGTCTGTATTGTAAGCTATAGATCATAGCACTATAATTCACCATCAAGAGTAAAAACAAATCGATTGAAGCAGCTGTGGCCTAGAAGTGTTGATTGAAAATGTTATTTCAAGTGCAATATTTTGTTTATATTCTATTAATGTTGGAATGAAGATGTTGAAGTGGTTACTTGTTTTTTGTTTGGGATGATTCAACTAATTTATATCTTGCTGTTCTTGTAGTTGTTTGGAAGTATAACCTCGGATATCATGTTTGAATGCTTTACCATCACCTGTTGTTCACATATTTTTGCTATCGATAATGGCTACTTATATTGATAACTTAGATATCATGTTTTTTTAAGGAAAACACAAATGCACCCGATGCTTTTAAAGCTATTTGCTTTAAGAAAATGGGAATTTCCTGGAAGGCCTTCAAGCATCGAGTGAAAAAAGACTTCTATACAAAGTTTGAGACCGATGAAGAGCGCCTAGCAAATGTGCCGCCCCGGGTGGAGCCCAGTCAATGGCCAACTCTAGTGGCATATTGGGGCTTGGGTAACACACAGGTATAAATCGACTAACAAATAACTTACATCCATATTCATGCTAGTGGCAAACCCTTTATTTCAATTTACTAAATAATGTCCAAATGTTTTTTAGAAAGTTTCGGAGAAGAACCAAGTTAATCGCGGAAAACTTTGTGCTCTCCCTAGAACTGGTAGAAGATCCTTTCCAGAAATAAAGAGAAAGGTTAGTATTGTGTTTTTTGGTAAGATAATTGTCATATATTTTCAGTTTATAATGTATAAGTTTTTTCTTACTTTGGAACATGCATACACATCAGAGGCGGTTAGAAAACAAGCCTGTTGACCTTGTCAACATGTGGAGAGCCACTAGAGGAAAAGATGGCAGTTATAATGAAGAAGACGGGGCTGCTGGAACAGAGGTATATAAAATTCATATTTGTAATGAGTTTTTTTTAACAAAATGTCTATTGCAAATTAGAGAAATTTAACACAAACCCCCTTGCATGCTATAGAAAATATTGGAAAGGAGAATTGAAGAGCTACCAGCTAAAGAACGAGATAACGAGGAGCAATTGAATAATATTTACAGGGAAGTGATCGGACAAGATGGGCATGGCCGAGTTTTAGGCCGAGGAGTAGGTGTAAGCGGTAAAGGATCAACATCCTTAGCAGCTCATCAGGCTGAGATTCAACAAGCAACAAATGCTGAGATTGTACAACTACGAGAAGATGGTGAAAAGTTACGAGAATATGCGGAGAAGTTGAGAGAAGAGACTGACGCTTTAAGGAAAGAGCGTGAGGAGCAAGAGGCCCGGCACAAGAAAGAGCTTGAGGCGGTCAAGAGTGAGCTTAGGACTGAGCTCAAAGATGAAGTTGTGGCCATGTTCCTGAATGCTCAACTACTTTCTCAACAATCCAGTACATCGTCCAGGTAATTTGCCAACTATCAACTTATTACATTGGTTTTTTTCTGTGATTCTTATGTTTGGTTTTCTTTCGTGGCTGCAATTTATGTTTGGTTCTCCATTTCCTTTCTTTCAAGTTAAAATTTGTATTTATTACATTGGTTTCTTTTCTGGACTGATCTTTTCGACTGAATTTTGCATAGTCTGAATTTTGCATAATCTCGGTATCAGTATCGGAACTGAATTTTAGCTTCTGTTTTCACTGTGTTCTTTTCCCTGGAAACTCCGAAACCAGTGATATTTTTTACATATTGCCAAGTTATTTTTTACACTGAATTTTAGAGTATGTTAGATGGGTATCCATTGTTTTGTTTTAAGTTCAAATTATTGGACTAAATGTTCAGTCTCAGATTTACACTATACAGTTATATTCAGTCTCTAAATGTCCATATCACCTACATATATCAGTCCATTATTTTGTTCAGGTCATTATAAACAGTCCTTCTGAACTAAGGAGTTCAGTTCCCTGTTTTGATATTCCGATCTGTACCTTCATTTCAGACAATTGAAACTTCAAGTTCAGTCATTGAACTTTATTTTGGAGAATGAACTTCAAGTTCAGAACATTGAACCTGTGTGTGGGATGTCTTGGTATCCTAACCCTAGGTTAGCTTGCATCTGTCCACCTTGATCCCGTCCACTGCAAATTCATGTAGGTTCACTGCATTTCCTGGGTTCAATCATACTATGATACAGTAATTTAGGTGCTGCTGTAACTTTATTTAAGGGTAATGGTACGATAATTGGTTTTACTGATATTCGACAAGTATCAGAGGATTGACGTCGTATGATATTCGACAAGTATCAGAGGATACTCGGTACGGTAATTGGTTTTACTGATAACCGAGTATTGGATGGACATTGGGAAATCAAATTGGACCCTTCATTATCCTGGTGTTGGATCAGACTCTGCTCGGCACACGTCAGGTTAATACTGATGTGTATCTTCCTCAAGGTACCTTATGAACTCGGTCATAGTTGGTATATTCTCGAAATTCTTGATATAATAGGATCAACCCTGTTCTAGATCGTTGTATTGGATACACTGAGTTATCCGTTTGATCAGATAACTGAACGAAAGCAATTAAGCTTTCGAAACACCTGACAACCACTCTTAGGCATTAGAACTTGTGTTGTTCGAGCCAACCTCATATTAAGATTCATATTGATACCAAGTATGTGATGTTTTCATTTTACCATTTTTACGAATACATAAACAGTCAGTATCTTATTAAATTATTGAAGCGCGACTGAACATGGTATCCGACCCTACCCTTATACATATATTACATGCACTTGATTACAGCTACCCCTAGTTGTAATTGGCCAATCAGTGAAGGCCATGGGTAGTACTGAGAGATGTCATCCTAAGGCAAAACCCTGGTTGGGAAGTCATTTATCCTTCTGAGGAAGAGACATCCTTAATGGCTTGCTCTCGAAACCACCTTGTGGTGTCAGTCTATTGATTTTAACTTTTACATTGGTTTTTTCCAGCTTGTTACTATAATTCTTGCTAGAATAATTGTACTTCCCATTTAAAATGTTTCCCAATTTTTCCCGTCTTCACTTAAACTTCCTTTTTCACTTGAAGCTTCCTTTGTCACTTGAAGCTTTTTCTGTACATTATTTTTTTCCAACTTTTTTGTACACAGGTACGAACAGTTTGGAAGAACGGTTAGTAGGTTTGTACAATTTGTTTAAACCTTCACAAACTAATGTGGTCTAGTCTATACAATTTGGAAGAACTTGTCTTTCTTTTCTGGTTGTTCATGTATAGTTAGCAGGTTGCTAATTAATATATTGGCATATCTTCATTTGCAGGACCTTCAAAAGCATTCTGGATATGCTAAAATGATGGGCGACGATCTTGTGATGATAAAAAGTTTGGGTTAATTTTTGGGTTCATGTTGGATAATACTAAAAATATGGTGTAATGGTGGAGACAATGGGTTCATTTTGTAACTGAATTGTGGGTGATTTTTAGTGTTTTGGATTTATTTTGGAAAAGGTGGTTAAGGATGCTTAATGGGTTCAGCATTTTGTATGTAATGGTGGAGACAATGGGTTCATTTTGTAACTGCTGCTGTGGGTGATGTAGTATTTTGGATGTATTTTGGAAATGGTGGTTAAGGATGCTTAATGTTTTGAATGTATTTTGGAAATGGTTGTTTATCAATTGAAAATATATAGTTATATATGAATTTTGTTGTCTTCTACTTAATGGTAAAGAATGCTTGATGTTGTTAAGTTTTTTGGTATTGGAGCTTTGATGCCTGGAGATACATCTGAGGACAAGCTTGACAACGTCCATGATTATATGAATTTATGTGTATTTAAATTGTATGTTTTATAGCTGAAAAATACAGACATTAATTTCATAAGTGTTACTTTTGGGACAGTTATGTAATTGTCCTAGATAAAAATGACATTCTTTTGTAGCGCTGGCAAATTTGTTTAGGACGGGTGTTACTCGTCACAAACTCTTTTATTTTGGGACGGTTTTGTAAACCGTCGTAAAGATGTAAGAATTCAAACTCTTTTGGTACGGTTACATTTTTTGACCCTAAAACCAAATTAGGACGGCATTTTTGGTCCTAAAACTTTTTGCCACGCCACCCTAATAGCACTGTCACTTACCGTCCTAAAATTCGTCCCAAATCACAATTTAGGACTGATTTGGGTCTTTTTAAGACGGATTTTTGGGGTCCCAGAAAATCACTTTTTTTGTAGTGTCCAGAACCATGTTACCAGAATCCTCGTCACACCAGTAAGTATGGATGCGATAATCCATAGAGTCCGCAACTAATGTACATACCTCTAGAATCATGGTATTTAAAATTTTTGCATTGCCGCTAGCTTGGCTGTTAAAACTTTAAATTCCCACACCCGAAAAATATATCCAAAATCAGACTCTATCTCATCGTCCAACCAGCTGGTATGGCTGTAGAAGACTCTAGATTCCATGACTGAGGCAACCTAGCCCATAATGTTATCTTGGTAGAAAATTAAGTCAATAATGAATACCAAGAATCAAATTCAATGATGAACAAGGAAGTAGACAGAAACTGTCGGAATCGAATTTCGAGATGGTTTATAATGAGATTCTCAAGGGTCATCCCAGGAATCTTCTCAAGTAGTCCTAACTGTGATTGAGTACCTCTCCGTTAAAGCCTATCTCTCAATCCTATCGCAGGCTCGCAGCAGTACAACTAAGTCGCCGTACTACCGCGATATCGCAGTAATGCGACTGTCGACCTGTATGGGCCACCACTAAAAACGTGTCACGACTCGCACCCACTGTGAGGGTACGAGTACGTAACAGCGTCCAGCCTACGCCGCAGTGTCGGCGGTAGAACGCTATCCTAGGTTACTATCTAACCAACAACTCACACAATATGTAATGTACTCATCATGATCAACTCCGAACGGAGGACAAGTATAAGATATTGTAACTCAATCACAGTCTAAGCACGATAAGATAACACAGAAGAAATAACAAAGAAACAGAAGACAACTACTAAAATAATAACAACTCTCAACAATCTCAATACTATACAAGTCTCATTCAAAAACAACAGGTTCAACATGAAGAACAGATGCTAGTCTACTAAACTAAATCCCGATCACTCCTGAGTGTCGGGGCCAAGGTAGCCATCCCGTCTCCGGGTCCATAATATGTAGGATATGTGTCCTCAGGGCAATCATCTGTAAAATTTTCAACAGGTCCAATCAGGACAGGAACGAGCACAATCTCATCTAGAAAACCCAAGTAAATGACAGAGAACTATAAAGCAGTTATAGACAGTTGTATTGATGAACATGGCAGTTTATATTCAGATGATGGTATAGAGAGACAGATAAGTACAAGGAAAGTAAGTAATTAAACAAGAGAAAAATCATGGCAATAAAGAGAGTAAAATAGAAACTAGCTGAATTAGAGTAACATGGTATGAGTCCAGAAAATAAATGTAGATGAGTGTAACTCTAATGTAAGTCCAGTACAAGACGAATCTAATACAAGATAAATCCAGTACGAGACGATTCCAGTCATAGTGATCAATGATTCCAGGGGGAGTCCAGCCTATACTCTAACAGTGTGTTTTAAAATATCGGGATCGACATGTGAACGGCTGTAGGTAATACAGCACACCGCACACTCGGCCAAGTGTGGGGTGGATATCATTCCAGTATAATTCTAAGGGAGTGGTTCCAGTATTTGGGTATTGTAAAACCCCTATTTTTTAAAAAATTATTTTTTATTATTTTATTTGACCTTAAATTTAATTTATGCAATTTATGATTTTTATTTCATTAGAAAAGACCTTAGCCATTGTTGAATTTTGGAACACAAGACTACCATAAATTTTGGCACGGAAGATGTAGTAGTGTGTCTTGACTAATGTACTAGCCAGGCCGGGGGAAGCCTAGCCATGGTAATGACCAAACTAGAAAAATCAGACCAAATTGTGAATTGACTTATTTAAAGTATTTTAATTAAATATTATTTTATATATTGATTTTAGATGACCCGGTTTGTCCAATTCAGTCCGAACTGGGCCCGAACCAAATTTTAGCCCATGTAAGCAGGTAGTGTGACCAAATGTGGCCATGTAGACATATTTTATGTACTTAGAAATATTTCCTAAACTATTTTAAAATTTTATGTGCAATTTCTAATTATTTAATTATTTGTACAATTATTGGTATTTTATTATTAAACAATATTTTACAATATTGTACATGTTCTTGGACCCGTATGAGGGTGTGTGGTAAAGTTTACACGTTGGAACAATTTTTATTATTTTATTATTACTAAAGTTATTTTGTGAAAATTAAATAGACATTTTATTATTGTTGATATTATTTGATATTAATGTGATATTATTATTGTTGCATTTTATGGCAATTTAAATTTATGTATATATGAAAATATATATATATATATATATATATATATATATATATATATATATATATATATATATATTTTAGATGCATCATATATATAGTTAGATAATATTAAACTTTATTTCAAATTGGTGGAGATTTAATAAACATGATTATTCTATAGAGATATTATTGTTATTTTTAGTTGACGTATTGTGATTTGAATTTTATATATATGTAGATATGTTTAAATATATTAAATAATTGGATAGATAATATTTAATTTGGTATTTAAATTTTTTAAATAAGATTTGTGGATATATGCATATAAATATACATGGTTATAAATAGAAAAGGCTTAAAAAGAATAAGAAAAAGAAAACAAAAGCAAAGAAAAGAAAAGGAAAAAAAAAAAAAAAAGAAAAAAAAAAGAAAAAGTCCACCCACCCCACTTGGGGCGGGCCCCACCCCTAACCATCCTTGCTGCGTTCAGCAGCAAATTCCGGGAGTAAACCATGTATGGGTTATTAGTATTAGTATAGTAGTAGTATTAGGATTTTCGCCCCACTTGTCATATATATAACTTCCTCCACAGACCTCAAAACCCTAGGCTCCCAAAATGAAAATTTTAGCAGAACATACCCTCTTCAACTACAAGTTCGTTTCACCAGCAACGGAGTTGTGTGCACGACGAACGGAGCATCGAAAGTCAGCCCCTCGTCACCCACGGAGCAGTTTTCCCACTCAAGGTACCCTACTTCCCTATGACGTAACTTTTTGTTCGTAACTCCGATTTTCGATCCGTAAAATGTTCTGGAAAGTATACTTAACCCTCTTCGATATCCTTTAGATGGATATTAACAAGACCATCCAACTTGCTCGAAAAATTGAGACGAAATTGAAGAAAAACCTACTTTTCTGAAATATTAAAACTGTTGTAAAATACCAACTTGTCGGCCAATTTTTGTTCTGTACATTAAGTTTTTGTAGAAACTAATTAAAGGCAGTCAAAGACAACATAATCGAGATTGTGATGCACCTTCTAGAATCACTTTTCATCTAGTGTGTAAAAAGTTACACGTTGTTAAAGTTTCACGAAAAATTTTAATTTCTGTTTTCAAAAAGTGGAAAAACACCCGATACGGCGTGCGCCCCGACAAACCGGGCGACGTGGTCGCTCACTATACGCATCGAAAGGCGTGTATAGATGTTGTCGACGTGTGGAAACTGACGGAACCTGATTTTGTTGCATGTGCGCGACGAAATCAGTGCGTATCCGTCGAGATACCCCCGTATCGACCCTTTGCAAATTAAGTCACAACTTTGTGCACGCTCATCATATCGTGATGAAACTTACGCCATTGGACTCGAAATATTTTTTCGGTCCTGTGAGCCAAATTTGGCCCGATTCTGAGACCGTTGATCGGGACGCTATTTTGGCGGGCCTACAATCCCACTCAACGGGCGAATTTGTGCACAGCCCACCGGAATCCAAAATTGGACATACCGTTGGGTTCGTCTCATCAAAACAAATCTGTAGACATGTAGTTTGATGACTTTAGAGACCATAGATATTAGCACGTATTTCGGTACAAAACGGGTCCAACGGCGGACATCGTTTTGACCCGAAATTACAAAACTGCCCCTGTTCCAAAATTTGACTTTTGGACAGGCATTTCCTAGGCATATCTTTTATTCCAAACTCGTTCGTGATGTTTGTTTTAGCATCCGGAGCTTTTTGTGGATTTTGACTTTCGTGTTGACGATTCTGATTGTTGGATTTTGCTGCTTCTCGCACCACCCGCAGGCAAGATACCTTGCCTTATTTACGATTTATAATTAGATGCATCTTTATTTATTTATTTACTGCATATTTATTATCTATTTTTAGTTGGATCCATTACTTGCTATTTTTAGTTCATTTTATTTTGCTTCAGTTATTTTTCCTTCTTGTCTTTTTGTATGCATATGGACCTAGTCTTAGCGAACTACCTTTTGCTAGTGTCCTTGGGAGGGAGAAAACAATTAAATGTATGGGCTACCCCAAATCCAAAAACTGTAGTAACTGCGTACTATGGTAGTCGAGTCGCGAGGGTCACTAGCCTCGAGCTATATGGACTAATGGGTCACGTGGGCCGCTAGCCTCGAGTTATGCCGGCTGATAGTATTGGTATTAACGTATGCATGTTGAGAGTTGTTACCTTGTCCTGGGGGAGTCATCCTTCACCTGCCCATACATCGATATGTCTTCTAAATTGCCTACTAGAAAGGTTAGGAGACCTTAGCAAATTTCATGTTCCAATCATGGCATGGGAAAATGTCACATCGCGGAATAGTAAGTTACCGCTTGTCCTTGTTTGGTTGTAGGGGTAGCCTACTGTTCCGATGATGGGATATTAAGCCGTGTTATAGTTTGGACACTTTTACTTTATCTTTATTTTATGGTGCATTTATATTCAGTTCATATGGCATGTTCTTCCTGTATCTTGTTACGTCCCTCTGAGGACCTGGTTATCTCTCTAGGTGTATGTGCTTCTGTGATATTTCAGGTGTTCTAGTCAAGGCCGTGATCTTCCCTATCCCTTTGAAGATGATTGCACTTGGCTAGTCTTGTTATTCCATCTATTCCTTCTTGTACCTTTTATTTGAGATAGTTGGTAGTGGACTTTGTCTTCACCCAACGTATTGTACAAAGACTTATTACAGTTGATTATATCTTTTATTCTTCATTTGTGGATAAGATTAGATTACTCTTGGTTTACTGTATTTTACAGCTTATGTATTCATACGAGGTTTCCATATATTGGAGTATACTTCGTATGTATGCAGCTGGCATGGATACATACCTAGTCCTAAGTATTTTGGGACTGGGGCGTTACAGGTATGTTCACATGCCTATTCCAATATTTCCCCGCCCAAAAAGTACAAGTGAATCCATAACCCGACACAAAAATAAGTATAAGTCCAGCCAGTACACGAATGATTCCAGTAAATGATTCCAGAGTGATTCTAGTAGGTGATTCTAGAAATAGAGGCCGGACATGAATAAGTGAGTGTCACATGAAATGGATCCAGTAATAACAAATCGTGTTTGAAACAGAGAATCAGATAGAACTAGCTACAACTGAAATACAGTAAACGACAAGTAAATGGAAGAACTATCAGAGAATGTACTCGCATGCTACTCTGAAAAGAGTAGTAAAATATCAGATGTCTGTACCGGAGTCACAATGTCCTAAATAGAGCAATATGGGTTATAATATGTTTAAAATAAGGTAAACGAAGTCTATGATGCAATCTACATGATTTCTAGGTCATTCTAGGTCAAAGTCAACTCTAAGTCAAACCTGGTCAACGGTCTAGGTCAAACTAGGTCCAAGTCAAACTTGGTCAACTCTGGGTCAACCCATGTCAACTACACTAGTCTAACTAGGTCAATTGGTCACATCTAGACTCAATGTTGACTTTTGGTCAACTCCAGTCAATCTTGAACTATTGGGTCAAACCTTGGTCAATTGTAGGGTTTTGGGTCAACTCTAGTCAATCTAGGTCTAGGCCAGTCAACTCAAGTCTAATTAACCACCCATAGGTCACTCTAACACTAGGCTATATACCAAATAGATACAATATATAAATATATACATTCATTTTTACATACATGCTTACATTCATCCATTTCTAGATACTTACATATTTAGCATACTAGCATACATATCTACTTGCATTTCATTACATTAATATTATATCACACATATACCCACATAATTATATAGACAAAACATATATATATATATATATATATATATATATATATATATACATAGGCTATTAACATATGTGTGCATATAGGGAGAGCCATATGTGTAGGTGTAGTGAAATGAACATGAGTGTGTGTGTTGAACATGGAAAAACAATGAACAACCCAGGTTCTAGGTGGTTAGGAACTAGTGTTCTCAGGAATTGAGTTGTGTGTGTGAACTCAGGATTTGCAATGTATTAACACGGAATAGCAGCTGGTGGCAGGACAATTCAGTGGTGGTTGTGTCAATTCAAAACAGTAAGGGGGAATATCAAGTAGGTTCTCAGTTATAGGTGTGTAATAGCATTGAAATCTTAGGAATTTGGTCTCAGGTTAATGACAGTTTCAAAACCAATCCAAGCCTAATTTTTGAAAACCCAAACCAACATATAAACATCCCCATTACTAACACAACTGGAATTAACAACCTAACAGTGAACAAATCATAAAGTAAATGAATTTAACCATGGTAATTAAACTTTCAAAATCAGTTTTTAAGAAAGGAGATCAAATGACAGTTCAATCAACCTAATATTAACACCAATTCGAAATCCTTTCCCCATCTCAACACCAAATCAATAAGTAATCTCAAAACCTAATACACAATATATATGAATTAGTATGTCGACTTGATCATGGAAAAAAATAGATTGAACTCATTAATGTATCAGAAATTCAAAACAGTTCACCAAGGCATTGACAGTTTACAAATATTAGTTAACTGTTACAGCTAACTCATAGCTCAAAACCAAATCGAATCCTTGAATCCCTAGCTAATCTTTGAACCCAACATCTAGGTGATCTAATATATATGTATATGAATTAAACAGGGTAATTAATTATCAAAATTTGGCTTAAACAGAAATCAACTTCAGAATATTCGAACAGAACACATGGTATCAGGAATAAATGGGGAAATACAAATTCAAAAATCAAAATCGTGACAATAACCTAAATTAGTGGTTGGTAAATGATCTAGCACATGTGTACGTGTCACAGGGGTTGTTTGTGTCCAACCAAGTGGACACAAATGTGTCCAAACAACCGTACATACACAGACACGAAACTGGGTACAGGTAGTGTCGTGCACGCGTGCACATCACTCGTGGACACGACACAGTGCACCATGTGTCACGTGCACCTACCTATGTGTTCGCCTAGGGTAGCGCTAGGTCCTAGGGTGCCTAAAATTTGTCCACGTCACGTGTCGTGTCGGATTTTAAGCCGTGTCAGTGGCTAAAATCGTGCGTGCACAGCGCGCACGCGCAGCCAATACGGCCAGTGCGAGGAGGAGAACTCCTCGCATACTGCACAAAATGGCCTCAAATTTTTGAAGCATAGTGTCAGTGATTGCCCCATCATTCCCACAAATTTTCATGTCCTCATATGTCCGATCCAAGGAGATATGCAGCCCGTGATGCAGGACAGTGCACGTGTCCTAGTGTACGCGTGTCCAACACCAAAAACCGACACCAAAAGACGAAGAAATACCTAACACTCTTCAAAATTAATGTACATTTTTAGATCTACAAATTCATGTAATTAGATTTACAAAAATCGAAAATCAATTCCTAAGTTACATTTTATCGAACACCTATACGTACACTATGACACGTGTCCGATACGGACACCAAACGGACACGAAATTGGCTCAAACTTCAGAGACAGCTAGGGGACTCCTAGATCTAGCCCTAAATGCAAAGAAAACAGAATTAAATCACAATTTGAGGGTGGTTACCTATGTGTGTCAATCCTCCAAGAAAGCCCCAATGGAAAGATTCCAAATACCAACTACAAAGCTCCAAATGAACCCAAAACTGAGATTAACCTCCAGAAATAATAAACATACAGAAATTAGGTCCTAACGCAAAAGACTAGGATTAAAAAGGAATTAAAATAAATTTATGGGGATTTTTGGAAGGGGAAAGAAAACCTTTTCTTCAAAACTAGGTCAAGCTCTAAAAGAGGCAAGAACTCCTCAACATGACATTAAATAGGGAGGGGCTCTCCTATGGCTGGTCATAAGTTGCAAAATTAGGGTTAGGGTTTCCTAAATTGGCCCATGGGCTTAAGTCATGATCAATTAAATCATTAAGTCATAAGTCATTTCGTAAAACCATAAGTCATGACTTAATTTCCACTAAACTTAATCCTCTCATTCTAAAACTAATTTCTAATGACTAAAATGGGTTAACTCAAGTTAGACTAGGGTTACCATAGCTAGGGTTAGGTTCTAGGCTAGTCTACAAGGCTCAATGAGTCAAAATCACAGATATCAATCACCAATTCAATAATCAATCAAATAATTCAAATAAGCCAAAAATGACCAAATTATCTCTAGGCTAAAAATGATAATAAATCATCCTAATAAAATGGTTAGGCTCTAGGTCTTGCAGTCTCTAGGGTTTCACCAATAGCACATCAAATCACAAGTCATGACTTAAAACAGTTTTTAAATAGTTTAAAAAATAATTAAAAATCACCAAAAATTATAATATGAAATAAATATCAATAATAATAATTATAATTAAAAAAATTCAAAATTAGCCTCATCTGGAAAACTGGGTGTTACACATATAGACTCCTTCAGATGCGACAGCCCGTTGGCCATCTGTTGGTAGACTTCGTCTTCTCCTTCTCGTAGAAATAAGAGAGAAGGTTGGGTTGGTGGTCCACTGTCTTTGATTGGGGCTTCCGTAAGGGGGACCCCATGAAGCCATGTTGGATGAGACACATAGTGGCTTCTCGTCGTCAGAGAAGTACAATCGTCAAAACACAGACTTTCTCTGAGCCACTCTTGTTACTTTGGAGCAACAACAGTTGATAACAATATTCATGTACGGAAGTGCACTATGAATTGTTATGTTCTCCCTCGCTTTACGCTTATAATTTATTATATCGTGCAAGTCAGCGGAAGAGAGTTTTGTCTTAGAACCCATGTTGCATGCATCGCCGAGCTTTACATGCTGGTTCGTAAGGAGAGTAGGCACATCCAGATTTAGTTTATGTGCAGGGGTAACCCCCACATCTATGTTCTGTGATGTCCTTGAAGACAGCCCCGTGCTATATGCGTTAGGACCTGTCTTTTTTGCTTTGGGCGCATAGGCCATGGAGACTGGGCTTAGGCGCATGCTTCTTGACAGCATGTTTGAGTCACCTTGATGTGGGTGCATAGTATGGATCCAGAGAGCCTGGGCGTAAAGCCTTGGGTGCATGACTCTGAGTGCCCAACATGTTGAAGACATAAGTGTTCTAGTTGGGGCTATGCGCCCAAGCACTCCCTTGGGCATATGGCTTTGGACGCATGCTTGGTGGAGCAGCGGTGTTTTCTCCTAGTTCTGCCTCCTTCGTTCGTGAGCCTTGCCGGGTCTGGCCAGAGTGCCGTACACCTCGATCCTTGGCATCGTAGTATTTTCCTCTGCCAAGTCTCGAGTGTTGAATACTCTGTTGTTGGTTGTGGAGGGATGAAGTCACTGGGCTAGTAGAGCCCGGAACGGTGTGAGCCTTCTCCATTTGGGGGACTCCCGTGGCAGAGTCCTACACCCAAGTGACAGAGTCCTCCAGCTGCATATCCGCTATAACACTAGCAGGATATGCGCAGCGAGCCTTCGGAAGCCAAGTCTTGCGAGACTTGTTTGGCTTCGCTGATTTTGAGGGAGTAGAGCCGTCCCTCGAGAGCATCTCTTCGAACGCCTGCTGATCGTATTTTACGATCAACATCTTCTGAGTACTCCCCACTTTGTCGGTATCGGATTGCTCACCACCTTCTCGTCAGAGGAAAATGTAGTCCCTAGCAGAGTCACCATTTTTTGTGGACACACACACAAAAAAATGTTGTCTTTTCTTTTTATTGGCGTAAGGCACCACAAATCGAGTACGCCTGAAAGATCCTGCGCTGAGGATCCCCGAGTACAAAAAACATTTTTGGGGAATGGGACGATGGAGATCGAACGGTAGTTGCTCTTTTACTCCGTTGACACTCCGATTACAAAAGTGGGAGAAAACCTAAGAAAATTGCTAACTCTCGGCTTACTGGCAAGAAGTACAGCAATTTGGCTCTTGAAAATGCTCTCCGTTCTGTCTTTTGAAGAGGGAAGAAGCCCCCCTTTTTATAGTCATTTTTGGGCTGGAATGATGTTATACGCCCACATGAAGAGACACGCTGGTTCTTATGTGGGCACATAGTCCTGCTTTGGGCACATAGGGTGTAGGCGCATACAGGCTGCGAGATCGTGGGTTGGTCGTGGTGTTGACGTGGCCGCATGCTTCGGTGCACAACTGATCGTGGAGACTGACGTGGCCATGCACTTCGGTGCACGTTTTGATCGTGGCTTTGACTGAGTCAGGCTTGGGCGCATAGCTATGTCTCAGGCTATGTGCCCTCCTTTCGGGGGAGCTAGTCTTGGGCGCATGGAGTTGCACTTGGACTGGACGCATGGAGTCGTACTGACTGGGCGCGTGGAGCTTCTTTGACTTGGGCGTATGGAGCTATGTTTGCTGAAATTTTTTTATGCTTCTACAGTATATGGTTCTAAGGTTGATTAGTATTTATATATATGATATAGAGAGTTGACCAATAGCCTAGTTGACCTAACACTAGAAGGTTGACTTATTTTGACTTAGAGTTGACCAAGAGATGACTCTGACCTAATGAGGCCTAGTATCATGTATATTGTATTGTATAATTCAATTATTTAATTTGAACTCATTAGAACCTGTGTTGCTCTAAATAGGACTCTGTGACCCAGTTTTTATATCAGCTATTCAGGGTATCAGGCGAGTACATTCTCTGACTATTTCATACTTGATAGAATTTATATTTATGCTCTAGATTACTTTACTTGATGCTGTCATGTCGTTAACATGGATTGGTACTATATGGATCCCTTTATGAGATGTTATCCCCCTCGAGAGCATCGGATACATCATGTCATGTATGTTTTACATTCATCATATATTCCTATACTTTCACCATTTATGTGCACTCTCATGATTCATGTACTCTCATGTATACAGAGCCCCCATGTTTATATTCATGTGCACCCATTTATGGGCTCCCATGTAAAACTATGTGAAATAACATAACTTGTCTGGATCCTTGTGTATTGATTGGGGTACGGAAGAGTATTAATGGTCATGTGAACAATTCCAAAGTAGTGTAGTCATGTACAAACTTTTATATTTATTATGAAGCCGTTCACATGTCTATCTTGTGATGGAACTGGGGATTCCCAGGACCCTTCCTTTGGTGTGCGTATTGATCAATAGAAAGTTAAACAGATCTAATACGTGTTCTAACCCTTCATAGGCGGAAACTAGGGTTCACGAATTATACCTGCGGCAAAAAGGAGACAAGTAATTCCTGGCAATCTCGAGCGGACGACCCCAAGATCTTCTGTACGTATTCCTTCCTCGAGTTGGACGTCGTGTGGGCGACGATCTCCCATCCTTTTCTTTTTCTTGGCAGCCCTCTCTTTCTCTCCTTACGTGAATCACGAATTTAGAGGAAATTTTACATTTCTAATCCGTAATCTGGCGGCCAGAGAATAGAGGATATATATAGGCTACGGTAGGGACCATGAGGAGAAATTAGGGTTAGGCCTCCAAACGGATCTGGATATCCCGTATTCAGTCCGAACACATAATCCAGGCCCATTAACAATAGCTCGGTCCACTAATGAGCTATTGTTGCACTACCTCCCTATTCCCAAATTATGTTTGTGGGCTCCTTTTATTATATGCTCGTTTGGCTCCCTATGTTAAGATATCGTATGTCCATCGATCAAATCAAGTTACTGACAACTATATTGATTCGACATCTTTTATCCTTAAGTAGTACCGCTCAACTTTATTTGTCATGTCGGATATATTCCACCTGCAGGGTTTACATGACAATCCTTATGAGCACCTTAAGAGGACATCATCAACCCGATGTATCGGGACATGGATTCTATTTATAATCAACAGCCCATCATACATACAATGTTATTACCTAATTCATAGAGGTTGTTGATCCATAATGAATCTCACTCTTTTATGAGTCAAAGTAATGCACACTGCATATACATGTCCGTTATTATATTAAGAGCACAAGCATCCATAATAACAGAGGTGTTTGTTCTCTTATGTAGTCAGTACAAAGAGAACAACCTCAAGTGGTCCTGTTCAATACACACAAAGTATACTAGTGCAAACCTATAGTCAAGATAGACTAATACCAGATTATACTACAACCTTTCCAATAGATTGTCCAAGTCCATCTAGGTTGTGAACTATTTATATACTACATAGGAAACTGATAATATGATCTTCTGTGTGACACCACACACCATATTATCTACAATATAGAATATCAGACATTTGCATTAACTCTTGCAACAAATACAATATGCAAACATTTGCCCATATGATTCTCATTCAAAATTTAAGGAAATAAGGTTACTACAAAAGTGATGCTTTTAGTATATAACCCTAACAATCTCCCACCTATACTCAAAGCATTACTTTTCAGTATACTGTTACAAATCTTCCATTTATACTTAAAGCCATGCTGCTACACATCTGACTCCCATTCCCTCAACATGACTGTCAAAAGCCTTAGCTGGTAAGCTCTTTGTAAAGGGATCAGCTAGGTTGTCGGCTGATGCTATCTTGATCACAGCAACTTTTTCTTTCTTTACGAAATCTCGTATCAGGTGGTACTTGCGCTCAATATGTTTGCCTGTCTTATGGGCTCGTGGTTCCTTCGAGTTTGCAACTGCACTACTATTATCACAATAAAGTAAAATAGACTTAGGCAAACTAGGTACCATATCCAAGTCCAACAGAAAGTTTCTGAGCCAAACCGCTTCTTTGGCTGCCTCAGAGGCTGCCGCATACTCGGCTTCCATGGTGTAATCAGCAATACATTTTTGCTTGATACTCCTCCACACAATGGCTCCACTTCTCAAAGTAAACACATTACCTGAGGTAGATTTCCTAGAATCCCTATCTGACTGAAAATCTGAGTCTGTATACCCCTAGGGAACTAAACTATCTGCCTGGTAAACTAGCATATTCTCTTTAGTCCTTTTCAGGTACTTCAAAATATGCTTTACGGCAGTCCAGTGCTCTTGTCCTAGGTTAGACTGATATCTGCTGACCATGCCTATGGCAAAGCAGATGTCTGGTCTCGTACATAGCATTGCATACATTAAGCTTCCTACTGCTGAAGCATAAGGAACGGCCTTCATGTTCTCTATCACTTTAGGTGTCCTCGGACACTGCTCCTTTGATAGAGCAATTCCATGTCTAAAAGGTAAGAAACCTTTCTTAGAATTTTGCATACTAAAACGATTTAGTACAGTATCGATATAGGAAGCTTGGGATAAGCCCAACATCCTTTTCTTGCGATCTCGTAGAACTTTGATCCCAAGGATGTGACCTACTTCTCCCAAGTCCTTCATATCAAACTGTTTGGATAACCATACCCTTACATCAGATAATACCTTCATATTGTTTCCAATGAGCAAGATATCATCCACATAAAGTACTAGAAACACCACCACGTTTCCATCACACTTTCTGTATACACATGATTCATCCTGACATTGATCAAATCCATAGGATTTTATCACCTGATCAAAACATCTGTTCCAAGATCTAGAAGCTTGCTTAAGTCCATAAATGGACTTCTTGAGCTTACAAACAAGATCCTCCTGGCCCTTTTCAATAAACCCGTCTGGTTGCTTCATATAGATGTCTTCCTCAAGACTTCCATTAAGGAAAGCTGTCTTGACATCCATTTGCCAAATCTCATAATCGAGATGAGCTGCAATAGATAAAAGAATCCGAATAGACTTAAGCATGGCTACAGGAGAAAAGGTTTCCTCATAATCGATACCCTCTCTTTGTGTAAAACCTTTTGCTACAAGCCCAGCTTTAAAGGTTTCAACCTTACCATATGATCCTCTTTTCCTCTTATAGACCCACTTGCATCTAATGGCTTTTATACCAACGGGTGGTTCTACAAGCTCCCAGACCTGATTAGAATCTATAGATTCTATTTCAGATATCATTGCTTTTTGCCAAGACTCTACATCTTTAGCTTGGAGTGCTTTATTGTAGGTACAGGGATCATAATCTTGTTCCTCAGGGACGAAGTCTGACGACTCTCCCAAGAACATATATCTATCAGGTTGTATCACAACCCTCCCACTACGACGAGACAATATCGGTTGTGGTGTAACATTTGTGACACGTTGTACAGTTATTTGTGGTTCATCCTCTTGTACTGTTGGTACTGAAGTACTTGGTGTCTCACGTCTCAGTTCTTCTAGAACAACTCTACTTGTGGGTTTATGTTTCATCACATAGTCTTCCTCTAAGAATCGGGCATTGGTGCTAACAATGACCTTATGATCCTTAGGACTATAAAATAAACCTCCTTTCGTTCCTCTTGGATAGCCTATAAACAAGCATACTTCTGTATGAGATTCTAACTTATCTGCTTTCCCATTCAGCACATGTGCTAGACTACCCCAAATACGAACATGTTTCAGACTAGGCTTACGCCCAATCTACAGCTCTGTGGGAGTAAGAGGTACTGACTTAGAAGGAACCAAGTTCAAAATATAAGCTGCAGTCTCTAAGGCATATCTCCAAAACGAATCTGGCAAATCCGAATAACTCATCATTGATCTAACCATCTCCATAAGAGTTCTATTCCTTCTTTCGGCTACACCATTCTGTTGGGGCGTTCCAGGTGCAGTCAATTGGGATACAATCCCAGCCTCTGATAAAAATCCCTAAACTCTCCAAAGAGGTACTCGCCACCACGGTCTGATCGTAATGACTTGATATATTTTCTACGACATTTCTCCGTTTCAGCCTTGTACTCTTTGAATTTTTCAAAGCACTCAGACTTACGGTGCATCAAATAAATATATCCATACCTTGAATAATCGTCAATAAATGTGACAAAATATTCAAAGCCACCTCTAGCTTGGATAGCCATGGGTCCACACAAATCAGAATGAACCAATTCTAACACATCTTTGGCCCTATACCCCTTTGCCGTAAAAGGCCTTTTGGTCATTTTACCTTCCAAGCAGGATTCATAGACTGGTAGTGCCTCCACTTCCAATGAACTCAAAGGTCCATCTTCAACCAGTCTTTGAATCCTTCTTAGGTTAATATGCCCCAATCGCAAGTGCCAAAGATATATTTGGTTCATACAAGAAGGTTCTTTTCTCTTATTTAAGTTACATGACATATTATTCATTTCCATAAGTTGAATTGTGGGAGAAATAGGATTAATGACATATAAATTATCAACCAATGCACTAGAACAGATAAAATATTTATTCTTTCTAATAATAATATTGTCATTAAAATAAACTGAATATCCATCCTTAACTAACATAGAAACAGAAACTAAATTCCTTCTAAGTGAAGGTGCATAAAGACAATCTCTAAATGTCAAAGACTTATTTCTACTAAAAGATAAAGTAATATCTCCCAATGCAACGACCGATACTTTTATAGCATCACCCATGAATAAGCATATCTCTCCATCACTGAGCCGTCTGGTTTCCTGAAACCCTTGCAATGTATTGCAAACATGATTAGTGGCTCCTGTATCTACACACCAGGTGCCGGTAGATAATACCGCTAAACTTGTTTCAACTACTAGTAAATGAGATATACCTTCTTTGTTCCCTTGTTTGAGAAGTGGACAATCAGTCTTCCAATGTCCTGACCCTTTGCACTTAAAATATTTGCCTTTCGGCTTTTTTACCGCGCCTTGAGGTCCCATATCCTTCTTTACTGAATTTGCCTATTTCTGAATGTTATTCTTCTTCTTACCGCCTTTTGGCTTAGAAGTAGAAGCCTTTTCAGAAACAAAAACATGACCACTCTGCCTAAAGAGTGATTCAGCATCCTGTAGCTCTTTTGCAAGGTCTGCCAAACTAAACAACCATTTGTTCATGTTGTAATTAAGGCAGAAATTGTCAAAACTTTTAGGCAGAGTCCCGAGAATGATATCGACCTGGGTTTCCCCATCGATTTCAGCTCCAATGATCTCCATCTCATTTAGATGACCCATCATCTTGAGAACATGATCCCTTACTGGTGTACCCTCAGCCATTTTTGTATTCATCAAACATTTCATAGCAAACTGCCTAGCTGCTCTACTCTGATGTCCGAAGAGTTCCTTGAGGTTATACATCATGTCATAAGCTGTGGCCATGGCCTGATGCTGATGTTGAAGTACATTTGACATAGATACCAGAATGTAACACCGCGCCATCTCATCTGCCTTTTTCCACTTCTTATAAGCCTCTTTGACCTCTTTATCAAAGTTAGCATCAGGCTTAGGTGGGCATTCCTCAACAAGTACATATTTGTACTCCTCAGCAGTCAGAACAATGTCCAAATTACGTTTCTAGTCAATATAATTAGGTCCAGTAAGTTTGTTTTCTTTAAGAATCACCATAAGTGGACTGAAAGAACCCATTTTTGAAATCCTGAGAATCACATAAATAAAATTATGTAGGGCAAAAAAAACTTTTTGAATTAAGTAAATATTGATTCCCTCAAAACAATAATAAGAAATTCACCAACACCTTGAACACCATGAATTTAGCATGCCACGATGGTGTGGACGTATACAAATTCAACTTTGTTCAAGTAGATTTTTCTTATTAATTTTACTATCATGTTAATATAACTTTATGACAAATAAAATTAATATGCTGGTCTTGCTCTGGTCATACAAATAATAGCAGTGACTCCGATTGGACGGATACTATTATTTGTATCTAAGTGTATACTATTACTTAATACTAAGTCCATTACCTTGTAATGAGTTCCTTCAGATGGAGAAGTGAACACATACTAGGTAACTTTCTACAATTATCCCTAAGAAAGTTTGTACTGGTGATCCATAATTATACTCATCCGATATGGAGGAAAGCACTAAAGCCAACACGCAAGTATAATTACATCACCTACAAACCAGTAATGGAGACCATAGGATTTATACTAAATAAAAATCCTCTTCCACTTAGTTTTTTAACAATGAGGGTTTTTCTACTAGTTGATATTATGTCCATGTTGTCCATTATTAATGTAGGCTTGGTTTTTCAAAAAAACAACAATACAATAATAAACATGCATAACCAAAAAAAGCAAAATGACAAAAATAAGAGAAAATATCCAACTATTATGGTCATCTTTGCTGCTCCGTCCTCAACTATCCGAATCCAAAATCTGGCGCTGCACAGATCTATATGGGGTTCGAAAATCATCTGTCTGCCTCTAGACTGCTTAAAACCAGCATCTCGTCCGACGTCAGAAACGGCCACCACCGCCATCATGATTGATCAAAAATAATTAAAATTACATCAATCCTATGCCTCCCGAAGGAGTTCACACATAATCTAGATTGCAAAATTAAAATAATAAGCATGATCAACCCTCGTGATTTTAATTACATCCACAGCAACAACAACATCTACGACATATCCGTGGTTTAAACAACACAATCAAAAACATGCATTGGACCATAATAGTTCGATCTAAGATGCCTGCAAAACTGAGTTAGAACAGATCTACATCTACCGACTATTATACAGTACAGGTTTTATTGGACAACATGGACGTATCAATCAATACGTAGATCCAAAGTGGCTCTGATACCAATTGATGGAACTGGGGATTCCCAGGACCCTTCCTTTGGAGTGCGTATTGATCGATAGAAAGTTAAACATATCTAATACATGTTCTAACCCTTCATAGGCGGAAACTACGGTTCACGAATTATACCTGCGGCAGAAAGGAGACAAGTAATTCCTGGCAATCTCGAGCGGACGACCCCAAGATCTTCTACACGTATTCCTTCCTCGAGTTGGACGTCGTATGGGCGACGATCTCCCAACCTTTTCTTCTCCTTGGTAGCCCTCTCTTTCTCTCCTTACGTGAATCACAAATTTAGAGGAAATTTCATATTTCTAATCTGTAATCTGGCGGCCAGAGAATAGAGGATATATATAGGCTACGGCAGGGACCATGAGGAAAAATTAGGGTTAGGCCTCCTAACGGATCTGGATATCCCGTGTTCAGCCCGAACACATAATCCAGGCCCATTAACAATAGCTCGGTCCACTAATGAGCTATTGTTGCACTACCTCCCTAATCCCAAATTATGTTTGTGGGCACCTTTTATTATATGCTCGTTTGGCTCTCCATGTTAAGATATCATATGTCCATCGATCAAATCAAGTTACTGACAACTATATTGATTCAACATCTTTTATCCTTAAGTAGTACCGCTCAACTTTATTTGTCATGTCGGATATATTCTACCTGCAGGGTTTATATGACAATCCTTATGAGCTCCTTAAGAGGACATCATCAACCCGATGTATCGGGACATGGATTCCATTTATAATTAACAGCCCATCATACATACAATATTATTACCCAATTCATAGAGGTTGTTGATCCATAATGAATCTCACTCTTTTATGAGTCAAAGTAATACACACTGCTTATATATGTCCGTTATTATATCCGGATTAAGAGCACAAGCATCCATAATAACAGAGGTGTTTGTTCTCTTATGTAGTCAGTACAAAGAGAACAACCTCAAGTGGTCCTGTTCAATACACACAAAGTGTACTAGTACAAACCTATAGTCAAGATAGACTAATACCAGATTATACTACAACCTTTCCAATAGATTGTCCAAGTCCATCTAGGTTGTGAACTATTTATGTACTCTATAGGAAACTGATAATATGATCTTCTGTGTGACACCACACACCATATTATCTACAATATAGAATATCAGACATTTGTATTAACACTTGCAACAAATACAATATGCAAACATTTTCCCATATAATTCTCATTCAAAATTTAAGGAAATAAGGTTACTACAAAAGTGATGCTTTTAGTATATAACCCTAACATCTTGTACTCTACATAACTAGTCACTGTTAGCTCTTTACTTATAGTATATATTTCTTTACAGTCATCTCTTTTACTTTATACGTTTTTCCAGCATTTTATGTATCTTACTCTAAAGCATATTTATATATCCTGTCAAATTATGAACTACGTGAGATGTATCATGCTCGCTCCTGTCCTGACTGGACCTGTTAAAAATATTACAGGTAACCTGGAGATTCATAGCTAGCCTAGAGGACCTGTAGAGCTTGAAGTAGATTACTAGTTTATGGTTCAGTTTCCCTTTTAGAACCTGTATTGTATTAAGTGGAGACGTGAGTTGTATTTGAGATTATTGAGATGTTGTTATTTCAGAAGTTTATTTAAGTTATTCATTTGAGTTTAGAGTTGACTTCTGTCTAATCTTATCGTGCTTAGATTATGATTGAGTATTATCGTATTTTATACTTGTCCTCCATTCGCAGTTGAGATGGTGAGAGGTACATTATGTAATTGCGTGAGTTGTTGATTAGATAGTGACCTAGAGCAACGTTGTACCGCCGACTTTGCGGCGTAGGATGGATGTACCCACTTCTCGTGCCCCCTACACAGGGTGCGGGTCGTAACACATTTTTAGTGGTGTCCCATGCAGGTCGAGAGTCGCATTATTGCGATATCGTAATAGCACAACGACTTAGTTGTACTGCTACGAGCCTGCGATAGAATATAGGAAGTAAGGTGTTAGAATGAGAGGATACTCAATCACAATTAGAAATCCTTGAGAGATTCCTGGGAAAACCCTTGAAAATCTTATTTAAACTTTAATTTGAAATCCCTTCCTTTGTTTTGTTCACTCTTACTCTTTGTTATTGAATTTAATTTTTGATGGATCGTTGTTGATTTTGATTTTCCTATCGAGATGAATTTTATGGCCTGAGTTACGATATTTTCTGATAACATATGTTGACGGGAAAAACATGGATGGTAAAACGTCTACTTGATTATGGAACCTGGAGTTTATCGCAGCCATATTAGCCGGCGTGGTGGAAACGTAGAGACCTGACTTTGGATTTATATATCTTGGTTATGAGATTTGGAATTTCTTGCAGCTATACTAGTTAGCATAGCGAGAATTCTAGATGACATGATTATAGAAGTACATATCCCAGTTATGGAATCTATCGTTTATCGCAGCCTTGCTTACTGGCATGGCGAGGATTCTGTGTAACATTATTTTGGACGGATGCATATGATTATCAGATTGTATTTTGAGAAGGTTTTAAACATATCATCTCTACCCTTCTGTTGTTATAAAATTGTATTCCATCATCAAATGCTTAAGAGTAGGGATATTTTAGTTTTGTAGAGCTTATTTATATGTGGTTCTTTCATAGTGTAACGATATGATGACTTGTAGAGTGTTTGTACTCTAGATTTGATAGTTAGCATTGGTATTAGAATAATAACCCGTTGTAGATGATTCATTTGTTATTTATAATACCTACCAGTTTTTATATAGGATGATAGTCTGCCTTACAGCCTTGATGATTTATTATTTTCTTATCCTTTCCAATAGGGCACCCATGACCAGAGCCTGTCCTTGAGTATAGCTATAGCTTCTCCTGAGACAGAGAGTCTTCCTTTACCTCCTATAGTGTTACCCCATACCATATTCTCGGGAGGGTTATTTCCTGATGGAGCTTAGATAATCGAACTTCTCCGGGATGTGTTGTAGACATAGGGAGTTCAGGCTGAGATCTTGAGGGAGCAGTATCCAGTTCCACCTAGAGCCTCATAAGTACCCAGATTTTCAGTCTCGACCTTAGCATGTCTTTTGAGATAATTGATACACCCCACATTGCTTGTATGTTTTGATACCATGTGATTGCGCTGTGCCGTAGTATGACTAGATGGAAACCCTAGAGAGAGTATTCTAGGTAGACGAATATCCTTTCTGTGACTTTGATTTCTGGAACGTCAGAGATGTAAATCTTTACTTTCTTCAAAAGTTTGTAGTAGACAAGATTATCTTCACTTTGATATATTATATACCACTCAAACTTGTTCCCTTGTACTGCTTTTGTATTATAGCTTGCGGTCCAATTTAGGCCATTTGACCATTCCCACTTTAATTATGATTATCATATGCACATTGCCATGACTTTTAATTTAGGAGCACAAGATTAGTTATTTTCTCAAAACCAACTTCACATGTATTACCTATACATGACCCCCTATATTCATGACCTTCGTGTTCCACTGAGATACAGCATCTTATGCTCCGTTTGCTTCATACGACTTTCCTGACATAAGACCCCATCTTGATTTACCCCACGTAGTCGCTTTTATTTTCGACTCGAATTGGGGACACCTTTTCGACCCAAACCTTTCGACCCAAATTCTGGATATAACCTATTTTAAGCCTACTGCCCATATTGGACTTGCTGACCCAGGATGCTGCTAGGTAGAAGCTTTGACCTTGATTATTGGGGGTTGACCTACAGGATTACGACATTCTAAATTTCGAGGACAAAATTTCTCTAAGGAGGGTAGACTTCTAACACCCAGTTTTCAAAATAAGGATAATTTTGAACTTTTGTAAAATTTTATCTTTTAATTTTAATAATAATGATTTATGGTGAATTTTTAATTAGTTTAAAACTATTTAAATTAGTGCCTTGTGATTTGATGTTTTGTTAGTGTAACCTTAGAACGACTTAGCCTAGAGACCTACCATGACCTTGGAGACCTAGCTAACATGTTTGAGATAGTAGTTGGACCCGAAACTAGCTAGGAATGACTTAGAAACTAAGTGGAGATTGGAATTAAGTAGCTAGTTTGGGCCTTTAGCTTAAGGGCTAGTTTTTACAACCTAGAAGAGGATTTGGGCCTTTGTGACTTAACGAAAACCCTAGCCCACCATAAGTGGCCGGCACTAACAGCCATCCACAGCCCTCACCCCTATATAGACCATCATTAGCCTCCTTTCTTCCCCCTTACAAGAAACCCTAACCCTCTTTTAGAGTTCTTCCCCAAATTTTGCCCCATTCCTCAAATTAAGTCCAAATTCCACCAAATCAATTACAATCTCATCCTTATGAAGAGAGGAAGCCTCTATTCACTAATTGGGAGCCTATTGGAGCAATTTGGTCATTGGGATTGAAGGAAGATCTAGGGAGCTTCCTTGTTAATCCATCTCTCAAGTCGTAAGAACCTCTAAACCCTTTCTAATTTCTGGTTTTCTCTCTATTACTCGATGGTGTGCGTGCATGGTATTATTACAATATTGGGTGTACTGGGGTGAGCTTCACGATCCTCGTGGTTCGTCATGAGACCTATATTCTATACTCTACCATAAAGTTTTACTGCTCGATAAACACCTTTTCTTCGGGCTACAACCGAGAGCGTAGCTTTATAGCTAGGACGAAGATGGAAGCTTCACAGGCTGTTCTTAAGCGTCTTTGAGGTTCTGTGCCATTAGGGGAAAGGACCTCGAAAGGATCTAGTGTCTTCCGGGAGGAGAAAGAAAAAGAAGTGCCTGTATTTTTGCCTTTGAAATGCTGAGCCTCTGCAAAGGTAAATTCTCCACCCTAAAAAAGGATTAAGCAGATCGCTCACAAGCAAACCGAATCGGAACACGATCCCCGGGCACCTACGGGGCGGAAAGGAACTTCGCCTGTTGAGTCATTTTCACAGGTATGCATATATATAAAAAAAAATTATATATATATATATATATATATATTCTTCTACTTTGTTTATTTCATAATTCCTGCTTACTTTTCGCTTTTGTCTATGCAGCTGAAGAAGATGCCAAGGCGGTCGAAGAAGGATATGATCGACTGTGAATTTGAAATCCATAGGAATATACTCTAGGGACATGTTGTTAAGGTGCCCCCTCGGGCTCTAATACATCAGATGGTTAGGGTTGAGGCCCCTGCGCCATCTGAAGGTCCTTCCTCGATAAAGGTATAAGGAACCGCCCCTGCTAAGGGGCCCTCGATGGTAGAGGTGCCTGCTACCACGGGGGCTAAGAAGGCTAGTGCTCCGGGAGGGGTTTCGTTGACCGATGCTACTAAGGTAGTCGAGCCGAAAGATGTGCCTCCGCTTACTCCGGTCGCTTCCTTCGACTACGAGCATTGGGACTTCTCAGATATGTTGGCAGTGTGTCCGGAAGGGGCCCCTGCAGTGGTTGCAACGAATGAACCCGTCGTGATACCTAGGGTCGGTCTTGCGGTGACCGAAGATGCGGCCAGAGAGTCTGTGTCTGAGACTGATAAGGCAGCTGGAGACACTGAAAGTGTGGCCCAGGATACCCATGCAGAACCTCATCTCCATACAGCAGCCAAGGAGACCATTAAAGATCAGGCTAGTAAAGAAAGTGAGGTGGCTGGTGAATCATTCCGGGAAGATGCCTGGGATTATGCCCCTGAACGAGTCGAGGAGGCTATTGAAGTGTCAAGCGAAGAGGCTATTGAAGGGTTGGCCGCGGAGACCGTTGAAGAGTAGGCTAACGAGTCCGCCAAGGAAGCAGTCGAGGACCAGAACCATGCGTCAGTCCAGAAGGCTATAAAAGAATCGTCTAAAGAAGCCGTTGAAAACCAGGCTGATGAGTCAGCCAAAGAAGCTATTGAAGACTCGACTACGACAGAGAAAGTCTTTGTCGAGGTGGTTGAGCCTTCTTTGCAGGATAGGGGAATAGAGGTCGGTCCTGAGATAGGAGAGCCTTCCACACTTGGAGGTCCCGACCTAGCATATGTCCTATGTGGGGCCACCCATGGGGCTACTTTTGAAATAGTAGTACAAGAGCCGAATCAAACAGCCCTTGGGGCTAGTGTTGTTGTTCCATTGGTGGCCTCTTTCTCGGCTATGGTTGCACCTACCCTGACAATATTCTCTAATCCTATAGTAACTACGGCTGCTATTGCTCCTGCTCCTCCTTCTCCAGGGCCGTCTACCGTGGTGCCTCCAATGACTCCAATGGCCATGGTCGATAACGACTATTATGTCGGGCTAGTCATTGGTTCCATTTACAATGCTTTCAGGCGAAGTATGGAGAGTGTCTTACAGTACAGTCGAACGCTTGCGTTGGCTCAGTCTATGGCTACGGTCTAATTGGCGATACTGTAAGATTATCATGGGTATGAGGCAAATACTGATGTCCTGGAAGCCTCAATAATACAATTGGAGGCTAGTCTTCTCGAGATTTCTGGCCTTGAGCGTAATCTTTTGTCTATGGTAAATGTGGAGCTAGAAAAGATGGCTATCACATAGGATTACTGAAATTGAGGTACAGGTTAGGGAGGTGGTTATGGTTGAGGAGGTCCAAGTCTGTCTCCAAGAAACCTTGGAAGAATAGTGTGAAGGCCTCCATGAACAGATTCGGCTTTTAGAAGAAAAGTTGGCGACCGTAGAGGGTGAACTGGAGAACTCAAAGGACCAGCAGAGGTCTCTCTGATAGCAGGCTGAAGCTTTGGCTCAAGAGGCTGAGAATGTCAGCGCTCATCAAGCAGAGCTGGAGAATGCTTACCGAGGCCTGTCCCATCTTAGAGAGGAGGCAGCCAGGAGTCAAGAAGCAGAGCGCCGGACGAGAGAATCTGTCGGACCCAGGATCGCCTTCTTGAAGAATCAGATCGATGACTTATCGCGTCGTTCATATTAGGCAGCAGCTGTTATTGTTTTGTTTTTTTTCGTTTCTCTCTCCGGAAAGGTTTTATTTTGCTGTAGTAGAACTTTTTTCCTTGTGAAAGAAATAAAAGTCTCTATTGTGCTTTTTATTTCCATATATGATGAACTCTTATATTAGTGAGAGTCCTATCAGAGATAGACATGATGGAGGTAACTCTGCTGGGGATTTCATGGAAGTGCTTACTCAGAGGTAATATGGACCTAGTAAACATTTTTGGTAATAGGGTTGATTTTTGCACGAACATAGAAAGAGCAAATCCTATAGGTTCATAAAAACAATTCAGAGGTTATGCAAACATTGATATTTTTATATATGTGGGGTTCGTAGCAACATAGGGGTTGCTAACATAATATCTTGCCCAGAGGTTTAAACAAACATAGAAAAATATAATTGTGGAAACTGATTCAGAGGTGATATGTACATGATCGCTTTTAGAAACACATGCTCAAAACTAGACATAGTATTTCTTTAGAAATTTGTTGTTGATCAGCATCATCCGCAGATCTCCTTTAGGTTTAGCAAGTCGGTAAGCACCGTTAGAGTAGACCATCTTTATGACGAACGAAACTTTCTACTTGGGTTCAAACTTGCCGGGTGACTTATGGGCCATGACCGTTGGCCTTCGAACCGATAGTAAGAGGTCGCCCACTTGAAATGTCCTTTCCTTGACCTTTTTGTTGAAGGCTCCTAGAAAATTCGAGCTTGATACAACTCGATGAGTTGCTGAGCTAGTAGACGTTTTTCATCTAACGCTTCCACCTCTTGCAATCGACGACATTGATTGTCCTCGTCTGTCAACTGGTTGGTGATAGCCACTCGAAGTTGAAATTTGGATCTCCAAGGGGAGTACCGCCTCACTCACGTAGACGAGGGAAAAAGGCGTATTGTGAGTAGGTGTTCGAACAGTCGTACAGTAAGCCCATAGACATTAGCCTAGCTTCTCATTCCAGTCATGTTTATTAGATGATACGACCTTCTTGAGTAGCTTAACGATAGTCTTCTTGAATTTTTTGGCCAACCCATTCGCTACAGGATTGTAGGTTGTTGATGCTGCATTTTGTATCCGATTTTTATCACAAAATCGGTGGAGGCATGGCTAACAAATTGGGCCCATTGTTGTAGATAATCCTTCGAGGGGCTCTAAAGCAGTATATGACGTGGTGCTTAACGAAGCTTATCATGTTTGAGGTTTTCACCTTTGTCAGCGGAATTGTCTCTGCCCACTTAGAGAAGTAGTCGATAATGGCAAGAATGTACCGATGTCCTTATAGGAACGAAAGTAAAGTGATATACTCTATAGGGGGTGAATAGAGTAGGCAGCAGAATATTAGTTATTAAAAATGTTAGCAGTAAGATCATAGATATGAGCAAGTAAAAGTAAAGTATAAAGAGCGAACTCAAACTTGGCGAAGTATACTGGTCTCCCTCTTGTCAGGACTATCCAGTCGAGAGAACTCAAGCTCCCGATTGAAATCTACTATGAAAAACTATAAGTTTTCCTATGAAGTCCTTGCAACTTCTACAAACATGAGCTTTGATCCGAAGCACTTGACCAACTTCAATTGTGAAGTGTCTTACTTCTCTCAAACCTCTTGATTACAATCACTCTAAACTTCTAGACCGTACTGCACTGACAAATCGACTAGAGGATTGTAACTGGCTTGGGATTTGAAATTGAAAGCTTAGTAGGGCTTTGGAATATCGTAGTAAGATTATAGAGAGAACATAAGAAAGTTAATTGGTGTGTTGAAATGGTATAATTTCTTCTATATTTATAGGATTTTCAAAGGAAGAATTCGGGCAGAATTCGGATAGAATTCTATTAGAGAATCTCGGCATATAACCGTTGCATTCGTAACTACAAGAAGACTGAGTTTCAAAAGCAACGTTCCTCTAGTCGAACTCGGGCCAAATTTCGGGCGAATTCCTGGCAAATTCTGCTAGGACAAAATAGGTTTGATTCAGGTTGACAACTCAGGTTTTGGGCTTTTGAAAGGTCAAGCAGTTAGGAGGTAGTTTGGGCTTTGAGAGCGGGCTTATTTTTTAAAATGAAAGGGTATTGTAAAAATATTTCTTGGGTAGCCTATTTGCCAGTACAATATAGTTTATAGTATATTATACTCAATAAAAATATGAAAATACATTTACAATTGAAATACAGATACGATGACAAACACAACTCCAAGTTCCAAAGTCTTAAACGATAGCAGATACAATCTGTAGCAGTTCGTCCAAGTAGCCCTTATATCGAGACATGGTTAAATCAATTATTAAAATTCGGTTCGACCATGATCAATCGGCCAACAATCTCTCGTATTTTGATAATTGACAAACCTTGACCGATATAACATCTTGGTCTTAATTTTGAACAAAAATTATCAAAACACTTGTTTGGTACTGTCTTTGTTTTGTACTGTCTTCTTTCGATAGAATATCCGAAAAAGATGTTAGATCATTTTCTCTCCCGTTGTCACTTAGCAAAATAATTGCAAAGAGATAAGCTCTCCTACAATTTATGCATAAGAAAGAAACAGTAAAGAAACACAGAGATAATAAAAAGATAACAGTCATTCCCGGGCAGTTTATGATTTAAAGCAGTAGCTAAAAGATAATGTTAAGCATAAGTGCATACCAAAAAGAGACAATAAATACTGAAATAAAAAATAAATAATAATAATAATAATAATAATAATAATAATAATAAAAGAGTTTGGAATAACAAACTCAGCATCTCAAACAGTCATAGATGTGCATAAAAGAAAGTAATACCATTTTGGAATATAGGAACATTTCCAAGAATTCATAGATATAAACAGAGTCTAGTGACAAAAGAACTTTAGCGTCTAGATCAAGTCCTCATCTAAACAGAATCATCGTCAGCACGATCAGCATCAGCGCCATGTCTAGAAGGACCGGCCCCAGAAGTGTCAGCTCCATGAGATGGATGTGGAGTAGCACCAGAACCACAGTACCAATTATAGACACTATTGGGGTTGAAGTAGTGATGAAACGCCTCATGCTCATAGTGGTAAACGGAGACAGTAGGATCTCATAGAAGAGAACTAGCATGCTAACTAGTCTGAGTAAAACACAGAACCGCAAAAGAATTTACAAGTGCCTGAAACCGACTGGTATCATAGAACTCTTGTTCCCTCAAAGTCTCGGTCACAAATGCTCGTAAGGGGTTATGCTCATCTAGCTGAGCACACCGCAAATCATCCAAATGTTGATTAAGGCCCTCAAATGACATAGGGTAAGTCTGAGGTGGAGGTGGTAGTGCAGTAGGAGGAGCAGGAGGGACAGAGGCACTGCGACGAGATAGCTGCATATGCTTGGGCTCAGAATCATGAGCACAAGAGGACAAGACAATCTTAAAATGCTGAAAGATGATAAGAAAGATCATCGCATAGAAAAGATTCTTGTTCATCTCGTAACACCTAGCCATCATCTGGATAATAGTCTTAGGACAGAAAATGGAATCCCATGACAAATGTGATAGATAGCAGACAATTCAAGACTAGTTACATCATCTTTTGAGGTAGACTTAGGTAGCATAGTGGAATAGATAATCCGATGCAACTCATAGAAAAACAAGTTCAAGTTTATGGCTTTAAACTTGTCGGAACGGACGGGATCAGGAGCACAAAGTTGATTCTCAAATTGTTCAAAATTGTGTCGTTTGGGAATTCAAAATCAGTGATATCGACAAGCGGCTCATCTACGTTTGGATTTGTAGGGTCGTCATTAAATAGTTATCATTGAATTGAATATTAATACCAACGACACGGCTTTTCACAAGATAATCATTATCAGCGATAGTGAAATTGTAGTAAAATAGCCTAATTGCATTGCTTGGAATAGAAAATAAGTGTGTAAGAAGAATATGCAATCCCAAAGTTTCAAAAGAAGGTTTGTGAGGTGGAAAGATTGTCCTCTTCATCGGTGTTCCCGGGAAAATATTATGAACTAAAAAATTCGCACATCATAGTAAGGATTGTTCTAAAGTTTCAAAGAACTCATTGATCGACCCATCGTCCGTTTAGACAGGTAAAAAGAGAGATCAGTGGATAGGATCAGAAGATGAGGCTTCTTCACTACCCCCTTCTTTCTCTCGAAATGATTATTGATACTAGGCATGATTTTCAATAGAAAATAGAAAATTTCTATGAAATTAAAAAAATTAAGAAACGAAGAGATAGAAGATATTATACCTTCTCAAAATAGAGTATGTGGAAGAGGAGGAGATTCTATATCCCAGTCCAAAGTTTTGAAGCAAAACTCTAAAGGAGTAGGGAGGAATCAAGAGATGAAAAACTAGGGTTTGGCATTTTTTTGCGGCTGCTATGCTTTTGTTTGGAGGAGAAGAAAGAAGAAATACCAGTGGGGGGCATTTAGATTTTGCTTAAAACCCGACACCAACTGAGTTTTCCTAGAACTCCGTTGAGGTGATTTTTCACAGAATTCAAATTATCACTGTGTATTGATTAATCCTTTGCAATTATTTAATTCTAAAAATAGTAATTTTAAAATTCAATTAATATAATTAAAATTATTTTATGAATTAAATTTAATTATGCAGCGACTGTCTCAGATCAGCTGTAGGGATATTGTCCCAGCTAACGGACGTTCATCGAGAAACACTTAAATACCATTTCGCTTTAGCCGTAGCCGGGGTGACAGACAGACCTTTTCTAGGCTTGTCTCAAAAACTATTTTTGTATATTGAAAAATAATTAATAAAATAAAATTAATTAATATTATTGACATCTAAAATTCCTAATTCTCAACGTAAATAATTGAATCGATCTTTCGCTAAAGATTTTATAAATTTGTCAGCCAATTGTTTCTCTATGTCTACATATTCCAAATTGATGCCTCCATTTGCTTGATGGCCTCTAAGAAAATGATATCAAATCTTAATATGCTTAGTGCAAAAGTGACGTACAAGATTCTTAGTCAAGTTGATAGTGCTAGTATTATTACAGAAAATGGGTATGTGTGTGTAGTTTAAATCAAAGTCTTCTAAGGTCTGCTTCATCCACAAAATTTGTGCATAACAATGTCCTGTGGCGAAATACTCAGACCCAGTAGTTGATAATGTTGGAATTGGGGATTCCCAGGACCCTAGTTTGGTGTGCGTATTGATTGATAGAAAGTTAAATAGATATAAACGTGTTCTAACCCTTAATAGGCAGAAACTAGGGTTCACAAATTATACCTGCGGCGGGAAGAAGACAACAGTTCCTAGTAAACTCAAGCAGTCTCGACCCCAAGATCTTCTTCATATATTCCTTCCTCGGGTTGGACGTTGTGTGGGCAACGATCTCCCAACCTTTTCTTCTCCTTGGCAGCCCCTTCTTTTTCTCCTTATGTGGATCACGAATTTAGAGAAAGCTTCGTAGTTCTAATAATAATTTGGCGGCCAGAGAATAGAGGATATATATAAGGCTACGGTAGGGACCATGAGAAGAAATTAGGGTTAGGTCTCCTAACGGATCTGGGTGTCCTGTGTTCAAGCCGAATGCACAATCCAGGCCCATTAATAATAGCTCGGTCCACTAATGAGTTATTGTTGCACTACCTTCCTAATCCCAAATTATGATTGTGGGCTCCTTCTATTATACGCTCGTTTGGCTCCCCATGTTAAGATATCAAATGTCTGTCGATCAGATTAACTTACTGATAACTATATTGATCGACATCTTTTATCCTTGAGTAGTATCACACAACTTTATTTGTCATGTCGGATATAATCTACTTGCAGGGTTTACATGACAATCCTTATGAGCTTCTTGAGGGGACATCATCAACCCGATATATCGGGTCATGGATTCCTTTTATAACCAACAGCCCGTCTTACATACAATGTTATTACCCAATTCATAGAGTTTGTTGACCCATAATGAATCTCACTCTTTTATGAGTCAAAGTAGTGGACACTGCATATACATGTCTATTATTATATCCGGATTAAGAGCACAAGCATCCATAATAACAGAGGTGTCTACTCTCTTATGCAGTCAGTACAAAGAGAACAACCTCAAGTGGTCCTGTTCAATACACACAAAGTGTACTGGTGTAAACCTATAGTCAAGATAGACTAATACCAGATTACACTATAATCTTTCCAATAGATTGTCCAAGTCCATCTAGGTTGTGAACCATTTATATATTTGTCACTCCCCAATCTTGGAATACGTATTTTAATACGTAAACCGATAAATTATATTTACCTTGAATTTATACGATATTTATTATGCAGTATTTCTTCATGTATTTCCTAAAAATATTCGACAAAATATTATTTCCTAATTTATTTTCTGTATTTGGGCCTACAGTTTTGGCCCATTTGGGTAACCTATTCTTGGTTCACCAATGGTTCATCATGAACCCATGGGTCCAAGATCTTTATATATAACTCATCTCATTCTCTCTCCTCTCATTTACTTCCTCTCATTTACTTCCTCCACCAACCAAGGCAAGTACCAACTTGCTCAAGAGATGGATCCATAATTTTGTCAATGATTTCTTACAAAACTATTTACCAAAACATGTTCTTCTCCTCAATCTATACTAGTTTAGAACTTGGAAATTTCTATTTTGAAGCTTTGATTTTTGTAGATCTAAGTTATTTCTATTTTCGGATTTTGCATGGTTTGATCTCTTTAAGTTGGATTTTCATAGGTTTTGGTGTTTCCAAGTGGAAGAGCATTCAATTCTACCCAAATTGGAACCTTGGAAATCCGGATTTGGAGTTCGGATGGCCAAGTTGTGTTGCTCTGAAGCCTTGGGTTCATCCATGGTGTTCTTGCTGTTTGGAGAAGACAGTGAGCAGTGTGCAGAGCTATTTAGCTTACGCACACTGAGCTGCACGCGCTCTTTAGCGTGCGTACGCAGACTTGGGTACGCTTCCTGTTGGAAGCGTGTCTCTCCCAGCGTGCGTGACTTTTCACCTACGCTGCTCTCTGTAGCGTGCGTGACTTTTTACCTACGCTGCTCTCTGTAGCATGCGTGACTTTTCACCTACGCTGCTCTCCCAGCGTGCGTGACTTTTCATCTACGCTGCTCTCTCAGCGTGCATGACTTTTTACCTACGCTGCTCTCTCAGCGTACGTGACTTTTTACCTACGCTGCTCTCTGTAGCGTGCGTGACTTTTTATCTATGCTGCTCTCTCAGCGTACGTGACTTTTCATGTAAGCTGCCTTGAGTGAGCGTGCGTGACTTTCCATCTACGCTGCCTTGGGTGAGCCTGCGTGACTTTTGTCCGTACGCAGCTCCCCTTGAGCGTGCGTGCTCTTGTGCGTACGCTTTTAATATTTTATCAGATATTATATGTCCATTTTATATCCTTACGCCTTTTGTCTCGAGCATGATATGAGCACTACTGTGACCCCGGAGAACAAAGTGTTCCTACCTGATACATGTACCTGAATGTCCCAGTTCTTGTTCATGCTCGACAAATGACTCATAACTCTACGTGGCATATTTGCAATGATGCATTACACTAAGAAGGGTAAAACATGTTGACATACTGATTGACATGGATCCTCTTTGGGGTACTCGTACTAAAGTACGACTTTAGGAGGATAATCATGCAGGCCACAGCATGTGAGTTCAAGATTTCACCTTGGGTTAAATTAGGCAACTAAACATACTAGATGCATGGGGAGGGCAAAATCCCGAGATCGTGTTACACCAGCCGCCTTGAGATATTGTCTCGACGCGCCGGCTGGTCTCCACGGATACTGTGTTATCTGCAACGAGTAGATGACTGTATCCGATTAATTCCTGCTACATATTATATGTTTTAGCAAGGTGGCCTTACGGGGGACCTGTGCTCAATCATACCTGTCTATGCGAACCCCTGGGTTGGCTAGCCTTGCTGGAAAGATACGATCTGAGGATTTTCTAAATAACATGATGCGAGGATAACCTCGTCCCACTAGAAACTCGTAGACTTGATTGGCCGCGAAACCGACTTGCGTGTATCTTATTACCTTCCATGAATAACTGAGGGAAGCGGACTGTCATGGTACGTGATCCAACCCATGTTCTTGTTTGATTGTTGGGTTGGTTATCGTACTATGACAGGCTGTGGACCGAAGTTATGAACGGAAGACTTATTCTGGTTGTGAAGTGCTACTTCTGTGAATGACTGAGGAACATGGTCTATCATGGTACATGATCCAACCCATGTTCTTGTTTGATTGTTGGGTTGGTTATTGTGCTGCGATAGGCTATCGACCGAAGTCACGATCAGGAGATTTTTTTGTTTATACCTTTTTAACTTATGTGAAAGTTATAGAGTACGATACGTCCCGAGTCCATGCGGCACCTTTTGTCCTTGTTTGGTTGTAAGGGTGCCATATGGGTTCGAGGATGTTGCGCTACCCTATAATAGTTGCATAAGTATTACTATTATCAATCATTCTATTATCTGGGTTTTTAATCTTAACTCTTGTGCCCCTTTGGCGGTACTTGCTATTCGGGGCTGACCCCGCTGGTTTTGTTTGGCCAGATCTCGTAGCAGAGCCAGAGGACACGATCTTCCTCCCTGACATCCATGGTGCATACTAGGAGCATGGCAGTTCGGGGACTCGAGTGGGTTGCTTCTCCACCACTCCTACTTATTTTTTATGCGGCGTTTAGCCACCGGCACCTGTTAGCCGGATTACTTGATATTTTGTATCAGTACAGAATTGTAAATAAACAGACTGCAGCTGTGTATAATTTTGTACTCCTGACTCTCTGAGATAGCTAAATTATAAAGCTAGTCTCTCATGACCATTTTGATGAAGCGTCGAGGACGCCTTACTGCTTTATCTTTAATGTTCATTTATTTGCTGATGTGATTTGATTGATTGAGACATAAAACTCTGTGGGACCATAGGAGACTTGATTGTAGCATGTAACCCCTAGTCTCTCGACAGCTACGATCTTCGTATGACATTACGTACCTCATATGGAGTAGCTGGCCTAGTCCGTCTCCGTATTTTGGTACTGGGGCGTGACAAGGTTTTAGTGGTGGCCCATGCAGGTCTGATTTTCAGACTTGTGGGGTATTGCGAATTATTAGGAGTCTCAATCAAAACTTGTTCCCCTTGAAATTCTGTTTCGAATTCTCTGTCCTTGCCTTGATCTCTAACCTGACTTGCATCCTCGAAATCTTCCTCGTTCGGACTTGATAATCTTATATTCTTCTCTATAGGGGTGCTTCATTCTCAGTAGCGGGTGAGGCCCATGAGGAAGAGCAGCAAGAGCATGGCTCGACTGGGCAGCAACAGGGGAAAGAACCTTCCCCAGGGCAGACACGAGCAGAAATGGAACCAGAGGCAGTGCAGCCGCAGGTTATTGAAACTCCTGCAGCACCAGCAGCGACGGCAGTACCAGATGCCGTAGCACTCCTGGAGATCATCCGGGAGTTTCTTGTCACTAACCAACAGTAACAGACTCAGCAGCAGGAGCAGAACGTGTTGCTGAACCAAGGGATTCAGTTAGCTCTTGAGAGGAGTGTCAGGGCTGACTCGGGAGCATCAGGAAGGTTTCGTCGCTTGAACCCGAGGTATTTTGATGGCACGGAGGATGCCATCACTGCGGATGCCTGGATTCCAGACATCGAAGCCATTCTTGTGGCAGCCAAGGTTCCAGATGATGAGAAGGTTGATCAGGTCAAACTGGTACTTCAGGATCTTGCCCGCGACTGGTGGGCATCAGAAGAAGTTGGTATAAGATTCCCTGTTCGTTGGACCACCTTCAGTGACAGATTCAAGGCCAAGTATTTTGGCATAGTAGCTCGATATGAGCTCCAGCAAAAGTTTATCAGTCTCAAGCAAGCAGGCAAGACCGTAGATGGGTATGCAGCAGAGTTCTGCAGATTGTGCCGTTTCGCACCAGCAATGGTGGCAACGGAGCCAGAGAAGGCTATGAGGTTCCAGCAGGGACTTCATTTGGAACTATTACAGCTTGTGGAAGGACACGACTACCAGACGTTTGACGCTATTTTGACGGCCACTCGGAGGCACGAGCTTACCCAGCAGAGATTGTCATCGAGGACAGGAGGTCAGAAGAGATCTCATTCCCAAGTTGGAGGAGGAGCAATGCAGCGAACATCGGCACCAGCACCCGGTGTACGTATTCATGATGCAGGAGCGCCGCGGAGGACGGCCGTGTCAACTAATACAGCGCCAGTTCGGCATCAGCAGCCGATAAACCAACAACAGCGTCAGGGAGCACCCCAGGGCTGTACATTCTGTAGGAAGGTAGGGCACACGAGGGAGGTGTGCCGGTCAGCGAATGGCTTATGCTTGAGGTATGGTAGTTCAGACCACTGTATCTCCACTTGTCCTGTGATGCAGAGGCCAGGAGGGCCAGCTCAGCAGTTTCCAGCATTGCCAGCTCCTGTGGCAACTCCGAGTGGAGGGCCAATTTTAGCAGTAAGGCCCCTAGCCCAGCGTCTACCAATGCAGGCTCAAATGTTCCGCCAGGCACAGGAAGCCGAGGGCCCTCAGAGGCAGCAACAGCATGGTCGAGGAAGGCCGCAACAAGGAGCTCCGCGGGGCCAGGGCCAGGCTCTCACATTATCCTTGGGAGAGGCTCTAGCGTCTAGTGACGTGGTGGCAGGTAAAATTCTCGTCACCTCATTTCCCGCTGTAGTATTATTTGATTCAAGCGCTACTCATTCATTCATCTCTGCACAATATGCTACACGGATTAGATTAGAGTTTGAGGCATTGCCAGAGAGGATGGATATACTCACCGGCAATGGGCTCATAGAAGTCAGCACAGTGCACTTTTCATGTTCGATAGAGGTGTGTGGGCATTTACTGCCCGCATCATTGATTGAATTCCCTATGGGGAATTTTTATGTCGTTCTTGGCATGGACTGGTTGAGAGACAGTCATGCGACAATTGATTGTAGAGGAGGTAGGGTCATATTCAGCGTTCCTGGGATGGAGCAGTTCATCTTTACTCGAACCTTGAAGAATCAGGCCGGAGGCGTCATCTCAGCAGCAGTGTCAGAGCCAGGACAGATTCTGAGAGTGGTCGAAGATTTTCTCGACGTCTTCCCTGATGAGCTCCCAGGAATACCTCCAGTCAGAGAGGTAGAATTTAGCATTGAGTTGAACCCTGAAACGAGGCCTATTGCAGACAGAGTTTACAGAATATCGCCGTCAGAACAGGATAAGTTGTATCAGCATGAAAAAGAGTTGAAGTCTAAGGGATTCATCCGAGACAGTAAATTGCCCTGGGCCGCGCCAGTGATTCTAGTTTCCAAGAAGGATGGGTCGACGAGGATGTGCATCGACTACCGCAAGCTGAATGCAGTAACAGTGAAGAATAAGTACCCACTACCAAGGATTGATGACCTGTTTGACCAGTTGAGTAAGGCCAGCATCTTTTCCAAGATCGATCTTCGGTCAGGATACTATCAAGTAAGAGTCCGAGAGCAAGACATACCGAAGACAGCATTCAGATCTAGATATGGGCATTATGAGTTTTTAGTAATGCCCTTTGGACTAACCAACGCTCCCGCAGTATTCATGGATTTAATGAACCGCATCTTTCTGTCGTATTTGGATAAATTTGCGGTGGTGTTCATAGATGACATTCTTGTCTATTCCAGCAGTGAAGAGGAGCATGAGAAACATCTTAGGACAGTCTTACAGACATTAAGGGAGCATCAACTTTATGTGAAGCTCGACAAGTGTGAATTCTGGTTAGATCACATTTCGTTCCTGGGGCATGTAATTTCTGGGGCAGGAGTGTCAGTGGATCCGAAAAAGATTGAGGCCGTAGAGCATTGGCCAGTTCCGAGAACGGTTGCAGAAGTGCGAAGTTTCTTAGGATTAGCTGGTTACTACAGAAGGTTCGTGGCGGACTTTGCCAAGATCTCTGCGCCCTTAACGCGTTTGACGCACAAGGACGTAGAGTTTGTTTGGTCAGCTAGCTGTCAGGCATCATTTGAAGAATTGAAGAAGAGATTGATCTCAGCCCCGATCTTGACGCTTCCAGTAGGAGCGGGAGGCTTTACAGTATATTGTGACGCATCTGGGAAGGGTCTTGGATGTGTATTGATGCAGCACGGAAAGGTGATAGCATATGCGTCTCGACAGCTTCGAGACCATGAGAAGAATTACCCGACTCACGATTTGGAGTTACCAGCTGTGGTATTTTCACTCAAGTTGTGGAGGCATTATTTATACGGAGATCGGGTAGAGATCTATACTGATCATAAGAGTTTGAAATACGTATTTACGCAGCAAGATTTGAACATGAGGCAAAGAAGATGGTTAGAACTACTGAAAGATTTTGACTTAGATCTTCAGTATCATCCATGCAAGGCGAATATAGTTGCAGATGCACTGAGTAGGAGAGACAGTGCCTTCATCTTGACCTCGCAGAAGCATATTTTAGAAGACCTTCAGAGTATGGGAATCGAAGTAGTTTTGCCAAGGGATATAGGAAGAATGACCAGTATGCAGATACAGTCAACCTTAGTAGAGAGGATAAGGGCAGCGCAGGCAGGAGATCCACAGATTCAGAAGTTACGGTCGGAGTGTGAATCAGGCCGTAGGAAGGAGTTAGTGATTCATGAAGATGGTACGCTCAGGTTTAGAAACAGACTCTGTGTACCGAGTGGAGACCTTCGTCAAGAAGTTATGTCCGAAGCTCATAGTTTTATTTACTCTATTCATCCAGGAGGGACGAAGATGTATCGAGATATCAGACAGTACTTTTGGTAGAATGGCATGAAAAGAGAGATAGCGAGATTTGTATCCAAGTGTCTGGTATGTCAGCAGGTGAAAGCCGAGCAGCAGAGACCTGCAGGGTTGCTACAGCCGCTTCCTATCCCAGAATGGAAATGGGAGCACATCATGATAGATTTTGTGACCGGTTTACCTAGATCCCCGACTGGTAAGAATGCAGTCTGGGTAATAGTAGATCGACTCACGAAGGTCGCTCATTTCCTTTCCTTCCGAGTTGGACAGACTACTGAGCAGTTAGCAGAAATGTACATGAAGCAGATAGTAAGGCAGCGCGGTATTCCAGTTAGTATAGTATCAGATCGAGATACGCGGTTTACTTCCCATTTTTGGCAGAGCTTACACCAAAGTTTGGGAACCAAGTTAAGATTCAGTACTGCTTATCATCCATAAACTGACGGGCAATCAGAAAGAACCATTCAGACATTAGAAGATATGCTACGGGCGTGTACCTTAGATTTTGGCGGATCTTGGGAGGATCACCTTCATCTAGTGGAGTTCTTCTATAACAACAGCTATCAGGCTAGCATTCAGATGGCCCCGTTCAAAGCATTGTATGGAAGGAAGTGCAGGTCCCCTTTGGCAAGGGACGACGTCGGAGAACGGAAGTTGTTAGGGCCAGAGATGATCACGCAGACTGTGGAGATAGTTAAGTTGGTCAGAGAGCGCCTTTGAGTTGCACAGGACCGACATCGTCATTGGGCAGATCAGTATCGTAGGCCTCTAGAGTTTAGAGTTGGCGACCAAGTGTTTCTGCGGATTTCGCCTACTCGGGGTATCATCAGATTTGGAACCCGGGGAAAGCTTAGTCCAAGATACGTTGGTCCTTTTAAGATTCTCGCTCGGGTAGGTGATGTGGCTTATCGACTTGCCCTTCCGCCTTCGCTGACTGGCATACATGATGTGTTTCATGTGTCCCAATTACGTGGGTATGTCCCGGATCCGAGTCATGTCCTCGATCATTCTGAGTTAGTCGTTGGTACCGACCTAACTTACGAGGAACAACCCGTGTCTATTTTGGACCGGCGAGAGAAGGTACTCAAGAATCGGACGATAAGCCTTGTCCGTGTTTCTTGGAACCATCACTCTTCGGAAGAGTCAACCAGGGAGCACGAGGACGAGTTCAGATCTCGGTATCCGCATTTGTTTGACTAATAAGGTATATTTTTGTACCTTATTGACACGATTCCATGCTTATCTGCACCTACTTGTTTTGCACTTTATGATGTATGATAATAACTGCTATGATAGTTAACTTGTATATGATTGTGCCTTGCTTGCCCTGATTTCACTATCCTGTCTTGGCTGGAATTCCGAGGACGGAATTTTTCTAAGAAGGGTAGAGATGTCACTCCCCAATCTTGGAATACGTATTTTAATACGTAAACCGATAAATTATATTTACCTTAAATTTATACGATATTTATTATGCAGTATTTCTTCATGCATTTCCTAAAAATATTCGACAAAATATTATTTCCTAATTTATTTTCTGCATTTGGGCCTACAGTTTTGGCTCATTTGGGTAACCTATTCTTGGTTCACCAATGGTTCATCATGAACCCATGGGTCCAAGATCTTTATATATAACTCATCTCATTCTCTCTCCTCTCATTTACTTTCTCTTATTTACTTCCTCCACCAACCAAGGCAAGTACCAACTTGCTCAAGAGATGGATCCATAATTTTGTCAATGATTTCTTACAAAACTATTTGCCAAAACATGTTCTTCTCCTCAATCTATACTAGTTTAGAAGTTAGAAATTTCCATTTTGAAGCTTTGATTTTTGTAGATCTAAGTTATTTCTATTTTCAGATTTTGCATGGTTTGATCTCTTTAAGTTGGATTTTCATGGGTTTTGGTGTTTCCAAGTGGAAGAGCATTCAATTCTACCCAAATTGGAACCTTAGAAATCTGGATTTGGAGTTCGGATGGCCAAGTTGTGTTGCTCTGAAGCCTTGGGTTCATCCATGGTGTTCTTGCTGTTTGGAGAAGACAGTGAGTAGTGTGCAGAGATGTTTAGCTTACGCACACTGAGCTGCACGCGCTCTTTAGCGTGCGTACGCAGACTTGGGTACGCTTCCTGTTGGAAGCGTGTCTCTCCCAGCGTGCGTGACTTTTCACCTACGCTGCTTTCTATAGCGTACGTGACTTTTCACCTACACTGCTCTCTGTAGCATGTGTGACTTTTCACCTACGCTGCTCTCCCAGCATGCGTGACTTTTCATCTACGCTACTCTCTCAGCGTGCGTGACTTTTCACCTACGTTGCTCTCTCAGCGTGCGTGACTTTTCACCTACGCTGCTCTCTCAGCGTGCGTGACTTTTCACCTACGCTGCTCTCTCAGCGTGCGTGACTTTTCACCTACGCTGCTCTCTGTAGCGTGCGTAACTTTTCATCTGCGCTGCTCTCTCAGCGTGCGTGACTTTTCACGTAAGCTGCCTTGAGTGAGCGTGCGTGACTTTCCATCTACGCGGCCTTGGGTGAGCCTGCATGACTTTTGTGCGTACGCAGCTCCCCTTGAGCGTGCGTGCTCTTGTGCGTACGCTTTTGATATTTTATCAGATATTATATGCCCATTTTATATCCTTACGTCTTTTGTTCCGAGCATGATATGAGCACTACTGTGACCCCGGAGAATAAAGTGTTCCAACCTGATACATGTACCTGAATGTCCCAGTTCTTGTTCATGCTCGACAAATGACTCGTAACTCCACGTGGCGTATTTGTAATGATGCATTACACTAAGGAGGGTAGAACATGTTGACATACTGATTGACATGGATCCTCTTTGGGGTACTCGTACTAAAGTACGACTTTAGGAGGATAATCATGCAGGCCACATCATGTGAGTCCAAGATTTCACCTAGGGTTAAATTAGGCAACTAAACATACTAGATGCATGGGGAGGGCAAAATCCCGAGATCGTGTTACACCAGCCGCCTTGAGATATTGTCTCGACGCGCCGGCTGGTTTCCACGGATACTGTGTCATCTGCAACGAGTAGATGACTGTATCCGATTAATTCCTGCTACATATTATATGTTTTAGCAAGGTGGCCTTACGAGGGACCTGTGCTCAATCATACCTGTCTATGCGAACCCCTGGGTTGGCTAGCCTTGCTGGAAAGATACGATCTGAGGATTTTCTAAATAACATGATGCGAGGATAACCTCGTCCCACTAGAAACTCGTAGACTTGATTGGCCGCGAAACCGACTTGCGTGTATCTTATTACCTTTCGTGAATAACTGAGGGAAGCGGACTGTCATGGTACGTGATCCAACCCATGTTCTTGTTTGATTGTTGGGTTGGTTATCGTACTATGACAGGCTGTGGACCGAAGTTATGAACGGAAGACTTATTCTGGTTGTGAAGTGCTACTTCTGTGAATGACTGAGGAACATGGTCTATCATGGTACATGATCCAACCCATGTTCTTGTTTGATTGTTGGGTTGGTTATTGTGCTGCGATAGGCTATCGACCGAAGTCACGATCAGGAGATTTTATTGTTTATACCTTTTTAACTTATGTGAAAGTTATAGAGTACGACACGTCCCGACTCCATGCGGCACCTTTTGTCCTTGTTTGGTTGTAAGGGTGCCATATGGGTTCGAGGATGTTGCGCTACCCTATAATAGTTGCATAAGTATTACTATTATCAATCATTCTATTATCTGGGTTTTCAATCTTAACTCTTGTGCCCCTTTGGCGGTACTTGCTATTCGGGGCTGACCCCGCTGGTTTTGTTTGGCCAGATCTCGTAGCAGAGCCAGAGGACACGATCTTCCTCCCTGACATCCATGGTGCATACTAGGAGCATGGCGGTTCGGGGACTCGAGTGGGTTTCTTCTCCACCACTCCCGCTTATTTTTTATGCAGTGTTTAGCCACCGGCACCTGTTAGCCGGATTACTTGATATTTTGTGTCAGTACATAATTGTAAACAAACAGACTGCAGCTGTGTATAATTTTGTACTCCTGACTCTCTGAGATAGCTAAATTATAAAGCTAGTCTCTCATGACCATTTTGATGAAGCGTCGGGGACGTCTTACTGCTTTATCTTTAATGTTCATTTATTTGCTGATGTGATTTGATTGATTGAGACATAGAACTTTGTGGGACCATAGGAGACTTGATTGTAGCATGTACCCCCTAGTCTCTCGACAGCCACGATAGCCGTATGACGTTACGTACCTCATATGGAGTAGCTGGCCTAGTCCGTCTCCGTATTTCGGTACTGGGGCGTGACAATATTCCATAGGGAACTGATAATATGATCTTCTATGTGACACCACACACCATATTATCTACAATATAGAGTATCAGACACTTGCATCAACACTTGTAACAAATACAATATGTAAAGCCATGCTACTATACATTACTACTACACATCTCCCGCTTATACTCAAAATATTGCTTTTCGGTATACTATTACAAATCTCCCACTTAAACTTAAAGCCATGCTACTACACATCTAACTCTCATTCCCTCAACATGACTATCAAAAGCATTAGTCGGTAAGCTCTTTGTAAAGGGATCAGCTGGATTGTCGGTTGATACTATCTTGATCACAGTAATATTTTCTTTTTATGAAATCTCATATCAGGTGGTACTTGTGCTCAATGTGTTTACATGTCTTATGGGCTCATGGTTCCTTCGAGTTTGCAACTGCACCACTATTATCACAATAAAGTGTAATAGCCTTAGGCAAACTTGGTACCACATCCAAGTCCAACGGGAAGTTTCTGAGCCAAACTGCTTCTTTGGCTGCCTTAGAGGCTACCACATACTCAATTTCTATGGTGGAATCAACAATACATTTTTGCTTGATACTCCTCCATACAATGGCTCCACCTCCCAAAGTAAATACATAACCTGAGGTAGACTTTCTAGAATCCCTATCTGACTGAAAATCTAAGTCAGTATACCCCAAGAGAACTAAACTATTTGCTTGGTAAACTAGCATATACTCTTTAGTCCTTTTCAGGTACTTCAATATATGCTTTACGACATTCCAGTGCTCTTATCCTGGGTTAGACTGATATTCGCTGACTATGCCAACGGCAAAACAAATGTCCGGTCTCGTACATGGCATTGCATACATTAAGCTTCCTACTATTGAAGCATAAGGAACTGTTTTTATGTTATCTATCTCTTTAGGTCTTCTCGGACACTGCTCTTTTGATAGAGTAATTCCATGCCTAAAAGGTAAGAAACCTTTCTTAGAATTTTGTATGCTAAATCAAATTAGTACAGTATCGACATAGGAAGCTTGGGACAAGCCCAACATCCTTTTCTTGCGATCTCGTAGAACTTTGATCCCAAGGATGTGACCTACTTCTCCCAAGTCCTTCATATCAAACAGTTTGGATAACCATACCCTTACATTAGATAACACCTTCACATTGTTTCCAATGAGCCAGATGTTATCTACGTAAAGTACTAGGAATACTACCACGTTTCCTTCATACTTTCTGTATACATATGATTCATCTTGACATTGATCAAATCCATAGGATTTTATCACCTAATCAAAACATATGTTCCAAGATCTGGAAGCTTGCTTAAGTCCATAAATGGACTTCTTGAGCTTACAAACAAGATGCTCTTGGTCCTTTTCAATGACTCCGTCTGGTTGCTTTATATAGATGTCTTCCTCAAGACTTCCATTAAGGAAAGCTGTCTTGACATCCATTTGCCAAATCTCATAATCGAGTTGAGTTGCAATATATAAAAGTATCCGGATAGACTTAAGCATAGCTACTGGAGAATAGGTTTCCTCATAATTGATACCCTCTCTTTAAGTAAAACCTTTTGCAACAAGTCGAGCTTTAAAGGTTCCAACCTTACGATCTGATCCTCTTTTTCTCTTATAGACCCACTTGCATCCAATAGCTTTTACACTAACGGGTGGTTCTACAAGCTCCCAGACCTGAATCCATATATTCTATTTCAGATATCATTGCTTTTTGCTAAGACTCTACATCTTTATCTCAAAGTGCATCGTTGTAGGTACAAGGATCATAATCTTGTTCCTCAGGGACGAAGTCTAACGACTCTCCCAAAAAAATATATCTGTTAGGTTGTATCACAACCCTCCCACGACGAAGAGACACTATCGGTTGTGGTGTAACATTTGTGACACGTTGTACAGTTATTTGTGGTTCATCCTCATGTATCGTTGGTACTGAAGTACTTGGTGTCTCATCTCTCAGTTCTTCTAGAACAACTCTACTTGTGGGTTTATGGTTCATCACATAGTCTTCCGCTAAGAATCAAGCATTGGTGCTAACAATGACCATCTGATCCTTAGGACTATAAAATAAGCCTCCTTTCGTTCCTCTTGGATAGCCTACAAACAAGCGTACTTATATACGAGATTCCAGCTTATCTGCTTTCCTATTCAGCACATGCGCTGGACTACCCCAAATTTAACATGTTTCAAACTAGGCTTACGTCACGACCCGCTCCCGAATAACCGGATACGAGTCGGACACGCCCAGCCTTTGTTGTTAGACACAACAAAGTAAGTTGTACCAATCTAGGAAAACTAACCAGATAATATGAACATGAAATGAATCACAGCATCTATATAAATGTGTCCCAACCAGAGTAAAGTACAATATCTGAAATTATTACATTTCAACTAATAAAAGAGTCTGCTAGTCTCAATACATGGAAAGAAAATGGAAAGTACTAATGAATCTCTAGGCTTCTGCAGCCTCTAGGTCAGAAGCAGCTCCAGCTGGCTCAGTAGGGAAGGCAATATCCTGTCCATAGTAGGTGTCACACAAAGCCTCCATCTCACCTGTAACATATCCTATTCAGGAGCGGAGCAAGTACAATTCTAGGTAATGAACAAGACATCATGATATGAAAGTACAAGGAAACATAAAAAGTACAGGAAGAACAGGTGAGTAAGTACATGAAGAACAGTGTAAAGTACATGGAAGAACATGAATGTAAGAACATGATATGTAAGCACCTGAAAGAACATGATATCATGGAACTACAGGAAATAAGTACAAGGTAATCTCCTGAACATGTGTGTACTACATTTGAAATATAACTAAATATGTGACCGGCTAGGGTAAGCACCTGAAAGCACCTGAAAGAACATGAATGGGCGGCTTAGGACCCGCGTACACGATGCGGAGTCTAAGCTAAACACACCTGAGTTGTTACTTGGGATTGGTCACATAGATAGTATATTTCCCCACCCCAGATACAAGTAATAAGAACAAGAGAACATGAGCACCAGAAAGTACAGGACGTGTTGCAATTGTGTCCCTCAATAAAGAACAGGAAAATGTACTGATCAAAACCATAGAGTGTACTTGCCTTGCTCCAGGGAAGTACAAGTAACCAAAGAAACTGGGTGTCCTCCTGTAAGCAATTGATTTACAAAAGATAAGTCTACAATGTAGGTAATTATTCCTAATCTAAGGATCATTTTAACAACTTGGTTTACTATTTTAAACTTACCTTACACATGACTTGTTACTCTATAATTAACTTAAATAGAATGCTTACCTCTTCCTAACTCAACACCTGTTATCCTTCTAAAGTTCAACTATTGAACAATCTCTAACATGGACCAATATCAACTATGGTTGTTCCATTGTTAGCTCTGTGTAGAGGTTCTATAACTGACTGACTAAACTCCAAAATCAGTCTTACATACACCTACATATCAGTCCAATAACTGCAACCTAAACTGGAAGTTAGCTAAATCGAGTAACAGGAAAATATACAGAGAATCACCTGTCAGTCACAATTTCCATCTTGCCCTTAGCTAACTCTGAAATTCATTACACTGACTCTAATAAGATCCATATTGTAGTAACAGGATTTCCATGTTTGACAGTCAAAAAGATTGTATCTCAGTTAAACACAGGTAGCATGGTTAACAAATTACTACACCAAAACCAATTTAACTTCAACCTACTGTCCTGCACTTGACAGTCCAGAATTCTCCAGGTTAAACCTGAACTGAGTCTCAGGTTCAATGATTCAACTGCAGGACAGTGAGTTAATTCTCAGAGAGCTGAGTATTATACTCAGGAAAATTGAGTGTAATCTCAAGTAGGATACCACCCAAGTTTCCAAAGAACAGAGAGTAAAACGAGCTACAACCTGTACATGAATCACAGGCTTCAACCATTCAGTCCTTGTTGATCCATGGAACATAACATAGGATGGTGTTCCAGTCATTGCAATAACTGGAAAAATAGCTACACAAGTTACTAATTGCTTCAAATGGTATCAGGTTTCCTGACTGAAATGGTTGCACAGGCAACTCAAGTACAGTAAGGAAGTAACATATGTACCCAGTTGGACAGAGTGAACCAGCATTCAATGATTTCCAGTTCATTGTCTGAACTAAAAGGTTGAATCCCAGATTTCACAAAACAGGTATGATCTAAATCGACAACAGTTCAAAAAAATAATTCTCAGATTGCAATGAGAATTCCACCTCAGATCAGAAAATGACTAGTTCCCAAAATTCCCAGGTTTAGTCATTTGAACTTCAATCCTAGATTCAAAATGGAACTTCAAATCTCATGGCCAAGTGAGGCTTCAATCTCAGATAATGAGACTTCAATCTCATGGCCAAGTGAGGCTTCAATCTCAGATAATGAGACTTCAATCTCATGGCCAAGTGAGACTTCCAATCTCAGATACAAAGTTAACTGCCATGGCAATTGCTTTGTAAGGAGCATGAAAATTCAGGTTAACATAGTTGTGCTCTAACCAACATTGCCCTTCCTTCTAATTCGAATTGAAACCACATCTCAGATGCTGATGTGATTCTCAGGAAATCTGTAAATCTTAGATTCAGACATGTTATCCTCAGGTTTACTTATAAACCTCGGGTCATGTATAAATCTCAGATTTACTGATAGGAAAATCAAATTCTCAACAACACTAGTACGAGTATCAAGTCCACAACCAAACACTAATATGAGCCCAGACTCAAACCTCCCTCAACTGCATATACAGTTGGCCTCACAAATTGGTTTATGATAATTTCAATGGGCTGAACTGATATACCCCATATCTCAGGCTTAAAACTGAACATATGAAATTCTCAATTCAACAGTGAGGTGCTGAGAATTACTTCAAGACTTAACCCTCAGAATATATTGATGTAGATATAAAACTCAAATCATACGAACTTCACCAATGGAAACAATCAACAATTGACATGAAGAATAGAGTTTACCTGATTGCCTGAAGAAACTGTGGTTCAAAGATCGGATACGATCTTTTTGACCCAAGAACTAGTTAAACTTCTGCTCACACATTTCAACAAACACATGGAACACAAAATTAAAGAAAGTTAGTAGGGTGCACTGAGTTCTTAGAAATTATTGAAAGAAAACAATTATACTCGAAATAACCAGATTCAAATCTTAAGCTAATCCTAAGAACAGCGATCCATCAATCCAAACACAAGGTTCTAAGAAAACAAATAAATCATGGTTGGAATCAAGCTATTCACAATTTGAGATTCAAAGCATCGGTTGAAACTCACCAACTGTCCTTATATCAAACAGGAAAAGTGTGTCGATGAATTGATTTCGAGAAATTCCTACAAGGTTGATCATTCCAGGAAGAAGAATTTAGAATTGGTTCGATTATAAGTATGGAGTTGATCGAATGGATAGGTTACTCACCGAGATGATCACTCGATGCTGCTCTAGGAAGTTGGGGATGTCGTCGACCTCATCCTCGACGTCTTCTTCTCCAATAACTGGTCATTCACCATCTTGATAGAATTTCTTGCAGGAGGTTGAAGAAGAATGGCAATGATTGAAAGGGAAAAAAGAAGTTTAAATAGAGATGGTTGCGTGGAGATCAGGCCAACCATTTGGCGGGAAATCTCTGACAGATTGTTAGAACAGTGGAGAGGGGAGCACATGGCCGCTCTCCTCTGGCCGTTGGAGAATTCGAATTGGAGCTCTAGGAGGCTGTGGAAGAATAGGGAAGGAATTGATTCATGAGTTGGTTTAAAAACGAAAAGAGTTTAATGGGCTGCAGGCTTGGCCCAACATTTAGGTTTTAATGGGAATTAGCCCAAACAAATAGATGATTAATAAAATGTTACTTCACTTATGCAAAAATATAAAATATTCCCAATTCATGAATCAATAGAAAAATTTAAATTTCTATAATATTTCAAAAAAGTGGAGTTACAAATCTCTCCCCCTTGAAAAATTTCGTCCTCGAAATTGGAATGTAGACACAGATAATCAAGAATAGTGAATCCAAAGAGTTGTTTATTGAATTCAAAAAATGTATAAAATGCAAAGCACTCAAGTGAACAAACTAGGATATCGCTCACGCATCTCATCCTCACCCTCCCATGTGGACTCTCCCGGAGAGTGGTGTCTCCACATGACGCGGACAAGAGGAATGGTCTGGTTCCGCAGACGCTTTTCTCTTCGGTCCAAGATCTCTACTGGCTGCTCCTCGTAAGTCAATCTCGGGCCCACCTCCAGTTCGGAATAGTCCAGCACATGGCTCGGGTCTGGAATGTATCGTCGAAGCTGGAATACGTGGAAGACGCTGTGCACTCCCTCCAAGCTAGCTGGAAGCGCTAGTCGATACGCCACCTCGCCAATCCGTGCTGTCACCTCGAAGGGTCCAATGAATCTCGGACTAAGCTTCCCGCCTCTGCCGAATCTGATGACGCCTCTGGTCGGTAAGATCTTCAGGAACACCCTATCGCCAACCTCGAACTCAAGTGGCCGTCTGCTGCTGTCCGCCCAGTGCTTCTGCCGATCCATGACGCTCTTAGCCTTGAGTCCAAGTACACATAAGAAGTTTGGGATATCACGCTTTGATAAGGATCGAGGATCAAATAGTCACGAAGTGGAAGGAATTTCAATTACAACTTAGAGGAGCAACATCATGAAGACACAAATATTAAGTACGATCAAAAATCGATAGTTTAACACAGGTGGCTAGCACAAGATAGGAAAATCATGGTCAGACATAATTTAAGATCAAAATTTAGACAAGACACAAATGAAGTATGGAATCAAAATCTGGCAATGTATAATTTGAGAAAATCAATGATCTAACGATACAATACTAGAAGGTAATTAGCAAGGGTTGATTTGAGGAACGTACGAAATACTCAGGAGATACAGTATCAAATCAGGGTGAACATGCAAGGATTTGTGATTCTCGAAAACCAATAATCATATGAAAAGGGATTATAGTCTCCAGAATATCCAAGAACATATTGGTATCTGAAATCACTTTGCTTAGAATCCCTACCCCGCCAGTATGTATCTGACTGCAGTGGACTTTCGGCTCCGTGACTCAAATAACAATATGTCTCCAAATACTCTATCAACCTTATCCATTTTCCAACAATCATTGACGAAACAACCCAAGAGATCAAGATATGAAGAATATGATAAGTCTCGACAATCCTCGAAAACCTATGGGTGTCTGAAATCACTTCAACTTAGAGTTCCTGTCTCGCCAGTGCGCTACTGGCTGCAGTGAACCCTCAGTCTCCATAATCCAGCTAATGGCTGCAGCGCGCAACTGTCATGCCATAGTAGGTCATCAAATAGTCTCTCGACTTTATCCCTAGAAATTTCAAAAGAGTTTCAAGGAATTCAAAATGAATTTCAATAGTCCAAGTCACGGAAATGGTAAAATTACCTGACTGTTAGAATACATGAGTTTATTAGGTACTAAAAATGACAAGGGATCCGATCAGTGAGTACAAAAGGCAGCCAGGGAGATTTAAAATTTCAGACTTGACAAAGTTTCAGATTATGACGGAATATCAACTGATATCTGGAATGGTAACAAGGTTCCACATATGGAACGTTATCTTGAAAGGATAACAGAGTCTCGAAGGACGAACTGAGGCAAGGTATCAGATAGAAGGCAAGTTTCAAAATAAGAAATAAAATTCCGCACTGGAAACGAGTTTCAATAAAATCTCGAATAACAATGAAATCTCAAGTAAAACTTGAATAGAAAACGAAATCTCAATAAGGTACACAGTGGAAAATAGAAAATCTAGTATCAATAAAGTCGTGAATAAGGAACAAATTCTCGAATAGAAAATCCCAATGAGGAGACAAGATTTGGAATAGGGAACACAGTCTCAACGAGTTGTGAGTAGGAACTGAAATTCAAAGTCCGGTAAATCTTGGATGGGAGGCAAAATCACGAATAAAACAAAGTCTCGAAATAGGAAACAGGATCTTAAATTCTCGAATGGAATCAAGTTATGAGTAGAAAAAAGAATCAATGGGTGAGTAAAACAATATCCATGAAACAAGCGATACCTCAAATAGGGAACAAGATCGAAGCAAAGTTGTGAACGGAACAATTTCCAAGTAGAAACAAGCCATGTAGGAAACGAATCTCACATAGGGAACAGGTCGAAACCGAAGTTTTCAAACGATGTCTTGAATGGTGAATAGAAACAAGTACTGAATAAAAATCAAATTCCAACTATCCCCAAATAGAAAACTGAACTTCGAAAAGAAAACAAAATTTACAAATTGTAACTAGTCTTGAATAGGAAACAAAATTCCTGAGTAGAATCTCGAAAAGAGCAAGGTTACGAAGAATGGATTAGAGGAGTACCAATCAACGAATAGGAAACAATATCTCGAGTTAAGTTTCGAATACCAAATAAGATTCCAAAATAGAAAACAAGAAGTTCCAAGAAATGGTCTAGATGCTAAAAGAAATTTAAGAAAAACTAGGCTGCTAATCAAGATACATGGTTTTTCCAACCATGCAAAAATCTTCAGTCTTTAGTCTGTCTTCAGTATTCCTCCGGAGTGGAAATCTCTCTAACCTTCTTCAATTGTCCTGACATAGGTTGATCCCTGCGGTAGTGCTTCATATGATTGTTGTATCGGAGAGGCGGGTCCCCCTTGTTGTAGTCCTGGTGCTTCTCGCGTTCGTCCTTGGGCAGCGTGATCAGTGGCCTCCGGGCAATTCTTGACTTGGTGGGCAGACGATCTGTAGTGTAGGCATAACCTCCGTCTTTTGCGACACTCTTCATAGTGGCATCCTGAGTGGTGGCAGAAATTGTAAATGATCGTCGGCTGGATCTGAATCTAGATCTCCCGCTGGGGCTGAAGTGTAGGGCTCTGGCAGGAATATATGGCTGCTGGCGTGCTGGCTGCTGCGATCTGCTCCTGATGATACGACTGGTGATGTGACCGAAGAAATGCTGACTGAGTGTTGTGATGCTTTACGGGTCCAGGGTAGTTGTTTTTTTTGTCATAAATCTTCATGTCTTTCATGAGCTTCAGCTTTCGGTTTCGTTCCATTGTCTGCGTTACATTCTGAATCTCCAGGCTGGTGGCTCTAATCTTCAGAGAAGTCGGATCCTCACATGCTGAGATGATCTTCAGTAGCAGCTTCAGGTTCTCGATCGGCTCTCTGGTGCAAGATATGCGCTTGGTGTCGGAAAAAGTCCAAGTGTCTGAGCGTCTGGAAATCAGAAGTCCTTCCTGGCTCGGAGAGTGTATCCACAAGTCTGACTTGGAAAGGGTGGCCTGTTTCCTCTGGTTGTCAAGGGACCCTTCAGACGTCTCCGTCAACTACGTACTACCCATGGGGATTGTAGAGTGATAGAAGGTAGTGGAAGCTAGAAAACGTCAACTGCAGGTGACTTGACAGTTCTGGTGTCGCATGCTTTTAAACTATCTGCAAAACAGAAAACTGTTAAAATAACCTAGACCTACATACAACAAGTGTTTATAGAATATCAAAATACCTGATACACCTGATATACCTGATATACCCTTATTTCCCGATTTTCCTATGCTGTGATCAAGTTTCCCTAGAGTAAATCAAGTCCCCCAATAGTACGCTAAGTCCTAGGTACCATTAGGATGGACCTGCATGGGCCACCACTAAAAACATGTCACGACCCGCTCCCGAATAACCGGATACGAGTCGGACACGCCCAGCCTTTGTTGTTAGACACAACAAAGTAAGCTGTACCAATCTAGGAAAACTAACCAGATAATATGAACATGAAATGAATCACAACATCTATATAAATGTGTCCCAACCAGAGTAAAGTACAATATCTGAAATTATTACATTTCAACTAATAAAAGAGTCTGCTAGTCTCAATACAAGGAAAGAAAATAGAAAGTACTAATGAAGCTCTAGGCTTCTGCAGCCTCTAGGTCAGAAGCAGCTCCAGCTGGCTCAGTAGGGAAGGCAATATCCTGTCCATTGTAGGTGTCACACAAAGCCTCCATCTCACCTGCAACATATCCTATTCAGGAGCGGAGCAAGTACAATTCTAGGTAATGAACAAGACATCATGATATGAAAGTAAAAGGAAACATGGAAAGTACAGGAAGAACAGGTGAGTAAGTACATAAAGAACAGTGTAAAGTACATGGAAGAACATGAATGTAAGAACATAATATGTAAGCACCTGAAAGAACATGATATCATGGAACTACAGGAAATAAGTACAAGGTAATCTCCTGAACATGTGTGTACTACATTTGAAATATAATTAAATATGTGACCGGCTAGGGTAAGCACCTGAAAGCACATGAAAGAACATGAATGGGCGGCTTAGGACCCGCGTGCACGATGCGGGGTCTAAGCTAAACACACCTGAGTTGTTACTTGGGATTGGTCACATAGATAGTATATTTCCCCACCCCAGATACAAGTAATAAGGACAAGAGAACATGAGCACCAGAAAGTATAGGACGTGTTGCAATTGTGTCACTCAATGAAGAACAGGAAAATGCACTGATCAAAACCATAGAGTGTACTTGCCTTGCTCCAGGGAAGTACAAGTAACCAAAGAAACTGGGTGTCCTCCTGTAAGCAATTGATTTACAAAAGATAAGTCTACAATGTAGGTTATTATTCCTAATCTAAGGATCATTTTAACAACTTGGTTTACTATTTTAAACTTACCTTACACATGACTTGTTACTCTATAATTAACTTAAATAGAATGCTTACCTCTTCCTAACTCAACACCTGTTATCCTTCTAAAGTTCAACTATTGAACAATCTCTAACATGGACCAATATCAACTATGGTTGTTCCATTGTTAGCTCTGTGTAGAGGTTCTATGACTGACTAACTAAACTCCAAAATCAGTCTTACATACACCTACATATCAGTCCAGTAACTGCAACCTAAACTGGAAGTTAGCTAAATCGAGTAACAGAAAAATATACAGAGAATCACCAGTCAGTCACAATTTCCATCTTGCCCTTAGCTAACTCTGAAATTCATTACACTGACTCTAATAAGATCCATATTGTAGTAACAGGATTTCCATGTTTGACAGTCAAAAAGATTGTATCTCAGTTAAACACAGGTAGCATGGTTAACAAATTACTACCCCAAAACCAATTTAACTTCAACCTACTGTCCTGCACTTGACAGTCCAGAATTCTCCAGGTTAAACCTGAACTGAGTCTCAGGTTCAATGATTCAACTGCAGGACAGTGAGTTAATTCTCAGAGAGCTGAGTATTATACTCAAGAAAATTGAGTGTAATCTCAAGTAGGATACCACCCAAGTTCCCAAAGAACAGAGAGTAAAACGAGCTACAACCTGTACATGAATCATAGGCTTCAACCATTCAGTCCATGTTGATCCATGGAACATAACATAGGATGGTGTTCCAGTCATTGCAATAACTGGAAAAATAGCTACACAAGTTACTAATTGCTTCAAATGGTATCAGGTTTCCTGACTGAAATGGTTGCACAGGCAACTCAAGTACCGTAAGGAAGTAACATATGTACCCAGTTGGACAGAGTGAACCAGCATTCAATGATTTCCAGTTCATTGTCTGAACTAAAAGGTTGAATCCCAGATTTCACAGAACAGGTATGTTCTAAATCGACAACAGTTCAAAAAAATAATTCTCAGATTGCAATGAAAATTCCACCTCAAATCAGAAAATGACTAGTTCACAAAATTCCCAGGTTTAGTCATTTGAACTTCAATCCTAGATTCAAAATGGAACTTCAAATCTCATGGCCAAGTGAGGCTTCAATCTTAGATAATGAGACTTCAATCTCATGGCCAAGTGAGGCTTCAATCTCAGATAATGAGACTTCAATCTCATGGCCAAGTGAGACTTCCAATCTCAGATACAAAGTTAACTGCCATGGCAATTGCTTTGTAAGGAGCATGAAAATTCAGGTTAACATAGTTGTGCTCTAACCAACATTGCCCTTCCTTCTAATTCGAATTGAAACCACATCTCAGATGCTGATGTGATTCTCAGGAAATCTGTAAATCTTAGATTCAGACATGTTATCCTCAGCTTTACTTATAAACCTCGGGTCATGTATAAATCTCAGATTTACTGATAGGAAAATCAAATTCTCAACAACACTGGTACGAGTATCAAGTCCACAACCAAACACTAATATGAGCCCAGACTCAAACCTCCCTCAACTGCATATACAGTTGGCCTCACAAATTGGTTTATGATAATTTCAATGGGCTGAACTGATATACCCCATATCTCAGGCTCAAAACTGAACATATGAAATTCTCAATTCAACAGTGAGGTGCTGAGAATTACTTCAAGACTTAACCCTCAGAATATATTGATGTAGATATAAAACTCAAATCATACGAACTACACCAATGGAAACAATCAACAATTGACATGAAGAATAGAGTTTACCTGATTGCCTGAAGAAACTGTGGTTCAAAGATCGGATACGATCTTTTTGACCCAAGAACTAGTTAAACTTCTGCTCACACATTTCAACAAACACATGGAACACGAAATTAAAGAAAATTAATAGGGTGCACTGAGTTCTTAGAAATTATTGAAAGAAAATAACTATACTCGAAATAACCTGATTCAAATCTTAAGCTAATCCCAAGAATAGTGATCCATCAATCCAAACACAAGATTCTAAGAAAATAAATAAATCTTGGTTGGAATCAAGCTATTCACAATTTGAGATTCAAAGCATCGGTTGAAACTCACCAACTGTCCTTATATCAAACAGGAAAAGTGTGTCGATGAATTGATTTCGAGAAATTCCTACAAGGTTGATCATTCCAGGAAGAAGAATTTAGAATTGGTTCGATTATAAGTATGGAGTTGATCGAATGGATAGGTTACTCACCGAGATGATCACTCAATGCTGCTCTAGGAAGTCGGGGATGTCGTCGACCTCATCCTCGACGTCTTCTTCTCCAATAACTGGTCATTCACCATCTTGATAGAATTTCTTGCAGGAGGTTGAAGAAGAATGGCAATGATTGAAAGGGAAAAATGAAGTTTAAATAGAGATGGTTGCGTGGAGATCAGGCCAACCATTTGGCGGGAAATCTCTGACAGGTTGTTAGAACAGTGGAGAGGAGAGCACATGGCCGCTCTCCTCTGGCCGTTGGAGAATTCGAATTGGAGCTCTAGGAGGCTGTGGAAGAATAGGGAAGGAATTGATTCCTGAGTTGGTTTAAAAAGGAAAAGAGTTTAATAGGCTGCAGGCTTGGCCCAACATTTAGGTTTAAATAGGAATTAGCCCAAACAAATAGATGATTAATAAAATGTTACTTCACTTATGCAAAAATATAAAATATTCCTAATTCATGAATCAATAGAAAAATTTAAATTTCTACAATATTTCAGAAAAGTGGAGTTACAAATCTCTCCCCCTTGAAAAATTTCGTCCTCGAAATTGGAATGTAGACACAGATAATCAAGAATAGTGAATCCAAAGAGTTGTTTATTGAATTCAAAAAGTATATAAAATACAAAGCACTCAAGTGAACAAACTAGGATATCGCTCACGCATCTCATCCTCACGCTCCCATGTGGACTCTCCCGGAGAGTGGTGTCTCCACATGACGCGGACAAAAGGAATGGTCTGGTTCCGCAGACGCTTCTCTCTTCGGTCCAAGATCTCTACTGGCTGCTCCTCGTAAGTCAATCTCGGGCCCACCTCCAGCTCGGAATAGTCCACCACATGGCTCGAGTCTGGAATGTATCGTCGAAGCTGGAATACGTGGAAGACGCTGTGCACTCCCTCCAAGCTAGCTGGAAGCGCTAGTCGATACGCCACCTCGCCAATCCGTGCTGTCACCTCGAAGGGTCCGATAAATCTCGGACTAAGCTTCCCGCCTCTGTCGAATCTGATGACGCCTCTGGTCGGTGAGATCTTCAGGAACACCTTATCGCCAACCTCGAACTCAAGTGGCCGTCTGCCGCTGTCCGCCCAGTGCTTTTGCCGATCCATGACGCTCTGAGCCTTGAGTCCAAGTACACATAAGAAGTTTGGGATATCACGCTTTGACAAGGATCGAGGATCAAATAGTCACGAAGTGGAAGGAATTTCAATTACAACTTAGATGAGCAACATCATGAAGACACAAATATTAAGTACGATCAAAAATCAATAGTTTAACACAGGTGGCTAGCACAAGATAGGAAAATCATGGTCAGACATGATTTAAGATCAAAATTTAGACAAGACACAAACGAAGTAGGGAATCAAACTCTGGCAATGTATAATTTGAGAAAATCAATGATCTAACGATACAATACTAGAAGGTAATTAGCAAGGGTTGATTTGAGGAACGTACGAAATACTCAGGAGATACAGTATCAAATTAGGGTGAACATGCAAGGATTTGTGATTCTCGAAAACCAATAATCATATGAAAAGGGATTATAGTCTCCAGAATATCCAAGAACATATTGGTATCTGAAATCACTTTGCTTAGAATCCCTACCCCGCCAGTATGTATCTGACTGCAGTGGACTTTCGGCTCCGTGACACAAATAACAATATGTCTCCAAATACTCTATCAACCTTATCCATTTTCCAACAATCATTGACGAAACAACCCAAGAGATCAAGATATGAAGAATATGACAAGTCTTGACAATCCTTGAAAACCTATGGGTGTCTGAAATCACTTCAACTTAGAGTTCCTGCCTCGCCAGTGCGCTACTGGCTGCAGTGAACCCTCAGTCTCCATAATCCAACTAATGGCTGCAGCGCGCAACTGTCATGCCATAGTAGGTCATCGAATAGTCTCTCGACTTTATCCCTAGGAATTTCAAAAGAGTTTCAAGGAATTCAAAATGAATTTCAATAGTCCAAGTCACGGAAATGGTGAAATTATCTGACTGTTAGAATACATGAGTTTATTAGGTACTAAAAATGACAAGGAATCCGATCAGCGAGTACAAAAGGCAGCCAGGAAGATTTAAAATTTCAGACATGACGAAGTTTCAGATTATGACGGAATATCAACTGATATCTGGAATGGTAAAAAGGTTCCACATATGGAACGTTATCTTGAAAGGATAACAGAGTCTCGAAGGACGAACTGAGGCAAGGTATCAGATAGAAGGCAAGTTTCAAAATAAGAAATAAAATTCCGCACTGGAAACGAGTTTCAATAAAATCTCGAATAACAATAAAATCTCAAGTAAAACTTGAATAGAAAACAAAATCTCAATAAGGTACACAGTGGAAAATAGAAAATCTAGTATCAACAAAGTCGTGAATAAGGAACAAATTCTCGAATAGAAAATCTCAATGAGGAGACAAGATTTGGAATAGGGAACACAGTCTCAACGAGTTGTGAGTAGGAACTGAAATTCAAAGTCCGATAAATCTTGGATGGGAGGCAAAATCACGAATAAAACAAAGTCTCGAAATAGGAAACAGGATCTTAAATTCTCGAATGGAATCAAGTTATGAGTAAGAAAAAAAATCAATGGGTGAGTAAAACAATATCCATAAAACAAGCGATACCTCAAATAGGGAACAAGATCGAAGCAAAGTTGTGAACGGAACAATTTCCAAGTAGAAATAAGCCATGTAGGAAACGAATCTCACATAGGGAACAGGTCAAAACCGAAGTTTTCAAACGATGTCTTGAATGGTGAATAGAAACAAGTACTGAATAAAAATCAAATTCCAACTATCCCCAAATAGAAAACTGAACTTCGGAAAGAAAACAAAATTTACAAATTGAAACTAGTCTTGAATAGGAAACAAAATTCCTGAGTAGAATCTCGAAAAGAGCAAGGTTACGAAGAATGGATTGGAGGAGTACCAATCAACGAATAGGAAACAATATCTCGAGTTAAGTTTTGAATACCAACTAAGATTCCAAAATAAAAAACAAGAAGTTCCAAGAAATGGTCTAGATGCTAAAAGAAATTTAAGAAAAACTAGGCTGCTAATCAAGATACATGGTTTTTCCAACCATGCAAAAATCTTCAGTCTTTAGTCTGTCTTCAGTATTCCTCCGGAGTGGAAATCTCTCTAACCTTCTTCAATTGTCCTGACATAGGTTGATCCCTGCGGTAGTGCTTCATGTGATTGTTGCATCTGGAGAGGCGGGTCCCCCTTGTTGTAGTCGTGGTGCTTCTCGCGTTCGTCCTTGGGCAGCGTGATCAGTGGCCTCCGGACAGTTCTTGACTTGGTGGGCAGACGATCTGTAGTGTAGGCATAACCTCCGTCTTTTGCGGCACTCTTCATAGTGGCATCCTGAATGGTGGCAGAAATTGTAAATGATCATCGGCTGGATCTGAATCTGGATCTCCCGCTGGGGCTGAAGTGCAGGGCTCTGGCAGGAATATATGGCTGCTGGCGTGCTGGCTGCTGCGATCTGCTCCTAATGATGCGACTGGTGATGTGACCAAAAAAATGCTGACTGAGTATTGTGATGCTTTGCGGGTCCTGGGTAGTTATTTTTTTTTGTCATAAATCTTTATGTCTTTCATGAGCTTCAGCTTCCGGTTTCGTTCCATTATCTGTGTTACATTCTTAATCTCCAGGCTGGTGGCTCTAATCTTCAGAGAAGTCAGATCCTCACATGCTGAGATGATCTTCAGTAGCGGCTTCAGGTTCTCGATCGGCTCTCTGGTGCAAGATATGCGCTTGGTGTCGGAAAAAGTCCAAGTGTTTGAGCGTCTGAAAATCAGAAGTCCTTCCTGGCTCGGAGAGTGTATCCACAAGTCTGACTTGGAAAGGGTGGCCTGTTTCCTCTGGTTGTCAAGGGACCCTTCAGACGTCTCCGTCAACTACGTACTACCCATGGGGATAGTAGAGTGATAGAAGGTAGTGGAAGCTCGAAAACGTCAAGTGCAGGTGACTTGACAGTTCTGGTGTCGCATGCTTTTGAACTATCTGCAAAACAGAAAACTGTTAAAATAACCTAGACCTACATACAACAAGTGTTTATAGAATATTAAAATACCAGATACACCTGATATACCTGATATACCCTTATTTCCCTATTTTCCTATGCTGTGATCAAGTTTTCCTAGTGTAAATTAAGTCCCCCAATAGTACGCTAAGTCCTAGGTACCATTAGGATGGACCTGCATGGGCCACCAATAAAAACATGTTACGAGTCGGACAGGCCCAGCCTTTGTTGTTAGACACAACAAAGTAAGCTGTACCAATCTAGGAAAACTAACCAGATAATATGAACATGAAATGAATCACAGCATCTATATAAATGTGTCCCAACCAGAGTAAAGTACAATATCTGAAATTATTATATTTCAACTAATAAAAGAGTCTGCTAGTCTCAATACATGGAAAGAAAATGGAAAGTACTAATGAAGCTCTAGGCTTCTGCAGCCTCTAGGTCAGAAGCAGCTCCAGCTGGCTCAGTAGGGAAGGCAATATCCTGTCCATTGTAGGTGTCACACAAAGCCTCCATTTCTCCTGCAACATATCCTATTCATGAGCGAAGCAAGTACAATTCTAGGTAATAAACAAGACATCATGATATGAAAGTACAAGAAAACATGGAAAGTACAGGAAGAACAGGTGAGTAAGTACATGAAGAACAGTGTAAAGTACATGGAAGAACATGAATGTAAGAACATGATATGTAAGCACCTGAAAGAACATGATATCATGGAACTACAGGAAATAAGTACAAGGTAATCTCCTAAACATGTGTGTACTACATTTAAAATATAACTAAATATGTGACCGGCTAGGGTAAGCACCTGAAAGAACATGAATGGGCGGCTTAGGACCCGCGTGCACGATGCGGGGTCTAAGCTAAACACACCTGAGTTGTTACTTGGGATTGGTCACATAGATAGTATATTTCCCCACCCCAGATACAAGTAATAAGAACAAGAGAACATGAGCACCAGAAAGTACAGGACGTGTTGCAATTGTGTCACTCAATAAAGAACAGGAAAATGCACTGATCAAAACCATAGAGTGTACTTGCCTTGCTCCAGGAAAGTACAAGTAACCAAAGAAACTGGGTGTCCTCCTGTAAGCAATTGATTTACCAAAGATAAGTCTATAATGTAGGTAATTATTCCTAATCTAAGGATCATTTTAACAACTTGGTTTACTATTTTAAACTTACCTTACACATGACTTGTTACTCTATAATTAACTTAAATAGAATGCTTACCTCTTCCTAACTCAACACATGTTATCCTTCTAAAGTTCAACTATTGAACAATCTCTAACATGGACCAATATCAACTATGGTTGTTCCATTGTTAGCTCTGTGTAGAGGTTCTATAACTGACTAACTAAACTCCAAAATCAGTCTTACATACACCTATATATCAGTCCAGTAACTGCAACCTAAACTGGAAGTTAGCTAAATCGAGTAACAGGAAAATATACAGAGAATCACCTGTCAGTCATAATTTCCATCTTGCCCTTAGCTAACTCTGAAATTCATTACACTGACTCTAATAAGATCCATATTGTAGTAACAGGATTTCCATGTTTGACAGTCAAAAAGATTGTATCTCAGTTAAACACAGGTAGCATGGTTAACAAATTACTACCCCAAAACCAATTTAACTTCAACCTACTGTCCTGCACTTGACAGTCCAGAATTCTCCAGGTTAAACCTGAACTGAGTCTCAGGTTCAATGATTCAACTGCAGGACAGTGAGTTAATTCTCAGAGAGCTGAGTATTATACTCAGGAAAATTGAGTGTAATCTCAAGTAGGATACCACCCAAGTTCCCAAAGAACAGAGAGTAAAACGAGCTACAACCTGTACATGAATCACAGGCTTCAACCATTCAGTCCTTGTTGATCCATGGAACATAACATAGGATGGAGTTCCAGTCATTGCAATAACTGGAAAAATAGCTACACAAGTTACTAATTGCTTCAAATGGTATCAGGTTTCCTGACTGAAATGGTTGCACAGGTAACTCAAGTATAGTAAGGAAGTAACATATGTACCCAGTTGGACAGAGTGAACCAGCATTCAATGATTTCCAGTTCATTGTCTGAACTAAAAGGTTGAATCCCAGATTTCACAGAACAGGCATGATCTAAATCGACAACAGTTCAAAAAAATAATTCTCAGATTGCAATGAGAATTCCACCTCAGATCAAAAAATGACTAGTTCACAAAATTCCCAGGTTTAGTCATTTGAACTTCAATCCCAGATTCAAAATGGAACTTCAAATCTCATGGCCAAGTGAGGCTTCAATCTCAGATAATGAGACTTCAATCTCATGGCCAATTGAGGCTTCAATCTCAGATAATGAGACTTTAATCTCATGGCCAAGTGAGACTTCCAATCTCAGATACAAAGTTAACTGCCATGGCAATTGCTTTGTATGGAGCATGAAAATTCAGGTTAACATAGTTGTGCTCTAACTAACATTGCCCTTCCTTCTAATTCGAATTGAAACCACATCTCAAATGCTGATGTGATTCTCAGGAAATCTGTAAATGTTAGATTCAGACATGTTATCCTCAGGTTTACTTATAAACCTCGGGTCATGTATAAATCTCAGATTTACTGATAGGAAAATCAAATTCTCAACAACACTGGTACGAGTATCAAGTCCACAACCAAACACTAATATGAGCCCAGACTCAAACCTCCCTCAACTGCATATACTGTTGGCCTCACAAATTGGTTTATGATAATTTCAATAGGCTGAACTGATATACCTATATCTCAGGCTCAAAACTGAACATATGAAATTCTCAATTCAACAGTGAGGTGCTGAGAATTACTTCAAGACTTAACCCTCAGAATATATTGATGTAGATATAAAACTCAAATCATACGAACTACACCAATGGAAATAATCAACAATTGACATGAAGAATAGAGTTTACCTGATTGCCTGAAGAAACTATGGTTCAAAGATCGGATACGATCTTTTCGACCCAAGAACTAGTTAAACTTCTGCTCACACATTTCAACAAACACATGGAACACAAAATTAAAGGAAATTAATAGGGTGCACTGAGTTCTTTGAAATTATTAAAAGAAAACAATTATACTCGAAATAACCTGATTCAAATCTTAAGCTAATCCCAAGAACAGCGATCCATCAATCCAAACACAAGGTTCTAAGAAAACAAATAAATCATGGTTGGAATCAAGCTATTCACAATTTGAGATTCAAAGCATCGGTTGAAACTCACCAACTGTCCTTATATCAAACAGGAAAAGTGTGTCGATGAATTGATTTCGAGAAATTCCTACAAGGTTGATCATTCCAGGAAGAAGAATTTAGAATTGGTTCGATTATAAGTATGGAGTTGATCGAATGGATAGGTTACTCACCGAGATGATCACTCGATGCTGCTCTAGGAAGTTGGGGATGTCGTCGACCTCATCCTCGACGTCTTCTTCTACAATAACTGGTCATTCACCATCTTGATAGAATTTCTTACAGGAGGTTGAAGAAGAATGGCAATGATTGAAAGGGAAAAATGAAGTTTAAATAGAGATGGTTGCGTGGAGATCAGGCCAACCATTTGGCAGGAAATCTCTGACAGGTTGTTAGAACAGTGGAGAGGAGAGCACATGGCCGCTCTTCTCTGGCCGTTGGAGAATTCGAATTGGAGCTCTAGGAGGCTGTGGAAGAATAGGGAAGGAATTGATTCCTGAGTTGGTTTAAAAAGGAAAAGAGTTTAATGGGCTGCAGGCTTGGCCCAATATTTAGGTTTAAATGGGAATTAGCCCAAACAAATAGATGATTAATAAAATGTTACTTCACTTATGCAAAAATATAAAATATTCCCAATTCATGAATCAATAGAAAAATTTAAATTTCTACAATATTTCAGAAAAGTGGAGTTACAAGGCTTACGCCCAATCCATAGGTCTGTGGGAGTAAGAGGTACTGACTTAGAAGGAACCAAGTTCAGAATATAAGCTGCAGTCTCTAAGACATATCCCAAAATGAATCTGGTAAATCTCAATAACTCATCATTGACCTAACCATTTCCATAAGATTTCAATTCCTTCTTTCGGGTACACCATTCTGCTGGGGAGTTTCAGGTGCAGTCAATTGGGATGTAATTCCAGCCTCTGATAAATAATCTCTGAACTCTCCAAAGAGGTACTCTCCACCACGATCTGATCGTAATGACTTGATACATTTTTCATGACGTTTCTCCGTTTCAGCCTTGTACTCTTTGAATTTCTCAAATCACTCAGACTTACAATGCATCAAATAAATATATCCGTACCTTGAATAATCGTCAATAAATGTGACAAAATATTCAAAGCCACCTCTAGCTTGGATAATCATGGGTCCACACAAATCAGAATGAACCAATTCCAACACATCTTTGGCCCTATACCCCTTTACCGTAAAAGGCCTTTTGGTCATTTTACCTTCTACGTAGGATTCACAGACTGGTAGTGCCTCTACTTCCAATGAACTCAAAGGTCGATCTTTAGCTAGTCTTTGAATCCGTCTTAGGTTAATATGTCCCAATCGCAAGTGTCAAAGATATGTTTGGTTCATATAAGAAGGTTCATTTCTCTTATTTAAGTTAGATGACATATTATTCAATTTTATAAGTTGCATTGTGGGTGAAATAGGATTAATGACATACAGACTATCAACTAATGCACCAGAATAGATAAAAAAATTATTCTTTCTAATAATAAAATTTTCATTAAAGTAAACTGAATATCGATCCTTAACTAACATAGAAATAGAAATTAAATTCCTTCTAAGTGCAGGTGCATAAAGACAATCTCTCAATGTTAAATACTTATTTCTACCAAAAGATAAAGTAACATCTCCTAATGCAACGATCGCTACTTTTGTAGCGTCACCCATGAACAAGCATATCTCTCCATCACTGAGTCGCCTGGTTTCCTTGAACCCGTACAATGTATTGTAGACATAATTAGTGGCTCTTGTATCTACACTCCAGGTGCCTGTAGATAACACCGCTAAACATGTTTCAACTACTAGTAAATGATATATACCTTCTTTGTTCCCTTGTTTGAGAAGTGGACAGTCAGTCTTCCAATGTCCTGACCCTTTATACTTGAAACTTTTGTCTTTCGACTTTTTCATAGCGACTTGAGGTCCCATGCCCTTCTTTGCTGAGTTTTTCTGTTTCTGAATGTTATTCTTCTTCTTACCACCTTTTGGCTTAGAAGTATAAGCCTTTTCAGAAACAAAAATATGACCACTCTGCCTAAAGAGAGATTCAGCATCCTGTAGCTCTTTTATAAGTTCTGCCAAACTATACAACCTTTTGTTCATGTTGTAATTAAGACAGAAATTGTCAAAACTTTTAGGCATAGTCCCAAGAATGATATCGACCTGAGATACCCCATCGATTTTAGCTCCAAGGATCTCCATCTCATTTAGATGACCCATCATCTTGAGAACATTATCCCTTTCTGGTGTACCCTCAGCCATTTTTGTATTCATCAAACACTTCATAGCAAACTGCCTAGCTTCTTTACTCTGATGTTCGAAGAGTTCTTTGAGGTTATACATCATGTCATAAGCTGTGGCCATGGCCGGATGCTGATGTTGCAGTACATTTGACATAGATGCCAGAATGTAACACCGCACCATCTTATCTGCCTTTTTCTACTTCTTATAGGTCTCTTTGACCTCTTTATCAGAGTTAGCATCAGGCTTAGGTGGGCATTCCTCAAAAAAGATATATTTGTACTCCTCAGCAGTTAGGACAATGTCCAAATTACGTTTTCAGTCAATATAATTAGGTCCAGTAAGCTTGTTTTCTTTAAGAATCACCATAAGTGCACTAAAAGAACCTATTTTTTAAATCCTGAGAATCACATAAATAAAAATTATGTAAGACAAAAAACTTTTTGAATTAATTAAATATTGATTCCCTCAAAACAATAATAAAAAATTCACCAACACCTTGAACATTATGAATTTAGCATGCCACGATAGTGTGGACGTATACAAATTCAACTTTGTTCACGTAGGTACTTCCTATTAATTTTACTATCATGTCAACATAACTTTTTGACAAATAAAATTAATCTGTTGGTTTTTCTTTGGTTGCAATGACTACGATGGGGAGGATACCATTATTTGTATCTAAGTGTATACCATTTCTTAATACTAAGTCCATTAGCTTGTAATGAGTTCCTTCAGATGGAGAAGTGTACATATACTAGATAACTTTCTACAATTATCCCTAAGGAAGTTTGTACCGGTGATCCATAATTATACTCATCCGATATAGAGGAAAGTACTAAAGCCAACACGCAAGTATAATTACATCACCTACAAACCAGTAATGGAGACCATAGGATTTATGCTAAATAAATTTCCTCTCGCACTTAGTTATTTAACAATGAGGGTTTTCTACTAGTTGATATTATGTCCATGTTGTCCATTACTAATATAGGCTTAGTTTTTTAAAAACAATACACATAATAATAAACATGCATAATTAAAAAAAAATGACAACAAACAAGCAAAAAATCTAACTATTATGGTCATCGTTCCTGCTCCATCCTCAACTATCCGAATCCAAAATCTGCCGCTGCGCAGATCTTTTCGGGGTTCGACCTCTTTATCGGTGTTCCGGGGAAATTATTACGAATTGAAAAATCTGCATATCATAGTAAGGATTGTTCTAGAGTTTCAAAGAACTCATTGAACGCCCTATCGTCCGTTTGGACCGGTAAAAAGTGAGATCAATGGATAGGATCAGAAGATTAGGCTTCTTCACTAGCTGTCTTTTTTCTCTCGAAATGACTATTGATTCTAGGCATGATTTTCAATGGAAAATAGGAAATTTCTATAAAATTAAAAATATTGAGAAACGAAGAGATAGAAGATATTATACCTTCATAAAATAGAGTATGAGGAAGAGGACGAGATTCCACATCCCAGTCCAAAGTTTTGAAGCAAAACTCCATAGGAGCAGGAAGGAATCAAGAGACGAAAAACTAGGGTTTGGGATTTTTTTGCGACTGCTGTGCTTTTGTTTGGAGGAGAAGAAAAAAGAAATACAAGTGGTGGCCATTCAAATTTTGTTTAAAACCAGACACCAACTGAGTTTGCCTAGAACTCCGTTGAGGTAATTTTTTACCGAATTCAAAATGTCACTTTGTATTTATTAATCCTTTTCAATTATTTAATTCTAAAAATAGTAATTTTAAATTTTAATTAATATAATTAAAATTATTTTTTGAATTAAATTTAATTATGCAGCGACTGTCTCAGATCAGCTGTAGGGGTATTGTCCCAGCTAACGGACGTTCACTGAGAAAGACTTAAATGCAGTTTCGCTTGAGCCGTAGCCGTGGTGACAGACAGACCTTTTCTAGGCTTGTCTCAAATATTATTTTTGTATTAAAAATTAATTAATGAGATAAAATTAATTAATATTATTGACATCTAAAATTCCTAATTATTGACATAAATAATTGAATCGATCTTTCGCTAAAGGTTTTATAATTATATCAGCCAATTGTTTCTTTGTGTCTACATATTCCAAATTGATGTCTCCATTTGCTTGATGGTCTCTAAGAAAATGATGTCAAATCTTAATATGCTTAGTGCGAGAGTGACATAAAAGATTCTTAGTCAAGTTGATAGTGCTAGTATTATTACAGAAAATGGGTATGTGTGTGTAGTGTAAATCAAAGTCTTCTAAGTTCTGCTTCATCCATAAAACTTGTACATAACAACATCCTGTGGCGATATACTCAGACTCAGTAGTTGATAATGTTGGAACTGAGGATTCCCAGGACCCTAGTTTGGTGTGCGTATTGATTGATAGAAACTTAAATAGATATAAACGTGTTTTAACCCTTTATAGGCGAAAACTAGGGTTCAATACGGCGGAAAGAAGACAACAGTTCCTAGTAATCTCAAGCAGTCACGACCCTAAGATCTTCTGCATGTATTCCTTTCTCGGGTTGGTTGTTGTGTGGGCGACGATCTCCCAACCTTTTCTTCTCCTTGGCAGCCCCTTCTTTCTCTCCTTACGTGGATCACGAATTTAGAGAAAGCTTCTTAGTTCTAATGATAATTTGGCGGCCAGAGAATAGAGGATATATATAAGGCTATGTGTCATGACCCGTACGCAGATATACGGGTAGAATTCGTGGGCCACGCCCAGCCCATGCTGTAGTATCGACGGTAGAGCATTGTCAAGTACCCGATACTAACTACAACATCTAAAAGGTCCATAACTATAATGGTACTCATATCACATCACAAATGCTAAGGAACCTAAGATAAGAAAGATAACAATATCACTAGAACAACTAGAATCTGCAAAAGGATCATATGAGACAAGAATGAAATAGAGAAAAAATAATAACAATACTAAAATAACTACTAGACCTAGAACTCCTGGAAGACAACTCACGGTGAAAGAATATCGAGATCTGCTTCAACTCGCATTATCATGTAGTCCAATAATGAGGGCATAACAACTCTTAAAAATATTGTCAACATTATCCAGTCATGATGGAAACGAGTACATCAACTAACAGCAGTTCCATGTGAATTGACAAATTCTATAAGAGATAATTATAATAAAATACAAGATAAAATATCAAGACTGGAATATAAATAAGATATGTAAAACTGGATATCTTGTCAGGATATGAGATACTGGAATGTAGAATAGTACCGTAATTTCTGATGTATAATGTAAATATAAACAGTGCCTTGAGATATTAAAGTATTATATAATTGGCGTAGGAACTTGCACAGGATTATGGCCTGGCTAGTCATACGTGAGATGTATGACTAACGCTTGGCTATCATACAAGGGTTGTATGATTAATACTCACATGAAACACGCATGGCAGGGTATGATCACATAACCTCTAATAACTCCCCATCCTCGAGTAGTATAATAGATCCGGACCTGTCACGTCATGATGAGGAATTCTCTAAGAGTGTAGCAAATCCCCTTAGGAATCGGCGTCTATACAAGTACAAGAAAACAAGATCGAACAATGTACCAATATACCATAGTAACCTAGGAGTGGCGTCTCATGATAGGATCCAACGTATACTAGTCCGTATATCATCATGTCGAGAATCAAGTAAAACACCACAACTGAATTGAATATAGCAGATATCAAGACAATAAAAACTATCAGATGATGTACTCGCCTGCTGTCCTGAGCAAGAAGTGAGGGTCTATGCTTAAACTAATGTCACAGAGACCTAATATGAATTTACAGAGTTACTTAGTGCTCTATAGTAAACAATATATATATATATATATACATTAAATCTATGAAAACACAGGTGTAGGCAACTCTAGAGGGGGGTGAATAGAGTTTGTGTCGATAATCACCAAATAAAATTTAACTCTATATCACCTCCACAAAATAACTATCAAGATAGTAAATAAATCAGAAGGAAATGCGGAAGTAAATAAAGATCAGAAGAGCATACGCAAACACAGCAGTTTTAACCTGGTTTCCCTCGGGGAGGACTAGTCCAGGCCTGAGAACTCTAGCTCAGGATTCAAATCCACTATTTGTGAAATAGTAGTTTATAACCCGTGCCTTTTCTTCAGAAGAGCACGTCAACTTCTTACAGAGGATCGCAGTGGCGATTTGCTTGGATTTTTCCAAGCGACTTGGAATTGTCCAAGTGACTTTTCTTTTCAACTCTTGCACAAAAACTTCTAGCTGAATCGCACTTGAGCACCTTGGGGCTTAGGAAGTTTTGTGGCTAGTAGATTGGAAGAGTAAGGCTCTTGACTATATAGGCTATGTAAGAGAAGAAGAATAGAAGAGTGGATAGTTTCAAATGAGAGAAACCAAGGCCTATTTATAGGGTTCGGGACATGCAGAATTCGGCCAAAATTCGGTATAAATAATTCAAATTTTTGGCCGTTGGACAGCTTGTAGCAAGCAGGCCCTAAAAATCAGGGTGCTGGAAATCAGGGGACAGAGTTCGGCCCGAACTCTGTGTGGAGGAAGAGTTCGGCCCGAACTCTGTCTCCAGAAGACAGAATTGGTCCATTGGACTTTTGGGCTTAGTGGAGCTTGGGCTTGGTTCAGGAATTGGTCTGTTTGTATAGTAGAGCTTGGAGAGATATGGCTACGGGTTGAGATGACTCAGTGCGACTCAACGTACACATTCTCCTAGACTCAATAAATTGAAGATTACAGACTTGGAACAAGTAGGAAAACCAAGAGCCCTGTGATGACGCCTTTCTTCTGATATCTGAGCAGAACTGAAGACGTCTTTTTCCTTAACAGCAGTCGTCCGAAGATAAATAGATCTGGAAATTTGAATACCTTTCGGGGGCGAAGCCCCCGAACCCCCGACGGGGGGCGCTGCCCCCTCGACCCCTGTCCGCTGACCGGTCAGCGGAACCCCCGATGCGAGGCCCCGGATAGGTCGCTAGGCGGTTCGGAGAAATCTTTTTGTATGACGCCGTCTTCGCTCCATCATTAATTCTTCATTGCCTATGTCCTGTTTGATCATGTTTGATCATGCTTACTGCATGTCTACAAATACATGTTAGGCCAGCAAAATATGTTGCAGTACGATACAAGCATAGCAATATAATACAGGACAATTAGGACATTGCTAAGTTTAAGTAACAACATGATAGAATGTTAGGCCAACAAAATATGTTGCAGTACGATACAAGCATAGCAATATAATATAGGACAATTAGGACAATGCTAAGTTTAAGTAGCAACATGATAGTGAGTATATGAATATTAGTGACATCATTATGTTAAACTTAACTGATTGGCCATATTCAAAAACACAATGTAATCATTGGGCCAACAATCTCCCCCTTTTTGATTATGGCAAATCGGTTAAGTTTAAGACAAATACGATAGATGCATGTATCACTAATAAACACATATTGTGTGCTAACTTAAACTTATTTCTCCCCCTTTGACATGATCAAAAAAATAAGCTCCTCCGTAATAAGCGATAAAATAAACTTAAGCATAAGTGAAGGAGGAAGGCATAGACAATCATGATCAAGATATACTAAATAAGGAACAATGGGAAAAGTGTGTAAAGACAAGTATAGAAACTACATACCCAATGTAGAGTGCCAAAAAGAAAAAAGCTTGTCAAGACACAAATGGTTGGTAAAACTAAAAGAAGTTAAAAATAATCAATAGATAGTTTACCAATATGAAATCCAAGAAAGACATCCAAAAACATAGTATTACATGAAATCCAAGAAAGACATCCAAAAACGTTTGGAAGAGAATTAAAAAAAAAATCAGTCAAAAACCATAGGGATAAGATAATTGCAAATAATAGATATCAAAGTAGAAAGATACCAATTGAGATATTGAAATAGACAAACTTGATATCAATTGAAATATATAAACTTGAAACATTGATCAATGAAACTATGATAGTCATAATTGTCCACAGATAAATAGTGAAACAAAATAAATGAATGATCAATATAAAATAGACGCAATTGATATAAAAAGATCTCATTATTTGCAAATCTATTTGCTTATCCAAAATTCATGCATTTGAACTCAATTACCTTATCATGCTATATGAATAAACATGAAGGAAAAGGAGAAACAATGTTTGAGAAGGAGAAATTCAGTCGAATTGAATGCTCCCCCTCAAACTATGACCAATATAGATAAAATCATGAATTTTGGATAAGTCCTCAACAAGGAAAGCCAAATGAAACATACAAAGAAAGCCAAATCAAAGAAAGCACAATCGTCATCAAGATAAAATACGAAATTAAATATTAACGAAATGACTCATATCAAAGAAATATGATAAAAACAATTGCATAAATTCTCATAAACCTTTCACAAAATAACAGTATCATAACCTCAATCACTAAGATGTAAATAAGGATAAAAATATGGGTCAATGATGAACTAGGTATACGACATATTAAAGGGTATAAATGAATTGAACCAATTTATTTGCTCCCCCTTAAAATATGCGTACCTAGTTTCCAAAGCACTTAGCAAAAAATGATAACTTCAAGATCTAGGGATAAATCAAGTATTGATTTCTCTCCCTTGCTCAATGCATATAAGGCTATAAAGACGTCATAAAACAAATAATGTCATCTTTAGAAGAGATATCCAATAAATAGTCACTAAAGATGAACGATCAAAATAATATCTTAATTAAGCACATTTAATCAAAAGATGACATACATTAGCCTATATAGAAGAATCTCATATTTAAATATGATAGATCAATGCATGTAATCTTTTGAGAGGAAGATCATCATGATAAGAAATTAGGTCCATTATAAAAATATCATTCTGAAAAGGAATAATAAGGTCCATTAGAAAAATATCATCATGAAAAGGAATAATAAGGTCCATTAGAAAAATATCATCATGAAAATGAATAAAGTCAATTAAATCAATCATGAATATAGCTCCAATAAAACTCAAATATCATGTCCATGATTATCTAATTAAGAAATGATCAACCAATTTATTGCTTTGCATGGACTATGTATGTTTTACCACATATGTACCCATCAACGGGTAATAATCTAACCTTGCTAATACTAAATAAGAAACCAATGAAGTTCAAATAGCAAAGAGCATATGTGATAATCCATGAGTAGTCAAAGTAGAGTAATAAATTAACTTGATAACCGCATAATTAGATAATTAGGACTAGTCAACCATTAGGATCATTCATAAAGTAAACCAATAAATAATTATGAACCGTCATAAATTCCATCTAAAAACCATATAAACAAACCAATGGAAAATATAGAAAAGAGTCAATTTTATTTAAATCATTGCAAATTTATTCCAAAGAAATGATAATATAATAGAATCATGACTCAAAAGATGAGAGAAATTTAAGAGATGCTTATCAATGACTAGTATGAAAGGAAGTTAAAGCGATGAATCACAAATCTCAATGGAAACAAGGTAAAATAAAAAATTTGTCAAACTAATTTTAGAAACCAAACATATGTATCTAAAATAGAATACAAATCAGAAAGAATTCATAAATCTTGTTTTTGTAAACTAGCATATCACATATAGATTGAAATTCAAGAAGATAGCTATATGAGTGAAAGTGAACAAAAATTATGTAGCTTAATAATACATCGCAAATAAGCAAGCTACATAACTAATTAAGATTAATGAGGTCGGCCATTAACAAGATAAATGTGCTCATTAAATCTTAAGTCACTAACATTAAAAAATACATGCTTAAGCATAGAGTTCACAATAAGGGCAATACATTTTGAATGATCAAAATGATTTATATACTCTTTGCTAAGCAAGGATAAGAGTATAAGATAGCAAGTAAATGAATTAGACTCTCATCAAGTAAAAGACAAAAGAGATGTTCATGAAAACACAATGGAGCAAATCTCTTTGCCAAATATACCAATTGAAATAATAGATCGATCTAGAGAATGCAAAATATAACCATTATGAAAGTGTATTCTCTAGAAATGGAAAATCTCAAAGTAAAAGTTCAACCCTTAGTAGCTAAAGACATGAGAAGTATGATATATCAATTACATATATTCTCATGTGCTACAAAACATCATTGGGCAATAATAATAAAATATTTATAGCTAAAATATAAGGCTAGATATGATGAAGTATTCTGGAACTTAGGAGAGGATCCAGAACTAGATAATGGTTGCAAGTAGACCTTAATAAATCTTAAGTCTATAAAGTGTTGATCACTTTGGGTTAGATGTAGGGGCCGGTTCCCAGCTAGCGGTAGTCCGAAGACTAGTGCACCGTGTCGCTGCAGGCTATTTACATCTGTATGACAGAAGGACCCTTTCGTCTTGTTCCCAAAATGTTTTTTACTTTTAAGAAATTAGATTTAAAAGAATATATGCAACATCATCAAACAACATCAAAGTATAAAAATCCCTATGAATAAGAGAGGTAAATACCCAAATAATAATGAAAGAATGATCATCAAAATTTGCTAAGAATATTTTCAAAACAAATATTTTCATAATACACTTTATGAAAATAAATATATAGAAGATTCATAGTCAAAATAAGTATGATGATCTCAACAAGTAAGGTAAAGCACAAAACCAAGCAATTCTTAAAAGAACTTCCATAAAAGTCATGAACAAGACACTAATAAGCATTTTCTCTCAACATTCCAACTTAAAGGCATTTGAATAAATAAATATCAGCATTTGGAATCAATAATGGCCATTGGATCTATAATATGATCAACGGCTGAGGCTGTTTCCGGTTCTGGAACAGCCAGGCCGAATTCGGCCCGAACTCTGGTAAGGGCAGAGTTCGGCCCGAATTCCGGATTCTGGTGACAGAACTGGAATCAGGCTGAAAAATGGTTAAGCAAAAAAGATCAAAATAAGAGTGAAAGACATGTATCCATAAAGTCAACAAATAAAAGCCAATAAGATATCATCAAAAAGAAGACTTTAAGGAATAAGCTAATTGATTCAAGTAGAGATAACACAAATTTAGTCAAAAGAATCAATAGCTAAATTATAAGGTAAGCACAAGTATGAATAAATACTCTTCAAAATAATATGAAGCTTGAGCTTATCTCATATGCCCACATAAAGATATTTATACAAAAATAGATGTCAATATAATAAATACATGATCTACATGTAAATGAAGATTTAATGAATATAGTCATGTATCCATCATGAATGTTTGAAAAACTATCACAAATTCAAAAGCACGTATAAATAGACTTTATTAGGCAAAGACATAATTGATTCTCAATAGGATAATCAAAAAAATATGAGAATTGATAATGAAGATATTATGCAAGCACAAGATTAAAAAGAAGTATAAGTATATACTTATCAAATTATAAGTAGCTTGTGCTAAACACATATATTCACAAATACCAATGATATATTAAATACAAATCGGCAAGAAGTAACTATCTCAAAACTTTTAAAGATGAAGAGTTAAAATCATATTAACTCAAATCAAAACCAAGGTTATATGGACTAGAGTGATATGTATGCTTTGTAAATAAGGATTAAGAATAACGAGCATGCATATATAAATGTATCACACTACTAGAAAATGAGTAATAAACTATAAATTGTGAACTAATCATATAAAGCTATGTAACTAGCCATGCTATATAAAAGAAATAGAAAGAAAATCAACTAAGCATGCTAGTATTATATCTCACATTAATTTATATAATAAGCAACTAAAGGATATCAATGTGAGCTAGTAGCAAGACATCAAGAGAAACATGCTAGACTCTACAAATATAAGTCATTTAAACAGAATAGTTTAGCATGTTACCAAAGTGGCTCTAGTGGCCACACTTGTGTTGGTGCAATTGCTTGGAAGATGACCTTTGAGCTTTGCAACCACCAACACGCTTCCTCGGTGCTATGTCCCGATACAAGAAGCTCCACCTACAACATTAGGCAAAGACTTTGGTATCCAAATAAACTTAGATCCACGTTTGTTAGCTTTAGGGACCCATATAATTTTTACTCTAGCATTGGTAGAAAAACTCCGGCGAATAGGACAAGTTACACTCATGTGTCCAATGCGAGAGCAATAGAAGCACCTAATACTAGTGTGTGCACATTATCGGAATGAGCATGATTATGAATATGTGACATACTAGAATAATGAATATTTCTAGAGTGAGCATGCATAGATTTGGTCTTAAGACTATCATGTTCTAATAGCAAATCATTATGCACACAAGTAAGAGAATCACTATGCATGGATTTGGTCTTAAGAATATCATGTTCTAATAACAAATCATTATGCAAACAAGTAAGAGAATCAAATTTAGCATTTAAAGCATAATTCTCTTTTTCAAATAAAGCAATTCTAGAAATAAAATCATCATTTTGTTTCTTTAAAGAGTCAATAGAAGAATCATGCAAATGATTTAGCTCATGTGCTTGCTTCTTAAGATCTTCTATTGATGAGGAAAGAGATTTGATTTTCAAAATTAAAGAATCATTCAAACTCTTTAAAGAAACACAAGATGAGTTTTGAGAGTCAAGTCTAGATAATAAAATATTGTTTTCATTTCTCAAAAACTAATTAGCTTCTTCTAAATGAATAACCTTGTCTACAAGTTCTTCATTTGTAGAATGAAAAGCCTTAGCAAACTTTAAGGATTGGTTAGCCATGGCTTTCCACTTAGAGCACTTATTGCATTTAGAAGAAACATGATTGTCTATGCTACTAGAAGTAAAACCCTCTTCATCGGAGGAGGAAGAATACGATGCCATACACAAATAAACAAGGATCTACTCTAAGGATGTTATGCCTAACAATAGAAACCTTGCTCTGATACCAATTGAAAACACAGGTGTAGGCAACTCTAGAGGGGGATGAATAGAGTTTGTGTCGATAATCACCAAATAAAATTTAACTCTATATCACCTCCACAAAATAACTATCAAGATAGTAAATAAATCAGAAGGAAATGCGAAAGTAAATAAAGATCAGAAGAGCATACGCAAACACAGCAGTTTTAACCTGGTTTCCCTCGTGGAGGACTAGTCCAGGCCTGAGAGCTCTAGCTCAGGATTCAAATCCACTATTTGTGAAATAGTAGTTTACAACCCGTGCCTTTTCTTTAGAAGAGCACGTCAACTTCTTACAGAGGATCGCAGTGGCGATTTGCTTGGATTTTTTCAAGCGACTTGGAATTGTCCAAGTGACTTTTCTTTTCAACTCTTGCACAAAAACTTCTAGCTGAATCGCACTTGAGCACCTTGGGGCTTAGGAAGTTTTGTGGCTAGTAGATTGGAAGAGTAAGGCTCTTGACTATATAGGCTATGTAAGAGAAGAAGAATAGAAGAGTGGATAGTCTCAAATGAGAGAAACCAAGGCCTATTTATAGGGTTCGGGACATGCAGAATTCGGCCAGAATTTGGTATAAATAATTCAAATTTTTGGCCGTTGGACAGCTTGTAGCAAGCAGGCCCTAAAAATCAGGGTGCTGGAAATCAGGGGACAGAGTTTGGCCCGAACTCTGTGTGGAGGAAGAGTTCGGCCCGAACTCTGTCTCCAGAAGACAGAATTGGTCCATTAGACTTTTGGGCTTAGTGGAGCTTGGGCTTGGTTCAGGAATTGGTCTGTTTGTATGGTAGAGCTTGGAGAGATATGTCTAGGGGTTGAGATGACTTAGTGCGACTCAACGTACACATTCTCCTAGACTCAATAAATTGAAGATTACAGACTTGGAACAAGTAGAAAAACCAAGAGCCCTGTGATGACGCCTTTCTTCTGATATCTGAGCAGAACTGAAGACGTCTTTTTTTTTGACAGCAGTCGTCCGAAGATAAACAGATCTGGAAATCTGAATACCTTTCGGGGGCTTCGCCCCCGAACCCCCGACGGGGGGCGCTGCCCCTTCGACCCCTGTCCGCTGACAGGTCAGCGGAACCCCCGATACGAGGCCCCGGATAGGTCGCTAGGCGGTTCGGAGAAATCTTTTTGTATGACGCCGTCTTCGCTCCATCATTAATTCTTCATTGCCTATGTCCTGTTTGATCTTGTTTGATCATGCTTACTGCATGTCTACAAATATATGTTAGGCCAGCAAAATATGTTGCAGTACGATACAAGCATAGCAATATAATACAGGACAATTAGGACATTGCTAAGTTTAAGTAACAACATGATATCATGTTAGACCAACAAAATATGTTGCAGTACGATACAAGCATAGCAATATAATATAGGACAATTAGGACAATGCTAAGTTTAAGTAGCAACATGATAGTGAGTATATGAATATTAGTGACATCATTATGTTAAACTTAACTGATTAGCCATATTCAAAAACACAATGTAATCATTGGGCCAACAATCTATGCTTCTAGGTCTATTCTACGTCAAACTCAGTAAAACTACGTCAAACTGAGTCAAATATTGACTTACAGTTATCTTTGGTCAACTGGTCATCTCTGCCAACTCCTAGTCCACTCTAGGTTAAAGTAGGTCAAAGCTAGTCTCTTTAATCATCCACATGGTCAACTGGTCAATTTTAGTAATGTGAAATCACTGGAATCGGCGGATCTCAATTTCGATGCACAGATCTAAAAATACGAACAAAAATAAGAAGGATTATAACAACTTGTGATAGATAAGGGAGAAAGTTTACAGATATTGTCGGATGATGAAACAACCATCACCAACGTGTCCAGAATGGTTAAAATAGCTAGAATAGCGAACCCATAAGTCCAATTTGGACACAGGTGAAAAAAGGTAAATTCGGGTCAAAACGGTATTCGTGTCGAACCCACTTTGTACCGAAAAATGTTTTAGTATAAAAGTCCTCAAAACCTCAAAATATATGTCCATGAATCCACGATGAAGATACAAACTCAACGGTATATCCGAAATTGGATTCCGATGACCCGATCTCAAAATGGTCCGTTGACCCGAATAATAGAATCTGATTTGCACAGAAATACGTGTCAGAGCCAATATCCACTAAATCTAACAAAGTATATGTCAATGAGTCCAGAATTATGATACGAATTCAAAGATATATCCAGAATTGGATTTCGATGGGCCGATCTCAAAATAGTCCGTTGACTCAGACTAGAGTGTCCGTCATGCACCGAAATGCGTACCGGGGCCCACATCCTCCAAATCAAGCAAACATTATATGAATTCATGCCAAAATGATGCCACGAGTCTACTGGTGGTGTCAAAAATAGAATTCGGAGTCCTGGGTTCAAAATTAGAATTATACAAGTTGAAAATTTCGAATTCGGACAGCCAACTTTGGCGTCAAAGTCAACCAATCAAACAAGCTCACAATAAAATAAAACATAAGGGGCAGGAAAAGGGTTATACCAGCGGTGCACAGGAACTGGTGGTACGCCAAATGGAGATACGAGTCGACGAAGTTGGCTCCATAAAACTATCCAAAAATAACACAATTTAAAGGGTCAATTTGGTAGCCGTTTTTGACATATCAAACGATGGAATTAACGGTTGAAACTTGACAGGGGTGAAGGGTATATACCGAAATAGAGATAGAAAAAACAGATCAATGATCCAACGGTCGAATTTCTCAAAAATTATGCACAAAGTCGCTTTCTCAAAAACGAATTCTAGATTCGAATCCGAGCGCGGCACGACGGGATCCCGTGCCAAACGAACGAATCGCCCGTTTCTTGTGTCGGGGGCGAAGGTACGCACCACGAAGGGGGTCATGGAAGGCCGTCCGGCCACCGCCGTCGCCAGAAGGTGGCGACAACTGTCGCCGGAGCTGCTGCTCAGCCGCTGTGGCCACTGCGACGACCACTGTGCAGCTGCTGCTGTAGAAGCCACTGCAGCTGCTGCACTGCTTGCTGCGGTCGCTGTTGTGACTGTACCGCACGCCGGCGCCATTGGTAGCCACAGCCTGCTGAGGGAAGGAGGAGGAGGAGGAGAAGAAATGGTGAAGGTGTTGGAGATGATGATTGTGGTGGTGGCGGTAATGATGACGATGATGAAGAAGAAGAAAGAGAGGAGGAAGAAGATGATGGTGATGGTGAGAGTGATGATGAAGAAGTGTAAGAAGAAGAAGATGAGGGTAAGTGAGCCATCGGCTGAAAAGAGGGAGGGGTGTGTTGATAGTGATGGGGTTGTATAAGAAAAAAGATAGAGAGTGTGATATGTATATATATGTAAAACCCCTAAATTTCTACTAATTTTTTAATTAAATTTTGGTACTGATTTAAAATTTTATTATTGTACGTCGCGTAGTCGTATTGTACGTCGCGTACGAAATTTTTATTTTTCGTAATTGCTCGACGAGTGCAAATATGTGCGAGCGTACATATTTTAGAAAAATATTTTTTTCTATTTTATTATACACTTTTAAAATATTATAAAATTATTATTCTTGCTATAAAAAGCCTTTTATTTTTAGTAGTTATTAGTCATAAATAATATTTTATTGTATACTAGGAAAAGCATAATCATGTATGCATTATTCCTGCATACATATATTTCGTAATTATTTATTAGTCTATTTTAAATAAAAATGTAATTTTTAAGATTTATTAATATTAATATTTTATTATTCAAAAATATATTTAAAAATATTTATTATTATCGAAATTATTATTATTGGTATTTTGAAAAATATATTTGGAAGTTATTGTGGCCATTTAAATCTTGATTTGATTTATAGATTTATTTAAATAGTAAAATATTTGAAATTTGATTTATCCCATTGATTTTAAACCAAGAATTTAATTAGATTTAAATTTGATTTGTATTTGCTATTGGATTTTAATTCGGATTTGGATTTATTGAATTAAATTAAATAGATTGAATTATCTAATTTGGGTTTTAAATTATTCCTAATCCATATCCAATTGGGAATTCCCACATCCTATAAATAGGCAGGTACTCCTCCATAAATCTCTATTCTCCATAATTTCCTCCACCACATACGTACGTGCATCGTGTCCGTGTTCCACCATCTATAATCTTATTCCATTATTTTACATGTACATTATTTATCTCCTTTCCCGTATCGGACACACCCGGACATCAATAAATTCCTAACCATAATCCTAAACCCTATCCCGTCTTGTCCGCTGCTATCTCCTTCGCCGTACCCGTCTCCTGCCACAAACAACCCCGTCACCCTTAAACTACGTCTCGACTCCCAACCAGTAACCCTGCCAACTTCGGTACCGCCACCGGCCATCCACCACAGCCTTCTACCAACACCATCTCGCCGTCGTCAACATCCGCTCACCCCGAGCGCGGCCCCGACTCCAACAGCCAGCCACCCCGGCCTTCCCTCACCCGACCCGTCCTGTCGACAACAACGACCATCACCGACGTTCGACACCGGCGAACCCACACACCACCAACATCACCGCAGCACACCCGCCACCACCACAACCACCCTGTCCACCAAAATAACACAACCGCCAACGCCACCACAGTGGCGCAGCCACCCGAATAACCACCCAAACTACCACCGCCATCACGGCCATCGCCGAAGGCACCACCAACCCAATAAAAACAAACAACCCCATCACCAACTGTCTTACCTCAGCGGCGCCGCCGTGGCCATCCTCCGTTCCGCTGTAGCTCTCCCGACGAAGTCCTCCGCTCCCTCCGCCGTAGTTTCGAGCCGCCCCTTGCCGCCAAGTGCTGCCCAGCGCTCAGATCTGACCGACCGGTGCATCCTAGCCGCGTTCGAGCCCCGCCTGGCCGTCGAACCCGCCGTCGACTTCCCAAAACCCGCCGCCGCCGTGAGCCCGTGCCCCTTCCTACGCCGTGCCGACGAACCTCCTCCGCTACTCTCCGGCCTCCAGCCGCGTCGCCCTGCCACCGACAACGCCGACCGACCCTTCCGCTCCGTGCCCCCTTCCTCCACCGAAAACCCTCCGCTTCCGTACTACGCCCGACCTCCGCCCTAGCTTCCACTCGCCGGACTGCCCTACTCCAGATCCGCCGTGGCCATCCCCCATTCCCCTCTTCGCTCCAGCCGCCGTTCCCTTTCCGTACAGCGTCCGCCGCCAGTAGATCAGCCCTTCCCGCTCTCTCTCTCTCAAAACCCGTCTCCGTCGCGCGCAATCGCCGGCGCAGCCGCCGTGCCTGACCGCCTCCCTCTGCTCGCAATCTCTTTTTTCAAATGGGTTACTGACTGAGTTCTCCTCTTACGAGGAGAAAGGAGAAACACATGAGTTTTTATTATTGTTTTAATTATTATAATTATAATAATAATAATAATAATAATAATAATTATTATTATTATTATTATTATTATTTCATTATTATAATTATTGTTATTATTGTTATTATTATTATTTTCTTTGTTTCTTTGTTTGTTTTGGATGTTAGATTATTGGTTATTGGATTATTAATTACTAACATTATTATTATTATTTATTTCCTATCTCTTTATAATGACAGTATGACTATATTGTTAACTAATGAATAAATATTGTTATTAGTACTATTATATATTTTATATATATACATATAGTAAATAGTTTCCTAAAAACTTACGTTGAAAACAAATATGATTTTGATTGTATTTTGACAAGGATTGGTTTTTGAGCCTGAAATAATTTTCTAGAATTTTCAAGTATTTATTTAAATATTTTGATCCATAAAATAGAGTTTCCACTATAACAAATATTTCTAAAATATTTTTATATTATTTTGTGTTGTTATGTCTTTTTTAGTTTAGTTTAAAAACTATATTTGATAGAAACTAGTTTTAGCCTGAATTACTTCTTATATTTTCAAGTAGTTATTTGTAATATTTTGGGATAAAGGCAAAACATAAGCTTTATTTACAATTGATTTTCAAATTATTATAAACTATTTTCAAGTATTATGTATAATATTTTAAAGGATTATAAATAGTTTTCTAAAAACCTATAAATATTATACTCTATCCAATTTCTTTCTGATATTTCTCCCGTCCGTGACTAAATTCTTTTATTCCTATCCTGTCACCAAATCCGAACTACCTTATGTCCACCATAACTAAATTGACCCCTCTGGACCCAATGGAACTGTTTGTGCCACCATCAGAGGTCACCTTGTATAGTTGTTGCACCGACGTCGCAGTTCGTGCCACCTTGATTATTGCAGCACCACCTCAGGCGTCAATCAGGCAAGACACCTTGCCATTTGTTGTTTACTTATTTTAGCTCATATTTCATGTATTATTTATTTTCTTTATGCAATATAAACTGTGATACATGGCATAACCTGTTAGAACTTACTGTTCATTTATATTCTGCTATGTATTATTTTCTTACACATTAAACCTAGATTTAAGGGACCACCTTTGTATGTTGCATTCATGGCCTTGACACGTTGTAACACAAAGTTGTGTGTCGCATGTAGGACACGGAAGTGCGTGATTGGCTGGCTACCAGTACGTACAAGCCGTGCGATAGGAATAACCGCTAATAGAGGTTGCATGCTAGTTTGACTTAGCGATTATAGTGGTATGTGTTGTGGATACAACACAGTAGGCATTGGACGGGGAGGACAATTCCTTAGCGTATGGGCTTCGATGCACTTCCCTTGTGACCCGGACTCTCCGCTGGAGATACGGGGTTGTTGACCTATGATTACTGACGGCCACTGACGATTCTGCGGAACGTCGTGCTCTTATTGATTGGACCTCTAGTGTCACAAAGGGGGACTATGCCGATCCTATTTAGCCAGGGCCCATGCGCAGGAAGCATTGTTCTTAACTACATTTCACTTAGAATGGTTAAGCTACCTTATCCGTTAGGTACGAGTACTTTTGGTTTGGGTACTTGTATCTGACCGTGACTTGGAACAATAACTTGTCGCAGATTAGTTTGTCACATCTTGTCCTTGTTTGGTTGTAGGTGTGACTTACTACTTCGATGAGAAGGTATTGAACCTTGTTGGGGTCCGGATACCATATTGGATTCATAGCATGGAAAGATACGTCACCGTGACTTAGTTTACCATCTCCTGTCCTTGTTTGGTTGGGGGTATGGTACGCTAGTTCAGTAGGTGCGTATTGGACCATGTTATAATTCGATTGACTTATTTATTTGAGCAATATTTATTCAGTTTATATGGCATGATATTATGTGTCTTGTTACGTCTCTCTGAGGACCTGGTTATCTCTCCAGGTGTGTGCTATTGTCTTTCGCAGGTGTTCTAGCTCTAGCCGTAATCATCGCTATATCTTCGAGGATGATTGCACTTGGATCGTCTTCGCTTCGCTCGCCACTCATTTTATTTTCTATGTACTTTTCCTTATTTTGTTGGTAGTGGATTTGTCTCCGCCCAACATATTGTATCAAGACAATTCATTATCTTTATATGATATCCTTTATTTATTTATTCTTGTGTGGATGAGATTAGTTATGGTTCTACTACATTTTACAGCTTATGTATTCATACGAGGTTTCCATATATTATAGTGTACTTCGTATGAATACAGCTGGCATGTCTACGTTCCTAGTCCTACATATTTTGGGACTGGGGCGTTACAATATATATATATGTATATATATATTAGAAAGAAAGAGAAAAAGATATTTTATAAAGTAGAGAGAGAAAGAGGGATATTTTTAGAGAGAGAGAGGAAGAGATATTAGTGGAGTGCATAGGTAGTCATGAGAGGACAACATGAAGCTTGGGTTGGGTTCAATTGAGTCGGGTCGGGTAAAAAACGGACTTGGTGTAATAAATAATTTAATTTAGTCATTTATGATCATCGATAAATAAGTAGCATACAGGGGCTCAATTGAATGGGACACAAGAGTCATGTAGGTATAGGCTTAATGTGGGCCGTGTCCATATTTTAGGTTGAGAGGTTTGGGTCGAAAGGGTATCCCCAATTCAAGTCGAAAATAAATGTGACTTCGTGGGATGAATTAAGATTGGGTCTTGTGTAAGAAAAATTGTGCGATTCAAATGAAGCACAAGCTGGTGTGTCTGAGTGGGATACGAAGGTCGTTGGTCTAGGGTGCCTCGACTAGATCATGCACGAGAATTTAGTTTTGAGAAAATGACTAGTCTTTTGCTCCTAAATTCAATGTCACGACAACGTACATATTATGATCAAAGATAAAATTGGGAAATTTATTAATAATTATTCAACGATCAAATAGCCTAAATTGACCCGAAGTTGCGCGATGCAAACAGAGTACAAGGAAACAAGTCTAGGTAGGGCACGATATATCAAAATGAAGATAATCTTGTCTACTATAAATTCGTGAAGGAAGTTCCCCGAGATTGACATATCTGACGCTCCAGAAATCAAAGTCACGAAAAAGTGCATTAATGATAATTAAATAAAATTGAATTATCAAAAATAATTTATTTAGAAAATTTAAAAAATTCCTAAAATTCAGGGGGCTCATACTACGGTAGGGACCATGAGAAGAAATCCTAACGGATCTAGGTGTCCTATGTTCAGCCAGAACACACAACCCAGGCCCATTAATAATAGCTCGGTCCACTAATGAGCTATTGTTGTACTACCTTCCTGTAGAAACGAAATCGTAAAGCAGAATACTTTAGAGGAGGGTGAATAGAGTAGGCAGCGGAATATTGCTAATTAAAAATCTTGTTAGCAGTTAGATCACAGATATAAAAATAATCACAAAGTAAATGACAGAAATTAAAAGTGATCAGAAGGCAAACGCAAACACCGAGATTTATACTGGTTTTCCTCTTGTGAGGACTAGTCCAGTCGGAAGAACTCTAGCTTCCAGTTGAATCCACTATTGGAAAATCCTATAAGTTTTCATACAAAGTCCTAGCAACTTTTATAGACGCGAGCTTTGATACGAAGAACTCGACCAACTTCAATTATGAAGAGTTGAATCTTCTATCAAGCCTCTGATTACAATCGCTCTTGAAACTTCTAGACCGTACCGCAATGGCAAATCGACTAGAGGATTGTAACTGGCTTAGGATTTAAAAATGAAAGCTTATTAGAACTTTTTGAAAGAATGTAAGCTTAAGAAGAGAAGAGATTGAAAGTGAATTGGTGATTTGAAATGATCGAAATGCTTTTCTATTTATAGTTTTTCCAAAGACAGAACTCTGACAGAATTCGGGCAGAATTCGGACAGAACTCTTTGTAACAAACTGCAACTGAAGGATGACCAAGTTCAAAATCAAACGTTTACTAATGTTCTACTTGGCCGAACTCTGGCCGAACTCTGCTAGGGTTCTGCTAGTTCATTTTGAGAAAAAAAAATCAATTTTGGCTTTTTGAAAAGTCCTTCAGAAGATTTTTGTAAAAAGGATGTTTTTCAAAAACATAGGTCATTTTTAAAGAGATAGGTCAGTTTTGAAAAACAATTTCGGATAGCCTATTTGCCAGTACGGCTCGGTGTACAATGTATTCCTAGACTCAATAAAATAAAAAATTATATTGCTTTGACAGAAATATATTTGGAATGGCAAACGGCTTCAGTCTTGAACATCATAGATATCCATTGTTGAGCAGTGTCCAAAACGTCGTAGATAAACATCTGAATTGACTTACATTTATATCGAGACAGAGTTTGATCAATTATTAAAATCAGGTTTGACCATGACCAATGGGCTAACAATCTCCCCCATTTTGATAAATGACAAACCTTGCCGATATAACATCTAAGTTTGGATCAATTCAAAAATGTATCAAAAAGAAATTGTTCATAACCTGTATTCATGAAGATGTTAGATCTATTTCTCCACCATTGTCACTTAGCAAAATAATTGCAAAAGAGAAAGCTCTCCCGCAATAAATATATAAGTAACACACAATGAAGAAACATACAAAAAAATATATAGAAAAACATTCATCACAGGCATGGTAGAAACAGTTAAAAAGATATTGTATAAACAACACAGGCATGTTATTTGTCACAGGCAGTTTTAATATGAAGCAGAAAGAAAGATAATGCTAGAATAAAATTGAAACAAATAAAGTGCTGAATAATAAATTAATATGCCAAACTGAGGCTGTCACGACCCGTACCCTAGAGTAAGGGTACAAGACGTGGGTACGTCCAGCCTACACCGCAGTGTCGGCGGTAGAACGCTGTCCTAGGTCTCATGCATCTAACAGTATAATGCTAAGCAGTTTATACTCCCCGAATGGGGGTGACATAGCAGAATGTAAACTCAATCACAACTGAGGAAGAAGAAGTACAATATGATATAGAACTCAAAATGAAATACAGATGATCAGAAGAGTCTAAGTGTATAAGATAACAACTCAACAAACATCCAGAAATATAAAGTCTCAACTACAGCATATGAAAGAACATATACAATCCAGATCTCAAATGACAAAAATAATAAAACCTAGACTAGGGAGCCTCGATCTCTATAGCTAGTGGATCCGGCTGGAAATTCGGATCACAGGAGTCATCTAGAGCTGTCCCATAAAAAGTGTCAACACCAGCCTCATCCTCGTCCTCTGTAAACATATCAACGGTGCCCAATCAGGACGGAGCGAGCACAATACTTCTCAACATATCATAGTAGGTAAGAAAATATAACCATACAGTAAAGTAAGATACAAGAAACTGAAAGAAAGTACAGAATGTAAAGGAGATAGCTGTAATGAAAATATCTACTATAAATAGAGAACTAACAGTGGCTAGTGAGTCAGAGTACAATATAGACATGTGAATGGCATAGGATGATTCTGATGCTACACTACGAAATAATTATGATGCTACACTACTTGGATATTATTCACATGCCCACTTCTATTCCCCCGTACCCCCAATCAGTACACAAGGATCCAGCCAGGTTATGTTATGATTCATGTAACGGCCCCCGAAGGGTGGTACATGATAGTCCCATAAATAGGAATTCTACAAAAGCCCATAAATAGGGGATTCAAGGAAGACTCTGTGATCATGAGAGTACATGTCACAAGTGATTCAATGAACCATGAAGCATAGTGATACACAATGTAAGTAAAACGCATAGAACATGTAGTATTCGATGCTCCCTAAGGGGATAACATCTCAAGAAAGGATCCATATAGTACCAATCCGTGTGACTAATGTGATAGCTTCAAGTAAAGTAATTTAAAGCAGAAGAATAATTCTAACAGGATATGAAATGATCAGAGAATGTACTCGCCTGCTATCTGATTGTCCGGATGAAATGTACTGTCCGAGGAGAGGTGTCTGGCTCCTAATCAGAACAGCACAAGTCACAACAAGTCCAAAATGGTAATATGAAGTTCTACTATGTATTCTACATGATTCTAGGTCAATCTAGACCCAAGTCAACTTTTGGTCAACTCTAGTCAACCCTAGAAGTCAAACTAGGTCAACTAAGTCAAACCTAAGTCAAACAAGTCTATATTAGTCTAACTAGTCTATTCTATCAAGCCCACATCAATTCTAGACTATACAAGTCTAACTAGACTTTAGACTGGCATTCAAGCCACACCCATAGGCTAAGCGTCCTAGGCTATAGCCTATATTATGCCTAAGCCAAACCATATATCACAATATACATATTAATATATATATATATATATATATATATATATATATATATATATATATATATATAAAATATATATATATATATATATATATATATATATATATAATATATTATAGTACTACACATTAACATATAGGCTACCTATATATGTGCATCTCATATATATATATATATATATATATATATATATATATATATATATATATATATATATATATATATATATATATACATATATACATGTACATAGAAGATAGAAAATGGGCACATGTACATTGTGTTAATGTGTGTGTGTGTGTGTAACATGAGAGTGCACATGGTGTAGCAAGTGTCATGAGAGCATGTGTGAGTGTTAGTGAGAGTGTCAAGGGGGGTGTGATATAACATGTGTGTGTGAGGGTTATAAGTGTCACGCCCCGATTCGGGGAATCGCTCGCTTTGCTTCGATTCATGCCGAATCGATCGTCCTCGCTAAGGCGTGATGCCGTACAAGTCTGGAGTTGCACTTGTACAAGGCTAGAACATGCACATTTATATCAATTCATCACATTTGAAAAATAAGCCACAGTTGCGGAAACATTAAGTAAGCGGAACAGGAAGGAAATATTCATTTTATTGATGATTGTAGTCAGAATACAACTTTTCTCGATAATATTTGAAATGCCTTTTCGGCTACATTGATTCATGAAAAGAAGTACAACTGATAGGCTGCCATAAAATAATTTCCCCGTTCCATACATCATGCCCCTTTAGTACTTTGAAATATAAGCAGCTATCTTTGAAATCTCCGCAATACTTTGTGCGTCTTTAGGAAAAACAACTTGAAAGGAAACAGCAGTTCAGAAAGCTTTAATTGCGATGTGCGCCCGAGCCTTCTCCAGTACCTGTGGAGGAGGGGTCAGCACATTATAACAATGCGCTGGTGAGCCCCGTTGGCCCACTCAGCTAAACCAATATTTTATTAATGACAAGCATTTTTAAAGATATGAACTTATAAGGGACAGGCAACATTTAGAGTAAATCACAATTCAAATGACATGGTAGTTCATAACACCATGTTTACTTTACCATTGGCCGAATCCAGCTTTCCTGCATAAGATACAGGATAATAATAATATACTTACCGCCCCTGCATAAGACACTGATTAGCATACATTCCCACGATGTGACCACTGGTGTTGTTAAACCATATGGACTCTGTTCATTCATTCATTTGCATTTGGGACTTCAAGATAATAAGATGATAGCACAGTAGGGAGCTAGCCTCTATGATGCCTCGCATTACTCATGTTCCCCAAAGCACTTCATTATTTCCTCCTAGGCCGAATCGGTACAGGCGCCCCTGTACCGTTCGAGGAAATTATTGCTCAATCCTTGTATACAAGTTGTCCATGGTCAGGCGAATGTGTGTCCGACTCGATATACACAGTGTGCATAGAATATTTGAAGTAATAGGCAACATGATCATTCTTAGCATTTCATAACCATCATTCTAGGCATCAATTCTATCATTTCAATGTTCAATTCATTACAGTATAATCAATTCATTTCAATGTTCTATCTCTAGCATCTTAGTGGTATTGACTTGTGGCATTAGCATCTTGATATCGATCAACGGATGTTGCAAGACAATTATTTAGTTGGCATGAAGGAATAGCGAGAGGGACAATACCACCACAGAGATCCACACTCACCAAATTAGAGAATCGTCGAGAGAGAGGAACACTTGCACGCTTAGCCTTCCGTCACGCATCAGTCTGCATTGGCACCAAAAGATTGATTAATAATCCGTCTCGTTGTGTTCTCTTCTCTCAGAATTCTCAAGAATGAATGCTATGCAAATTGATAAAAACGGACAAGAATCAAATCATCAAAAATCATTCAAAAAAGCATCCATCAAAACCAAGCAGCAAAACCAGCAGCAAAACATCCAGAGAAAACTCTTGGACGCATTTCAAGAGAGACCGATCCATCAATTGGAAAGGTTCTTATGCACTTGTCCGTGATCGATTCGATGCCGACGGTAAGTTTCCCCAATACTCGGTTCCGACCGAGTTAGCCAAGCCACAAGCCTTACATAGTGAATCGCTAGGAGCGGAACACTACAATAAGGACATGTGTGTGACATGGTGTAGTGTACATTTGTGTACAGTGGTATGAAAAAATAGGGCAAATACAAAACAGTGTATAAACTGTGTAATAAACCTGGAACAGTGAGTATGATAGGAATCACATGACAGTGTCTACATGAAAACAGTGTAGTGTTCATGGGTTCATGTGTCAATAGGAAATAGTGTGGCATGGGAGTTACTAACAACCAATCCCTCATGACAGTTATTATTGAATCAAATCAGTGTAATGGAAAGAACAAGGAACAGTTAACATTCAATCCAGTTTCCCTGTGATAGTGGCTAACAATGTGTAAGAGTTTACATTAATATTTGGTTTAAGGAGAGGAACCCAGTTCTCAGTTTATTAAGGAAATGGAAATCAATTCTCAGTCCCAAATCTAACAGTGAACAACACAACATTTAATGAACATTGAAATAAACTTCAATCAGTTTAAAAAGAAGAATCAATATCAGTTGACAGGAAAATGAGTTAATTCTCAATTTTATGAAGAGATCCTAACAGTTTAATATTGAAACAATTTAAAGAAAAGGGAATCGATTTAACATTCAATTCACAATGAAACATCATGGCTATTTGCCTTAATTGATCATTCGAAATCAGTTTAAAAAGGAAATGAGTCATTCAAGGTTAATGTATCAGCCATGCACTTTCGAAAGCCATCTCAATGTCCAAAATCCTATTCATGAATCCAAACCCATTCTAATAAGTAAATCGAATTAATCAAAGGTTAACACACATGTAGGATCATTTGACAGCTAATAACAATAATTAGAAATGAAATTAAAATAGGATTAGAAGTTTAGGAAAACAGTGTATCATGTGGTATCAGTCATATACAATACTTTCAAATTCAAATCCCATTCCAGACAATAACCTAATCTACTATATAAATCAAACTATCATATAATAACAAACATGTCTAGGATCTTAATTTAGTAATTTAATCATGAATTAAACAATTAAAACTGGAATTAATCACTGAATAAATAGAGACTGAACATAGTACAGTGCACGACTAGTGCACACCCAAAAGTGTGTCCGACACGACACGAGGACTCGTGAAACTTTGGCAGCCAGTTTCACGTGTCCACGTGGTGTATCCAGGGAGTTATAGCCCCCGAGTAGCATGGCATCACTGTTCACACGCGCGCGGGCGTGTGCACAAGTGCGACACGACACCAATACGACACAAGACACGCTCAGTCACTTAGAAACTCTTAGGCGACACTAAAACCTAATTTTCTATTCAATTACTTCCTGAAAAAATGATCGAAATGCCCACTGTGGCATTTCGTCGAACACCTGCGACTGTCCACTGATACGTGTCCGATACGGACACGTAAAGGACACGAGAGGGTACAAAACCTATCCCTACAGTACAAGGACACCTAGGGCTTGGTGTTCATGCAAAATAACTAAAATTTCATGGAGGAAATAGAGATTTACCTTGGTGTGTTCCTTCACAAATAAACCCTTCAAAAGGATATCTCCACTAGCTAGCCCAAGTCTCCAAATTGTGTCAAACCTGAGATTGGACTCCACCAACAGTAGGGAAACATCATTTAGAACACCATAGAAGAAATCTCAATAAAAAAGGACCACTATTGATTAATCTATGAAGAGATTTCATGAAGAACAAACCTTTCCGTTAGAAAATGGGGGAATGGATAAAAGGAGGCACAAATATCAAGAAAGACTTTATAGACAAGGGGGGAACCCTAGGCCGGCTACCAAGTTAGGGTTAGGGTTTTTGGGGTGCATCTAAGGGCTATCAATCCATCAAGCCTATTGAATGGCCTAGAATCTAGGGCTCCCTTCTAGTCAAGTTGCAAACCATTCATCCTAACTAATCATGACTTAAACCCACTAACCAATACTAACTAATACTCATTGTGGCTAACTAGACTAGCTATGACTAATCTAGGTTAGGTCCAAACTAGGTTAGGCTAATCTAAACCACAAGGCTATCAATTAAATAATATTAAAATCACACCATTTTTAATAATATAATAAATTCCAAATAAATATATATTAATTCAAATAAATTCAAAATGACAAGAATACCCTCAAACTAGAAATGATAAATAAATTATCCTAATGACATGGTTAGGCTCTAGGTCATGCAGTCTCTAGGGTTTCACTAGCAGCACATCAAAATCACAAGTCATGACTTAGAGCAGTTTTTAAATAGTTTAAAAATAGTTAAAAATTACCAAAAATCATAATATAAAGTAAACATCAATAAATAATAATATAATTACAAATTTTCAAAATTATTCTCATCTGGAAAACTGGGTGTTACAGAGGCATAATAAAAACCATGTCTATGAGAAGTCACATAATAACTAAAAGAGTACTGATAATAACTAAAATAAGAGTACTGATAAAATCTTGGAATGTAGGAGCATTTCCAAGTAAATATAAGACAAAAGTATCAGTCTCAAAAGTCATAACAACTTAAAAGTCATCATCCTTATCATCATCGTCATCAGCTGCAATGCCAGCATGTCCAGAAGGACCAGCTCTAAAAGTATGAGGAGCACCAGCGTAAAACTCACCCACATAGTCGCTAAGAGTGGCACCAGTAGAACGATACCAATCGTAGGCGTTCCCTGGCTGGAACAGAGAGTGGATTGCCTCATCATCAATGCGGTATCCAGAAACAGAAGGGTTGTGAGGTAGAGAGCTAGCAGAGTGACCCGTCTGTGTAAATCTCAGATCGACGAAGGAGTTGGCAATAGCCTGGGACCGAGTCACGTCACGGAACTCACGTTCCCTGGAAGTGTCAATATAGAATGACTGCAGATCTGAAATGTGCTGATGAATACCCTCAAATGTCATAGGGTAGGAATGAGGAGGTCCAGGTGCTGTGGGAGTAGGTGTAGGAGGAGCAGGTGCAGTAGGTGGAGGAACAGTGGCAATACTGCGACGAGAGAGTTTGAGGAACTTAGGTTCATGGTCAACAGCACAAGTAGATAGGTCAATGTCAAATCTCTGAAAGATGCGAGGGATGATTATCACATAAGATAGGTTGCGGTCTCTTTCGCGACATCTTCCTATCATCTGAATGATAATATTAGGGGCAGAAAATAGAATCCCCTTAAGAATATAATAAAGAGCAGAGAGCTCAAGTGTAGTGACATCATCTTTGAAAGTGAATTTTGGAAGTAAAATGGAATAGATGATGCGATGTAATTCGTAGTTAAACAAGTTTAAGTTATTAGCCTTGAACTTTCCAGGACGAGCACGTGCGGGCGCACAAAGCTCATTCTTGTAACTAACGAGAGTCGTACCATCGGAGAAATCAAAATCAGTGATGTCATTGAACGGGGCACCTTCGTTTGGAATACCAAGAATTTCTACTAACGTTTAATCAGTGAATTCGATATCGATCCCTCCGACACGTGTTCTCACGGTGAAAGTGTCTAACACGAAATTACAATAGAATAATCTAATGGCATTAGTAGCAATAGGAAATTGTAAGGTAACAAAGTATTGTAACCCTAATGCCTCAAAGTAAGGGCGGTGATCCGAAAAGACTGTCCATTTGATCGGTGAACCGGTGTAAATAGTACGCATAATAAAATCGGCATACCATAATAAAGCTTGGTCGGAAGTTTTAAAGTAAAACTCGTCCGATGCACCGTCGTCCGATTGCACCGGAGAAAAGAGGCAATCCGTATGCGGATCCGAAGATGATGCCTCTTCACTGGCATTGGTCTTCTTCCTCTTGAAGGGATTGAACTTAGGTATTCTTTTCCAAAATTCTAGAAACCCTAAGAATTGAAATGTGGAGGAGAGAAGGAATTATACCTTCCAATAATTGGATATGCTGTTGAGGACGAGATTCTCCGCACGAATCCAAAGTTTTGACGAAAATCTCCACACGGATTGGAAGAACAAGGGTAGAGAAGAGCTAGGGTTTGGAGGCACGGCTGGTGCTGTTTGAGGATGTTTGGAAGAATGAAGAAGATGGGGACCTCAGGTTCTGGCTGGTACATATATATACCCAGCCGAACTCTGGCCGAATTCGGATCGAACTCGGGCCGAATTTGCCATGGGTTGCCTGGCTATATATATATATCAAAAATAATAGAAATGGGGCCACATCTTTTTCATTAATTCATTTCAAATATTTAATTCAGAGTTTAGTAATTTTAAATCTCAAAATAATATAATTAATATTATTTTATAAATTAATATTCTTTACTCAGCATCTGTCTCAGATTAGCTGTAGGAGTACTGTCCCAGTTAACGAAGGTTTACCGGGGAACTCTTAAGTACCGCTTCGCTTCGACCGTAGTCGTGGTGACAGACAGACTCTTTTTAAGCTTGTCTCAAAAACAGTTTATGAGTATCGAATAAATTAATAAGTAAAACAAAATTAATTAATATTATTGACATCTAAAATACTTAATTCTCGACGTAAATAATTGAAACGATCTTTCGCTAGAGGTTTTGTGAGTATGTCAGCTAATTGATTCTGAGTGTCTATGTATACAAGGTCTATATCTCCATTTTGTTGATGATCTCTAAGAAAGTGATGTCGAATCTCGATATGCTTAGTACGAGAATGACATACTGGATTCTTAGTCAAATTAATAGAGCTAGTGTTGTCATAGAAAATGGGTATGTGTTTAAAATACAATCCATAGTCTTCTAAAGTTTGTTTCATCCATAAAATTTGTGCACAACAACGTCCTGGGCGATATACTCAGCCTCGGTTGTTGATAATACAACAAAATTTTGCTTTTTACTAAACTAAGAGACTAGAGCTTTTTCTAGGAAATGATATGTGCCGCTAGTTCTTTTTCTATCTACTTTGCATCCGGCAAAATCAGCATCAGAATAACCGATTCGGTCAAATGACGTGGTTTTGGAATACCATAAGCCGACAGAAGAAGTGCCTTTAAGGTATCGGAAGATACGCTTAACTGTGCACAGATGTGATTCCTTAGGATTAGCTTGAAAATGTGTACATAAGAAAACACTAAACATATTGTCTGGTCGACTAGTAGTTAAATACAGTAAGCTACCGATCATACCTTGATACTTACGTATGTCGACAGGTTTGCCTTGTTCATCAATATCAAGCTTTGTTGAAGTCGCCATTGGAGTGCTATGTGGCTTTGCTGCTTCCATGTCGAACTTCTTTAATAGATCCTTTGTATACTTTGCTTGATTTATGAATGTCCCATTGATGGTTTGTTTGATTTGCAGTCCGAGAAAGAATTTTAGCTCTCCCATCATGCTGATCTCAAACTCATTCTGCGTACACTTTAAAAATTCTTGACAAAGAGATTCATCAGTAGATCCAAAGATAATATCATCTATGTAGACTTGAATTAAAAGAATATTGTTATTCAAAGATTTTATAAACAAAGTAGTATCAACCTTTCCCTTTGAATAATCGTTATCAAGTAGAAAAGAGCTTAGACGATCGTACCAAGTACGAGGGGCTTGTTTTAAACCGTATAAAGCTTTCTTCAACTTGAAAATATATTCAGAAAATTTAAAATCAGTAAAATCGGGTGGTTGAGCTACGTAAACTCTTCTTTTATAAAACCATTTAAAAATGCGCTTTTGACATCCATTTGAAATAACTTAAAATTATGAAAATATGCAAATGTACATAACATGCGAATGGATTCTAATCTCGCAACTGGGGCATAAGTCTCATCATAGTCGATACCTTCTTCTTGATTGTATCCTTGAGCTACAGTCGAGCCTTATTACGAGTCACTAAACCATTCTCGTTCAGTTTATTACGGAATATCTATCGGGTGCCAATGACCGGATGATCAATGGGCTTGGGAACAAGTTCCCAAACTTGATTCCGTTCGAATTAGTTTAATTCCTCTTGCATAGCATCTAACCAAAAATTATCACTACATACTTCATCAATATTTTTAGGTTCAAACTGCGAGACAAAAGCAACACAAGAAGCTATATCTTTATTAGAGGAATGAGTACTTACACCCTTGGTAATCTCACCAATTACCAAGTCCTTTAGATGATTAGCCAAGAATCTCATTTCTTTTGGTGTAGTCTCAAGATTGCTAGTTCTGGCTTCTTTGCTTCGAGGTTCATCTGATGCCTGATGTGATAGTTCTGCATCTTTGTGTGAAGGTTTTGCAGTAGCTGTAATTGGTACGATTATGTTTTCATTGTCATCATCGTCTAAGTGTTGATTTAGCTCATCAAACTTGACATTAATAGATTCTTCAATGATTATGGTTCTTTTGTTGAAGACTCTATATCCTTTGCTCTGTGCTGCATAACCTAAAAATATACCTTCATCGGCCTTTTCATCAAATTTACTCAAATTATCTTTAGTATTAAGAATAAAACATTTACAACCAAAGATTTTGAAATAAGAAATATTTGGTGTTCTATCAAACCATAGTTCATAGGGAGTCTTCTTCGATATAGGTCAAATTAGAACCCTATTGAGAATATAGCATACTGTATTTACAGCTTCAGCCCATAAGTATCTAGGTAGACTAAACTGGTTTAACATAACTCTAGCCATTTCAGATAGAGTTCTGTTCTTACGTTCCACAACTCCATTTTGTTGCGGAGTCCTAGGGCAAGAGAATTCATGTAAATAATCATATGTGTCACAAAATTGCTTGAATTCTGCATTCTCAAATTTGCTGCCAAGATCACTACGAATACGAGTAATCATGAACCATTTTTCATTCTGTAATTTTTTGCAAAAGGTGACGAATTCTGATAATGCATTGTTCTTGCGTACAAGAAAATAAACCCATGTATATCTAGAGAAATCACCTATAATGACAAATGTATATAACTTACCACCTAGACTAGCAATTCTGCTGGGTCCAAATAAGTCCATATGCAACAATTATAAAGGTCTAGTGGTACTTACAGCGTTCTTGGACTTGAATACGGATTTGGTAGCTTTGTTCTTTTCACATTCACTACATACCGTATCCTTCTTGAAAGAAATATTCGGTAAGCCGCGTACCAACTTCTTCTTAGATAATTTTGAAATTGTATCCATGTTTGCATGACCGAGTCTCATATGCCATAGTTGACTCTCAATGCTTTTGGCCATCAAACATCTACCTGTTGTGTTAGCATCTTCCAACAAACAGAATACATATATATTGTCTTACCTAATACCTTTAAATATAGTACTACCAGTTGAACTATCATTTATAGTACATTTATCTTTTACGAAGTTAATACCATAATCGTGATCAGCTAAATGGCTTATGTTGAGCAGATTATGTTTTAACTCGGTAACAAGACAAACATCTTTAATCACTGGATAGGGAGCCTTACCAATGTCACCGATACCGATTATATACCCTCTTAGATTATTACCGAAGGAGACATATCCTTCTTTATTCCTCTTCGACAGTGTTACGAATAATGAAGCGTCACCGGACATGTGCCGTGAGCAACCGCTGTCGAGGATCCATTTGCTCCTAGCATGTGAAGGGTGTCCCACCTACAAAATAATTTATAGATAAAACTTTTGGTACCCATTTCTTGTAGGGTCCTGACTGGTTAGTTTTTGGTATCCATGCATAAACATTTAAATCTACTAACTTTCTGATTCTACATGCAGAAGATATGTGACCAATGAGGCCACAATAATGACATTTAGCATGTTGAGTGTTGATAGTGTGAGGTGCATGATTGGTAGGTTTTGGTTTTCTAGTATAGAAGAATGCATGCCTATTAGTCTTCTTGGGCATAGTCTTGGTATGGTTTGATCTGACAGTGTTAGGCGTGTTCCGATGATTCGTTAATTGACACGTGTTAGAATAGGAAGCAGCAACTTCAGGCCGTTTTTCTAAACTAATTTTCAACTTTTTGGAAGTGTCATACAATTTAGTATAGTCAGATATAAGTGATTCTAATCTGACCTGTGCACACTGAAGACTCTTTCTCTCCTTCGATAGGTCTTCCTTTAACTGGATAATAGTTTGATCTTTTTCTTCGGATAGCTTAACATTCTCGTGTAACAACAATTTAATAGAAGAAAACTCACCAGACTCATTTGAAGAGTCATTATCTCTAACATGATCTAGTAGGTCGGTAAGTCTTTCTATTTCACCTTTGTACTCTTTGAGTACCTTCTTAGAGGTTTCATATTTGCTATACAGTTTCCTGTAATCATCTAACAGTTCACTGAAAGCCTCTCCTAGTTGCTCAAAGGTGAAATCATCATAAGGATCAAATAGAGGATTAGTAATTACCTGATCACAATCCATCAAGCATACATTTGCAGCGTCATCTGATTGTTCATCTTCTGAGTCGCTAGTTTTACTTTCATGCCATAAGCTTGTGTTGGCATACTTCCTTGATGTAGATTTCTTCAGGTACCCTTTGTCATATTTGTTATTTTTCTTTGATGATGATGCTAAGGGACAATCTTTCTTCATGTGTCCTTTCTTCTTGCATCCGTAGCAAATATGATCTTCTTCATTGTTGTTGTTGTCTTTGCTGTCCTTTGTTCTCCTGTTAAATCTCATGAACTTCTTGAATTTTTTTACCAGAAGAGCTTGATCTTCAGAGTCGGAGTCGCTGTCGTCAGAATCATCTTCGATGGTTCTTCTATGTTGAGCCTTGAGAGCGATCGTCTTTTCTGACTTCTCCTTTGGTGTAGCATCTTCAAAGTCTTAAAGTTCTAACTCATGAGTGAGTAGCTTACCCATAAGTGTTTCTAGAGACATTGTTGAGAGGTCGTTCCCTTCAATGATTGCAGTAGCCTTTAGACTCCAGTTCTTTGTAAGGGCTCGAAAAAATTTATGAATCTTCTCATGGTTACTGTAATCCTTGCCTAGTGAAGACAGAGGATTTACAATATCCAAGAATCTTGTAAACATCTGAGTGACTGATTCACTTGGCTTCATTTTGAACGCCTCGTACTCCTGAGTAAGTCTGCTGATTTTTGACTCATTTACTTGTGTTGTTCCTTCGTGGGTTAATTCAAGAAGTTTCCATACTTCGTTTGATGTTGTGCAAGTAGACACCCTATTGAATTCAGTTCTGTCTAAAGCACAAAATAAAGCGTTAATAGCACGTGAGTCAAGACTGGCCTTTTTCTTTTCTTCCTCTGTATATTTGTCATGGGGTTTTTCAACTAAAACACCATCAACATTAATACGAGGTGGCTTTTTATAGCCATCACTAACTACAGACCATAAGTCAAAATCAAGAGATTTCAGAAAGAAACTCATACGTGTTTTCCAATAAGTGTAGTTTGTGCCGTCAAACAGTGAAGGTCTGTTTGTGGCTTAGCCTTCACTTTTGAATTTCATAGTTATCATGTATAATGCTGTGATCTATATAAAAATTAAATATAACTGCAATTTTGCCTTGCTTTACCTGTATAACATACTTTGATATACCTCTAGATGGAGAACCTGCTCTGATACCAATTGTAGGAACGAAATCGTAAAGCAGAATACTCTAGAGGGGGGTGAATAGGGTAGACAACAGAATATTGCTAATTAAAAATCTTGTTAGCAGTTAGATCACAGACATAAAAATAATCACAAAGTAAACGACAGAAATTAAAAGTGATCAGAAGGCAAACGTAAACACCGAGATTTATACTGGTTTCCTTCTTGTGAGGACTAGTCCAGTCGGAAGAACTCTAGCTTCCAGTTGAATCCACTATTAGAAAATCCTACAAGTTTTCATACGAAGTTCTTGCAACTTCTACAGACGCGAGCTTTGATACGAAGAACTCGGCCAACTTCAATTGTGAATAGTTGAATCTTCTATCAAGCCTCTGATTATAATCGCTCTTGAAACTTCTAGACCGTACCGCACTGGCAAATCGACTAGAGGATTGTAACTGCCTTGGGATTTGAAAATGAAAGCTTTTTAGAACTTTTTGGAAGAATATAAGCTTAAGAAGAGAAGAGAATGAAAGTGAATTGGTGATTTGAAATGATCGAAATGCTTCTCTATTTATAGTTTTTTCAAAGACAGAACTCTGACAGAATTCGGACAGAACTCTTTGTAACAAACTGCAACTGAAGGATAACCAAGTTCAAAATCAAACGTTTACTAACGTTCTACTTGGTCGAACTCTGGCCGAACTCTGGCCAAGTTCTGCTGGGGTTCTGCCAGTTTATTTTTGAAAAAAAAATCAATTTTGGCTTTTTGAAAAGTCCTTCAGAAGCTTTTGTTAAAAAGGATGTTTTTCAAAAACATAGGTCATTTTTAAAGAGATATGTCAGTTTTGAAAAATAATTTCGGATAACCTATTTGCCAGTACGACTCGGTGTACAATGTATTCCTAGACTCAATAAAATGAAAAATTATAATGCTTTGACAGAAATACATTTGGAATGGCAAACGGCTTCAGTCTTGACCATCATAGATATCCATTGTTGAGCAGTGTCCAAAACATCGTAGATAAATATCTGAATTGACTTGCATTTATATCGAGACAGAGTTTGATCAATTATTAAAATCAGGTTTGACCATGACCAATGGGCCAACACTTCTTAATCCTAAATTATAATTGTGGGCTCCTTCTATTATATGCTCGTTTGTCTCCCTATGTTAAGATATCGAATGTCCGTAGATCATATTAAGTTACTGACAACTATATTGATCGACATCTTTTATCCTTAAGTAGTACCACTCAAATTTATTTGTCATGTCGGATATAATGCACCTGCAGGGTTTACATGACAATCCATTTGAGCTTCTTAAGGGGACATCATCAACTCCACGTATCGGGACAAAGATTCTTTTTATAATCAATAGCCCATAATACATACAATGTTATTATCCAATTCATAGAGTTTGTTGACCCATAATAAATCTCACTTTTTTATGAACAAAATAATACACACTGCATATACATGTCTATTATTATATCCGGATTAAGAGAACGAGCATCAATAATAACAGAGGTGTCCGTTCTCTTATGTAGTCAGTACAAAGAGAACAACCTCAAGTGCTCTTGTTCAATACACACAAAGTGTACTAGTAAAAACCTATAGTCAAGATAGACTAATAACAGATTACACTACAACCTTTCTAATAGATTGTTCAAGTCCATCTAGGTTGCGAACCATTTATATACCATAGGGAACTGATAATATGATCTTCTGTGTGACACCACACACCATATTATCTACAATATAGAGTATCAGACACTTGCATTAACACTTGTAACAAATACAATATGCAAATATTATCCATATGATTCTCATTCAAAATTTAAGTAAATAAAGTTAATACAAAAGTGATGCTTTTAGTATATAACCCTGACAGATAATGCAACAGAATTTTGCTTTTTGCTAAACCAAGAGACTAGAGCATTACCTAGAAAATGACACGTGTCGCTAATACATTTTCTATCAACTTTGCATCTAGCAAAATCAGCATCCGAATAACCGATTAGGTCAAAGGACGTAGTTTTAGGATACCATAAGCCGACGGAAGAAGTGCCATGAAGGTATTGGAAGATACGCTTAACTACGTACAGGTGTGATTATTTAGGATTAGCTTGAAATCTTGCACGTGAGCAAACACTAAACATTTTATCAAGATGACTAGCAGTTAAATTTAGTAAACTACCAATCATACCTTGATACTTAAGTATGTCGACAGGTTTGCCTTGTTCATCTACATTGAGCTTGGTTGAAGTTGCCACTGGAGTGCCAAGGGGTTTGACGAATTTCAGATCGAACTTCTTTAGCAAATCTTTTGTGTATTTGGCTTGGTCGATGAACGTCCTATTATTGGTTTGTTTGATTTACAGTCCAAAGAAGAATTTGAGTTCTCTCATCATACTCATCTCAAACACATTCTGCATACACTTAAAGAATTCTTGCCACAGAGATTCATCAGTACATCCAAAGATAATATCATCAACATAAATTTAAACTAAAAGAAAATTTCTATTTAAAGACTTTATAAATAGTGTAGTGTAAACCATTTCCTTTTAAAAACCATTATCAAGTAGAAAAGAGCTTAAACGGTTTTACCAAGCATGAGGGGCTTGTTTCAAACCGTATAAGACTTTCTTTAACTTGAATACATAATCAAGGCTTTTCAAATCAGTGAAACCTAGAGGTTGAGCTACATAAACTTCTTATTTTATGAAACCATTAAGCAAAGCACTATTTACATCCATTTGAAAAAGTTTAAAGTTATGAAAACATGGAAATGCACATAACATGTGAATGGATTTTAATCTCGCAACTAGGGCATAGGTTTCATCATAGTCAATACCTTCCTCTTGGTTGTATCCTTGAGCTACGAGTCGAGCCTTGTTACGAGTGACTAAACCATTCTCATTTAATTTATTTTGGGATACCTAGTGGGTGCCAATGATCGAATGATCAATGGGCTTAGGAACAAGTTCCCAAACTTGATTCCATTCAAATTAGTTTAGTTCCTCTTGCATAGCATCCGACCAATATTTATTACTACACGCTTCTTCAATAGTCTTAGGTTATAACTGTGAAATAAATGCAACACAATAAGCTATATCTCTAATAGAGGAAAAAGTACTTACGCCCTAGGTGATATCATCTATTACCAAGTCCTTGGGATGGTCAGCCATAAACTTCATTCTTTTTGGCAGACTTTCAAGGTAGCTGGTTTCGGTTTTCGGTTCTATAGACGCCTTGTTTGGTGTACTAATGTCTTTACCATTATTGTTGTTGATCATCTGTTGGTTTAATTCATCGAAGGTGACGTTCATTGATTCTTTGATGATCATTGACTTATTGTTGAAGACTCGGTACCCTTTGCTTTTGGCCGCATAACCTAAAAAGATATCCTCATCAGCCATTTTGTCAAATTTACCTAAATTATCTTTATTATTAAGAATAAAATATTTACAACCAAAGATTTTAAAAAAAGAAACTGTGGGTGTTCTATCAAACCATAACTCATAGGGAGTCTTCTTCGATTTAGGTCGAATTAGAACCCTATTGAGAACATAACAAGCTATATTGACAGCTTCTACCTAGAAATATTTGGTAGACTAAATTGATTCAATATTACTCTAGTCATTTCAGATATAGTTTTGTTCTTACGTTCCTCAACTTTGTTTTGTTGTAGAGTCGTAGGACAGAGAACTCTTGCAAATATTCGTATGTGTTATAGAATTGCTCAAACTCTGCATTCATGAATTCGCTGACATGATCACTTCGAATACGAGTGATCATGAATACTTTCTCATTTTAAACTTTGTTACAAAATATGACGAATTCAGATAATGTATCATTCTTGTATACAAAAAAATATACCCACATGTATCTAGAGAAATCATCTACTATTACAAATGCATATACCACCTAGGCTAGCAATTCTACTAGGCCCAAATAAATCCATATTTGGACTTAAAAGTGGATCGGGTAGTTTTGTTCTTTTCACATTCACTACATACCGTATCCTTATTAAAGACGATGTTCGGTAAGCCTCATACCAGTTTCTTCGTGGATAATCTTGAAATTGTATCCATGTTTGCATGACCGAGTCTCATGTGCCATAGTTGACTCTTATTGTTGTTGATGAGTAAGCATCTACCTGCTTTGTTAACATCTTCCAACAAATAGAAACATATATGTTGTCTTCCCTAATACCTTCAAAGATAGTACTACCAGTTGAGCTATCAACTATAGTACATTTGTCTTTGATAAAGTTAATACCATAACCACGGTTAGCTAAATGGCTTTAATTGAGTAGGTTATGTTTTAATCAGTTACTTGACAGACATCTTTAATCACAGGATTGGGAGCCTTACCAATGTTGACGATACCTACTATATACCCTTTTAAGTTGTTACCGAAAGAGACATATCCCTCTTTCTTCTTCGACAGTATTACGGAGCATCATTAGTCATATGCTGTGAGCAACCGCTGTCTAGGATCCATTTGCTTCTAGCATGAGTAGGATGTCCCACCTACAAACAAGTTTACAGATAAAATTTTTGGTACCCATTTCTTGTTGGGTCCGGATATGTTAGTCTTTGGTATCCATGCACATATATTCAATCAACTAATCTTCTTACTCTACATACATGAAAGAGATGACCAACGGTGCCACACTAGCATGCTGCGTATTAGTATAGTGTTGTGCATGAATGGTAGGTCTTGGTGTTCTTGTTGGATATTTTTAGTAGAATGCATGTCGGTTAGTCTTATTCGGCAAAGGTTTGGGTATGTTTGGCCTGACAGCATTGGGCTTGACCGTTTTCTAATGTTTTAGTAATTGACCCATGTTAGGGTAGGAAGTAGTAAATTCAGGCTGTTTTCCTAACCTAATTTCTAACTTTTTGGAGGTGTCATAAAGTGTGTTACAGTCAGCTGTAAGTACATCTTTTCTGACTAGTGCACAGTGATGGCTCTTCTCCTCTTTGAGTAAATCTTTCTCAAGTTTAGCAATGGTCTTGTCTTTTTCTTTGGATAAACATGTAGTCTCATGTATTTACAGTTTTGTAGAAGAAAGCTCACTAGTCTTACGAGGATTTTCACTATTTCTAACCTTAGCTAGTAAGTTGGAAAGTCTTCATATTTTACCTTTGTACTCTTTTAGTACCTTCTTAGAGTTTTCATTTTCTAAGTAGTTTTTTGTAGTTGTCTAAGAGGTCAATAAAAGCTTTACTTAACTATTCAAAGGTAAAATCATCATATATGTCAAACAAGGGACAAGAGTTTACTTGATCATATGCCATGATGCATACGTTTGTAGTATCGTCTGATTGTTCATCTTCTGAATCATTGGCTTCGTTTTCATGCCAAATTCTGGTGTTGGCATATCTTCTGGATGTAGATTTCTTCAAGTAACTCTTTTCATACTTCTTGCCTTTCCTGGTTGATGATGATGTTGTTGATAATCCATCTTGATGTGTCATTTCTTCTTACAATGGTAGTAGATTGAATCTTCTTCATTGTTGTTGTTGTTATTGTGTTCCTTCATTCTTCAGTTGAAGAACATCTTGAACTTCTTTACTATGAGAGCTTGATCCTCAATGTCGGAATCACTGTTGTCAGAATCTTCTTCGACATTCCTTTGTTGTTGAGCTTTGAAGGCGATTGATTTTTCATTTGGTTTGGCATCTTCAAAGTCTTGAACTTCCAACTCGTGAGTGGGTAGATTTCCATGAGTGTTTCAAAAGACATGGTATTGAGGTCGTTTTCTTCAACGATCACCATAGCCTTCGGAATCCAGTTCTTTGTGAGAGCTCACAGTACCTTACGAATTTTCTCAAGGTTATTGTATTCCTTGTCTCGGGAGCACAAAGAATTTACAATATCCATAAATCTTGTGAACATTTGTGTAACGGACTCGTTCGGCTTCATCTTGAATGCCTCATAATCTTGAGTGAGTCTATTAATCTTGGACACCTTAGCTTGTATCGTGCCTTCATAAGCAACTTTGAGAAGTTTCCATGCCTTATTAGATGTTCTGCATGTAGACAACATGTTGAATTCAGTCCTCTCTAAAGTACAAAATAAAGCATTAATAGCACGTGCTTCAGACTTGCTTCTTTCTTTTCAGAATTAGTATACTTGTCATGTGCTTTTTCAACCAAATTTCCATCAAGAAAAACACGTGGAGGCTTTTTTATTATCGTCAACTACAATTGACCATATGTCGAAATCTAGAGATTTTAAGAAGAAACTCATACATATTTTCCAGTAAGTGTAGTTGATACCATCAAGCAGTAGGGGTCTGTTTGTGACTTGGCCTTCAGTTGTGAATTTCATAGTTGCCATATGTGATATAGTAATCTATGTCACATGACTTATATATAAAGATAATAAGAACAATGTTACCTCACTTTTCTTGTATAACCTATTTTGATACCAATTATAGGAACGAAATGTAAAGCGATATACTCTAGAGGGGGGATGAATAGAGTAGGCAGCGGAATATTAGATATTAAAAAATGTTAGTAGCAAGATCATAGAAAAATATCACAGATATGAGTAAGTAAAAGTAAAGTGAAGTAATGTATAAAGAGCAAACTCAAACACGATGATGTATACTGGTCTTCCACTTGTGAGGACTAATCCAGTCGAGAGAACTCTAGCTCCCGGTTGAAATCTTCTAGGAAAAAACTACAAATTTTCATACGAAGTCCTTACAACTTCTACAAACGTGAGCTTTGATCCGAAGCAACCGACCAACTTTAATTGTGAAGTGTCTTACTTCTATCTAGCCTCTTGATTACAATCACCCTGAACTTCTAGACCGTACCATACTGGCAAATCGACTAGAGGATTTTAACTGGCTTAGAATTTAAAATTTAAAGCTTAGTAGGGCTTTTGAAGATCATAGTAAGCTTAGAGAGAAGAGATAAGAAAGCGAATTGGTATATTAAAATGGTAGAATTTCTTCTCTATTTATAGGATTTCTAAAGAAAGAATTCAGATAGAATTCAGACAGAATTCTATGAGAGAATCTCGGCATATATTTGTTCCATCCGTAACTGCGGGAAGACTAAGTTTAAAAAGCAACATTCCACTAGCCGAACTCGGGCCAAATTTGGCGCAAATTTGTGGCAAATTCTACTAGGCCAGAATTGATTTGATTTGGGTTAACAACTCAGGTTTTGTGCTTTTGAAAGGTTAAGCAGTTAGGAGGTAGTTTGGACTTTGTGAGTAGGCTTATTTTCTAAATAAAAGGGTATTTTGAAAAAGTTTCTTGGGTAGCCTATTTGTCCGTACGATGCGGTTTACAATGTATTCCTAGACTCAATAAAATGTAAAAATATATTGTTAATTGAAATAAAGACGCGACGACAAATACAGCTCCAAGTTCTAAATTCTTGAACGGTAACAAACACAATCTGTAGCAGTTCATCCAAGAAGCCCTTATATTGAGACTGGGTTAGATCAATTATTAAAATCCAATTCGACCATGACCAATGGGCAAATAGTCCTTTGGAAGACGGAGGGCTAATCGGTCTGATGATATCCATGTCCCATGCTTCGAAAGGCCAAGCGACCGTGGTGGAATATAGGAACTCAGAGGGACATGGATGAAGTCGGCATGTAGTTGACATACTCGGCACTTTTTAGAGTAATCAACAACATCTACCATCATGGTGGGCCAGTAGTAACCTATATGCCGTAGTCTATCTTCCAACTTAGGACAAGTTTGGTGTGCTCCGAAAGTACCATCTGCGCTTCCCGAAGTGCCTCTTGTGCTTCGGCATTGGACAAATACCGAAGGAGGTGTCTGTCGTATGAACGACGATATAACATTTTCGTAGCTATGTCGTAATAGAATCGGAGTGAGAGAGTTCTAATATAGGTGGCCTCCTTCGAGTCATTGGATAGGATTTTGTTGACCGTAAAGTCTCGGAATGGGAATCACCAATCCCGAATGTCAACATTGGTGTCCGTCTGTACGGAGTAACTCAGACACGTGCATAAGTTGTTCTTTGGGCACACCAATTCCATCGTATGACGGCGATGGAGTACTGGGTCCTGGTCGGAGCTACTAAAGAAGCAGCGAGACCGGCAAGGGCATTGGTCTCCAAATTCTGCAATCGAGGTACATTTTATATAAAGAACCCTGTAAAGGTAGAGATGATGTCGATTTCCTCTTGATGGTAGTGTAACATATCCTCATGTCGAATCTTATATTGGCCTTTTACCTGATTTATTATCAGCTTTGAGTCACCATAAGCCTCAAGGTAGTCGACCCCTAAGTGTTTAGCGAGCTGGAGTCCAATTATGAGAGCGTTGTCACACGACCCGCACTCGCTTTTCAGGATGTGAGTGCTTGGGCAAGTCCAGCCACGCCGCAGCATCGGTAGTAGTACGCTGTCTAGACCTCAATATCAATCTCAAATACAACAAAGTCATCTATTTGCTCATTCACAACAATTATTTTCTTTACAATTCCAATAATACAAAAAATATTAAATACAAAAATACAAGAAGTGTCTACTCTATCTAGAATCTAAGGTCGGCCTCCAAGATCTCTATCTCCCCCATATAGTCTATAGCACAAAATAGGAAGCATACTAAGTCACCTGCAATGATCCAGTCAAGAAAGGAGAAAAGTACAACCCTATTGCATTTAATGTGACTTGATACAAAATAAGCTAGATAGTAGGGAAGCAATATAACAGTAAAGAAACATGTATATGAACTAAAAACGATAAAATAAACAAAAAACCACTAGCAAGAACATGAATGTACAAGACAACTAGCAATAAACATGTACTGTAAACAGATAATATGTCTGAAATACTTTTCGACATGTGAACGACTGGGCTATTACGGTACATCATACGATGTCTTTCATTCAGTATTGGTACGACTAACATATACGTGAGGTGTATGACTTAGCTATCATTCAATAAAAATATTTGGGTTCGTTCACATACCAACCGAGTATTTTCCCTCCTAACTCACTAAACAATCAATAAACGAGCAGTGATACAATCAAGCCTATCGTGTCACAATCGTATCACAATCAGGATACTCAATGAAACACAGTAAAAGATAGCATTTATAATATAAGATGCACATAAAGTAATAGTGTACTTGCCTCAAGTTATGTTGCAGTTGATGTGACTTGATCATCTTGGCACGAATAGTCGCGAATGTCATAACTATGCAAGATTATCTCCAATGACACAACTGACCATGCCAATGGGTCCAGAACGGTCCAATTAGCCTAGGGTCAATATGACGAAGTTAAAATCCCAAGAAATAGAAATGTATGACTAGTCATGGTCAAGATTCGATAGTCGAAGGAAAATTCTTATAAATAAATATTTATATATAACTTTAGAAAATATTTATAATAGTAGAAAAATAAATTTGTATTAGTCAAAATACTTTGAGAAAATACTTATTATATACAAACTATTTCTTAAACGCAAACTATTTTAGGTACATACTTGGAATATAGAAAGTCATGGTTTTACGTAAAAACTATAATTCGATGGAAAAAATATTATAATAATAGTTTTGGATAATTACTTTGAAAAATATATAATAATTAATAAAGTTCAAACTATACTTATACAATCCATTTAAAATCAAGTTATTTATTGTTGAAATCTCAAATTCTTCTATATATTATTGGCCCAAACAAAAGCCCAAAATACTCATATACTTTTATAGAAATACAAATTAGAAAATATTAATATATATACATACATTTGTTTTGCAATATATATATATATATATATATATATATATATATATATATATATATATATATATATATATATAAAAAAAAAAAAAAAAAAAAAAAAAAAAAAAAAAAAAAAAAATATATATATATATATATATATATATATATATATATATATATATATCATTCTAATAATACTAAACAAAATAATTAATATAAAAATATGCACATATACACATAAAATTACTATGATAGTACTCATACAAAATATAACCCACAAATCAACTCTCTTACCCGCCCTCTCCACTTTACTCACTTTTATAGAGGCCCACAGAGAGAGAGTCTATGGAAATCAACGAAAGAAAAGAGAATAGAAGGGGAAGAGGAGCTGATCGAAAAGGAGGGAGTACTCACCTAAATACGGGTTACAAAGGCGGTCGGAAGTGCGGTGTTCCGCTGCGCGAAGGAGCTGTTGGCCGCAGGAGAAGTCGAGGTGGCAAAGTAGCCCACCAAGAGGCGCTTGGCGATGCATAAAGACAATACGGAAGGACGATCGACTACTTGTGGCATCAGGACAGACAAAGAAGGATGCGACGAGTGACATGGTGGATCTGGGCCACAGTCGAGCACGGCGTTCGACTCCTCATAGCAGCCACGATGACTGGTCAGGCGGGGTTCGAAACCAGGGTTCTAATGGAGCGATGCTCGCCATGCTCGGTGCTGGGCGGAGCCTGATGGTTTTGTGGGGTGCCAGGGTGGCCGGAGGTGATTTTGTTTGTGGTGATCTTGATGATGGTGGTGGTCGGTATTGATTTGGGTGATGGCCGTAGGTGGTGGTGATAAACGGACAGAAAGGAGGAGAGCAGGAAGATGCCTGGCCCGACGAGTAGTAGCAGGGTTGCTGGTCGGCCAACAATTATGGTTAGGGTTTAGTGATTTTGGTGTGTCGACATATCGTATCCTACGAGACACAGAAATTATAGGTTGAGATCGTGTCTGATTTTATCAGACATACGAAAAAATGTAACTGTAACAAAATAAAAAAATAATAGAATGGTAAGGATACAGATACGATGCACGACACTATAGAATTAGATGTTGGGCACCGATACAATACACGGGCACGGTTGATCATAAAGGATGATGGTTGAGACACGCGAATACGCGGACACGATTACGGTTATGGTTGTGGTTTATTGGTTGGTTGAGGAGCAAGTTGGGTTGTGGGAAGGAAATAGAGAAAGGCTTCTCTATATATATAAGAGTTAGGGATTCCCTAATTAGGGAAGGTATAAGATTGATCAAATCTTCCCAAGAAATTTAAATCCAATGATTTAGATTAATAAAATCTAAATACTATAATTGATAACAACCATAAATTAAATAATATCTAATGCCTAATATTTTAAATAATAGATTTTCAAAACTTAAAGGTAATTAATAATTTATAAGTATATTTTTTATAAAAACAAAATCATAATTAAAATTAGTTTGACAAATTCCTTGTCTTCCAAAATATCGTTTATAGAATTTAAAAATAAAGTAAAAACATCTTCTATCTCAAAAAATCTTTAAAACTAAAAATAAAATAAAAATTAAAAAAATTCATGAAGTGGGCTTACACGTTGTACTCAGCGACGTTATTGGAGCATGATTCCATAAGGGAATATGCACAATAAATGACTAAGCCTTCGGGGGTGACGAGGACTACTCCCACTCTCGCAACAATTTCATCTTTAGGGCCAATGTTTAAAGCACCATCGAAGAACATTCGTCATACAGGATCTTCTGCGGCCGTGTTGGACTCCAAGACCCATCTAAAATGCTATCTTAAACTTTTGATGTCTCCGAAACATGATGTGTTGCCAAGAAATCGACTAATGCTTGACCCTTAACTACCTTCTGTGGTACAAACACCACGTCATAATATGATAGTAGGATTGACCATGTGGCTAACCGCGAGTTTAGTGCTCTCAGCTTCGTTTTGAGGACTCTGAGGGGGTTGACCATAGAAATGACATGAATTGTCTGTCAAGCTATATAGTAGTGCGTCTTTAAATAGCAAAGACTAGAGCAAGACACTACTTCTCAACAGTATTATACCGATGTTCAGCACCAATCATAGTCCTGCTTAGATAGTAGGTTGCTTATTCATGGGCCTCGTTGCTTTTCTGGGCTAGCAAAGTGCCAAAAGAATGGTTCATAGCTCGAAGGTATAATAGAAAAGGCTTTCCCATGATCGGGGCTACTAGAAGTGGAGGGATGGTGAGATATTTCATAATATCATCGAATGCTTGCTGGCATTCCTTGGTTCAGACAGAAGAAACTCCCTTCTTTATTAGTTTAGTAAAGGGTTGGCATCGGCCAAAAAGATTCGATATGAATCTTCGAATATATGCCAAACATCTTTACAGGCCTCGAAGCTCACGAATGTTCTTTGGAGGAGCCATGTCTAAGATGGTCTTAGTCTTCTCAAGGTTAATGTGAATACCCTTGGCCGTAATGATGAAGCCCAAAAACTTGCTACTGGAAACTCCCAGGAAAGACTTGGTTGGGTTCATTTTTAGCTGATGCGTCCGTATTAGATTGAACATCGCCCTCAGATCCTCCAAATGATTGGCCTTCCTCCAGCTTTTAAGGGCAATGTCATCAACATAATATACTACCATTTTTTGTGGGTGTTTGCGGAATATAGTGCTCATAGCTCGCTGATATGTCACCCCGACATTCTTCAAATTGATAGGCATCATTGTATAACAATAGATTTCATTGGAGCTTCGGAATGAAGTATGCTTTTCGTCGTCAGGGAACATTTTGATCTGGTTATAGCCCAAAATTTTGTCTATAAAGGATATACGTTCGAAACCATAAATATTATCGATCATTATTACGTCTTCGATTGAGAGGGAAAACTCATCTTTAGATAGGACGAATTGAGATCCATGAAGTCTTTGCAGACTCAAATCTATCTATTCTTTTTTGTGACAAGAACAACTTTAGCTACCCAATCTGGGTGTTGCTCCTCGTGAATGAAGCCGCTGGTGTTGAGCTTGTTCACCTCAGTTTTAATAACGTCTATAACATCAGGGCAAAAATGTCGTTGTTGCTGTTTTACCGGTTTACGTCTGGTTGATTATTAAGTTTATGTATTGTGACCTATGGGTCTAATTCCGACATATCTTCATAACTCCAAGCGAAGATATTGATGTACTCTCGGATAAGTTGTATCAGAGATTATCTATCTTTTCCAGTCAGACTTTTTGTCACGACCCGCACCCGCTAAAAGGGCACGTGACGCGACAACGCCCAGCCCTCACCGAAAAATCGGCGTGGAACGCTGTGGATTTCTCTACTTCTAAACAGTTTATATATATAACAAAACCTGTCGAGAATATGGTCAACTCCGAACGGAGGACAAGCAATGAATATATATATGAGTACTTAATCACGACTCTAAGATAACAAAGTAAAGACTGAAATGAAAAGACAACAAGACGATAAAATAATATATAACCTGTCAAGTCCAACACAAAGAATATATACAGTCCAAGTCTCTAATACAGTCCATAGTAATAACAGACTCAAAAGTAGCTGGAGACAATTTCCAGTAAAAAGACCTACTCTAACTAAATAATAGGTAGGGTCTCGTCAGGTGGAGCTAAGCCCTGCTGGACCAAGGTCTCCAGGTCTAGGCCCACTACGTCATCTGGACCGTAGTAGGTAGAATAGTCTCCCTCGTCTACATCTGTAATATTTTCAACATATCCTGTCAGGATGGAACGAGTACAATCTACTAACAACAGTTCACAAGATATGACAAAAGCTATAAGACAGTAAATAGAGAGTATATACAAGAAAATCATGGAATGTACATGCGAGTATCATGGCAAGGTAAGCTGTAAAACTAGAGCTAGAACAAGGCAAGTAAACTGATCATGGCATGTACAAGAATCAAGAATCATATCTCTAGGTGTGTGAGTACTAGCTACAATATGTGGCCGGATTGGGTCTGCACAAGGTTATGAACAGCCAATCCCACGTGGAGTGTAGGATTGGTAGCATTCAAGGTCTACAAGAATAAACAAGGTGGATAATGACCACACATCTACACTAGTACTCTCCGTCCCCGACTGGTAGAGTGGATCCAAGCAAGACACGTTATGACACGGGATTCTACGAGAAGGGAGCAAGTCTTCTCGAGGATCGGTGTCTATATACTGCACAAGAACTATAAGGGGGCTTGCACAAGATATACCAAGATAACGAGGAATAACATCTCATGTCGGGATCCATGAATACCAATCCGTGTGACCAATGTGTCGAGAACAAGCATATCCACACTAATTACATGAATCATAACGATCATTATAAATTGGAAAAGTTTCAGAGAATGTACTCGCCTGTAATATGGTATGATATGTCAACCGGAGCAAATACAGCGTCTCGAGGACCTATAGAGAACAAGACGTATCAATACTCAATCTAGGAAATAAAGTCAAATCAATTTAAATCCTATTAGGTCATTCTAGGTCAAGTCACATCAAACTAGACTATAAGAGGTCAACCTAAGTCATTTTAGGTCTATCTGGGTCATATTGGGTCAATGCAAGTCAAACGGAATCAATCTAGGTCAATTTGAGTCAACGGTTGACTTTTTGGTTAACCGGTCAACTCTGGTCAACCGTGGTCAACTGTGGTCAACCCTAGGTCAACTCTAGGTCACTGGTGACTAACAGTTGACTTTTGGTCAACTGTCCAAGTTAGATGGAATTTGGGACCAAATTGGGTAAAGTGTTGACCTATAGTTGACTTTTTGTCCAAAAAGTCAACCGTGGTCAACCGGGTCCAAGACTAGGTTTAGATAGCTAACCCTACTCATTACCAACCTATACAACCCATATCCAAGTCTATCTTGGACTTGGAAACTCAAATCTTGGCCGTGGGCCAAATCTATATTTTACCCTTTTTAAGGGTAAAATTCTACCCTCGGCGATAATCTAGATAGCCTACCTACGCTAGTTATTTTGACCCGATCTTCCTAGGGTAGTAGGGTACTATCCTATAGGTTCGTTATCTACCATAATACCTAAGTAAAGTAGACGTCTAGTCCACCTTACGACCCGTTGCAGAAATCTTGAATATTTCGAGATACGCACTGACACGGCGCGATACCGGCGCCCTATGATCCCGATTTCCACCCGGGAGCTTACCTGCAAAATCTAAATCCCGTAACCTAGGCCTATGTCAAGTTTCATCGCGATCCGATGCTCCGGGCTCAATTTCGCCCTCTAACTCGATTTCTAACAAAACCTTCTCTTTTTGGCCTCGCACCCAACTTCTTCTTTAACCCCTATTTTAGTTCTTCCTCTTCTTAACTAATTTCCTTATCTATCTATCCATATATATATACATATATATCTACCTATATATATACATGTATATATATAACTCTAGGGGGGGGTTTATGGTGTACATAGGGTAAAATAGGGGGGGGAGGAGCTGCTGTGAGCAGCTCCTGCTGCTGCTACTGATACTGCTTGCTGCCGCTGCAGCTGGTGCAGCTGCGGCTGCTGCATATGCTGCTGGCTGCTGCTGCCACTTCTCTCCCTCTCCTCCCTCTATGTATATACATATATACTTCCCTATATATATATCTATCTATATATATATATCTATATATATATATATCTATATACATATTCCTACAACTAATTAGATATCTATATATTTATATATATATCTATCCACCCCTCTACATATATATATATAAACACACACACACATGACAACTCCACCACTACCACTCACAACCACACCACCACTCTCATCCTCTTCCCACTACTCTCTACACACACACACACAAATACATACATACATATATATTCCTATATATATATATATCTATACATACACATATATCCATATATATATATATATATATATATATATATATATATATATATATATATATATATATTAAAAAAAATATATATATATATATATATATATATATAACTATCATTAACATATAATCACCCTTAATTAATCACTAACCAAAATTCTAGAGAAAACCTACAAAATAGGGGCAAAGTGTAGAGAATTTCATCCTCTCTAATTAATGTGAGGGAAATAAATGAAGATGAGTAATAAATAGGGAGTTAATGACAAACCTAATGGAGAGAGAGAGAGCTTGGAGGAAGAAGAGGTTTTAGAAAGAGAGAGAGGTGGATTACTTTGTGAAGAAGAAAGAGAGGGGGGGGGGGGATTTACATGGCCGGCCACTCCATAGGGGGTTATTGGGTTGGGATCCAATAGCCCCAAACCCAATAAGCTTAGTTTGGGTTCAAAACCAATTCGGGTTGGTTCGGTTTGATTCGGTTTGTTTCTAAGCGACTAATTAAGCCTCTAAAATGACTAATTATGTCATGGAAATTAGGTTAATAATTTCTAGCCTATTTATGATGGTACATGGGCTAAGTCCAGCTAGTATGGGGGTCCCACTAGGGTCCAGGCTACCCGGGTCTCCAAATTGGGTCCGAATTGGATAAAATTCAAATCGACTCAAATAAATTCCTAAAAATCATATAAAATCAAATAAAATTCCTAAAATATTTTAAAACTTGAAAATGATGAAAATACCCCTAATTTGAAAAACTGGGGGTGACAAATCTACCCTCCTTAAAAAATTTCGTCCTCGAAATTCAAACGGTCGTACTCTTCTCTAGGTCAAGCACCCCACAATCAAGGTCTACTAAATTTTTATCCTAAGTTATATAACATGTAACCCAGGAAGTCAGAACACATGCATGGTTTTATATCTCTACAGTATCGTGTTATTACAGTCTTCATTGGGGTTTCCTAATCTAGCATGATCATCACATATGCAAACTAAAGGTACTAAGAAAGCAATCATCAATCAATGGGCAAAAAGAACAGGTAAAAAGAAAGGGCAAGATCCTACCTCCTAGTCCAATGCATGCAGGATCCTCAACTGCCATCGCAAAAACCATGTCCTGGCGGGGTATATCCCGCTGCTGGTGGAGGGCGTGATGCGGTGCCATAGGTGGCCTACCCTGTGCTCCTTGAGCTGCACGGCGATGGTTCGTAGGACAATCTCTCAACTGATGTCCAGCCTTCCCGCAATAGAGGCACAAGCCCAGCCTCTTCCGGCAGACCTCCCAGATGTGACCGGGCTTCTTGCAGTAGCCGCAAGGAGCTCCATACTGTGCCTGCCTCTGCTGAGTGTGCTGCACCTGCTGCTGGACCGGTGCTCTGGCCTGCACCTGTGGCTGGTGATGCTGGAACGATTGATGCTGAAGCTGAGGGCGCTTAGCAGGTCCTGCACTGCTACTGGCCCCAGAAAACACATCTCGATCCCTCTTCGGCTTCAAGCCCAACTCCCTCTCTACCTTCCGAGCCTCTACGTAAACCTCCGTATATGTCGCATAGAAAGAAGGGATCAAGATCTTGATATCCCATGCCAATCCCTCCCTGAAGCGCTCCGCTCGGATCACCGGGTCACTCACCATATACTCGGCGTATCGGCTCAGCCGGCCGAACTCCGCCGCATACTCCTCTACGGTCATGCTGCCCTGCTGCAGGTTCTGGAACTGCCGCACCAGGCCAATCTTGTCCGTAGGGGAAAAGAACTTCTCTCTGAACAGGGCCCTGAACTCGGTCCAAGTATGGCCCTCTCCTGCAAGAGCCGGCTCATTCCGGAACCATGTCCGGGCAATATCTAACAACTGTAACCCAACCGCCTCGACCCTCAGGTCGGCTGCCAGGCGGCAGGCCCCCATCTGGCGCTCGATATCCTCGAGCCAGTCATCAGCATAGATAATGCCCTCAGTCCCCTTGAAATCCCTCGGACCAAGCTTCTTGAAAGCCTGGATATCCCCGATCTTCGGCTGCTGCTGCTGCTGAACCTCCCTCTGTGGAGCCTGACGCTCCACTGCCGCCATAGCCAATCTGTGTGTATCCTCCATGCCCTGGCGCATGGCCTTTGTCTGCCTCAACTGAGCCTCGTGCTGAGCCCGCTGGGACTCAAGCACCTGGTGGAAGAACGCTAGCATCTGCCCCATGTCTGTGGACAGAGGAGGCAATGGAGGAATAGCTCCCATCATCACCGGAGGAGTCCCCTGCTGAGGAGGAAGAATACCCTCGGCAGCTCCCACTGTAGCCCCTGGCACTACGGGAAGAGCACCCGCAATGGCCCCAGGGACGGTCATAGAGGTAGCTGAAGGAGTACCCCCGAGAGCCCCAACAGAAGTCCCATCAGCTGGGGAAGTAACCGGAGCCTGTCCGCCAGAGGTGGCAGACCTCTCCGTCTCCCCGTGCTTCTCGCCAGGAGAATGAGTCATCAATATCCTAGAGACAAATTGAGAAGAAGATATCAATATGGCACATGAAGGCAATATCAAAGGAGGACAGCTAGAATGCAGTAAATCAATATCAAAGACGGTAAGCAAGATAAGCAATGAGAGATCCTACTGTGATTGAGCACTCCTAGCCTACTATTCTATCTTAGATATGTACCGCAGGCTCGTAATAGCACTCTAAGTCGAGTGCCACTACGACATCGCACTAATTACAACTTCAGGACCTGCATGGGCCACCACTAAAACGTGTCACGACCCGCACCCGCTAAAAGGGCACGTGACGCAACAACGCCCAGCCCTCACAGAAAAATCGGCGTGGAACGCTGTGGATTTCTCTACTTCTAAACAATTTATATATATAACAAAACCTGTCGAGAATATGGTCAACTCCGAACGGAGGACAAGCAATGAATATATATATGAGTACTCAATCACGACTCTAAGATAACAAAGTAAAGACTGAAATAAAAAGACAACAAGACAATAAAATAATATATAACCTGTCAAGTCCAACACAAAGAATATATACAGTCCAAGTCTCTAATACAGTCCATAGTAATAACAGACTCAAAAGTAGCTGGAGACAATTTCCAGTAAAAAGACCTACTCTAACTAAGTAATAGGTAGGGTCTCGTCAGGTGGAGCTAAGCCCTGCTGGACCAAGGTCTCCAGGTCTAGGCCCACTACGTCATCCGGACCGTAGTAGGTAGAATAGTCTCCCTCGTCTGCATCTGTAATATTTTTAACATATCCTGTCAGGATGGAACGAGTACAATCTACTAACAACAGTTCACAAGATATGACAAAAGCTATAAGACAGTAAATAGAGAGTATATACAAGAAAATCATGGAATGTACATACGAGTATCATGGCAAGGTAAGCTGTAAAACTAGAGCTAGAACAAGGCAAGTAAACTGATCATGGCATGTACAAGAATCAAGAATCATATCTCTAGGTGTGTGAGTACTAGCTACAATATGTGGCCGAATTGGGTCTGCACAAGGTTATGATCAGCCAATCCCACGTGGAGTGTAGGATTGGTAGCATTCAAGGTCTACAAGAATAAACAAGGTGGATAATGACCACACATCTACACTAGTACTCCCCGTCCCCGACTGGTAGAGTGGATCCAAGCAAGACACGTTATGACACGGGATTCTACGAGAAGAGAGCAAGTCTTCTCGAGGATCGGTGTCCATATACTGCACAAGAACTACAAGGGGGCTTGCACAAGATATACCAAGATAACGAGGAATAACATCTCATGTCGGGATCCATGAATACCAATCTGTGTGACCAATGTGTCGAGAACAAGCATATCCACACTAATTACATGAATCATAACGATCATTATAAATTAGAAAAGTGTCAGAGAATGTACTCGCCCGTAATATGGTATGATATGTCAACCGGAGCAAATGCAGCGTCTCGAGGACCTATAGAGAACAAGACGTATCAATACTCAATCTAGGAAATAAAGTCAAATCAATTTAAATCCTATTAGGTCATTCTAGGTCAAGTCACGTCAATCTAGACTATACGAGGTCAACCTAAGTTATTTTAGGTCTATCTGGGTCATACTGGGTCAATACAAGTCAAACGGAATCAATCTAGGTCAATTTGAGTCAACGGTTGACTTTTTGGTCAACCGGTCAACTCTGGTCAACCGTGGTCAACTGTGGTCAACCCTTGGTCAACTCTAGGTCACTGGTGACTAACAGTTAACTTTTGGTCAACTGTCCAAGTTAGATGGAATTTGGGACCAAATTGGGTAAAGTGTTGACCCATAGTTGACTTTTTGTCCAAAAAGTCAACTGTGGTCAACCGGGTCCAAGACTAGGTTTAGATAGCTAACCCTACTCATTACCAACCTATACAACCCATATCCAAGTCTATCTTGGACTTGGAAACTCAAATCTTGGCCGTGGGCCAAATCTCTATTTTACCCTTTTTAAGGGTAAAATTCTACCCTTGGCGATAATCTAGATAGCCTACCTACGCTAGTTATTTTGACCCGATCTTCCTAGGGTAGTAGGGTACTATCCTATAGGTTCGTTATCTACCATAATACCTAAGTAAAGTAGACGTCTAGTCCACCTTACGGCCCGTTGCAGAAATCTTGAATATTTCGAGATACGCACTGACACGGCGCGATACCGGCGCCCTATGACCCCGATTTCCACCCGGGAGCTTACCCGCAAAATCTAAATCCCGTAACCTAGGCCTATGTCAAGTTTCATCGCGATCCGATGCTCCGGGCTCAATTTCGCCCTCTAACTCGATTTCTAACAAAACCTTCTCTTTTTGGCCTCGCACCCAACTTCTTCTTTAACCCCTATTTTAGTTCTTCCTCTTCTTAACTAATTTCCTTATCTATCTATCCATATATATATATACATATATATCTACCTATATATATACATGTATATATATAACTCTAGGGGGGTTTATGGTGTACAGGGGGTGAAATAGGGGGGGAGGAGCTGCTGCTACTGATACTGCTTGCTGCTGCTGCAGCTGCTGCAGCTGCTGCTGCTGCATATGCTGCTGGCTGCTGCTGCCACTTCTCTCCCTCTCCTCCCTCTATGTATATACATATATACTTCCCTATATATATATCTATCTATATATATATATATCTATATATATATATCTATATACATATTCCTACAACTAATTAGATATCTATATATTTATATATATATCTATCCATCCCTCTACATATATATATATAAACACACACACACATGACAACTCCACCACTACCACTCACAACCACACCACCACTCTCATCCTCTTCCCACTACTCTCTACACACACACACACACAAATACATACATACATATATATTCCTATATATATATATATATATATATATATCTATACATACACATATATCCATATATATATATATATATATATATATATATATATATATATATATATATATATATACATATATATATCTATCATTAACATATAATCACCCTTAATTAATCACTAACCAAAATTCTAGAGAAAACCTACAAAATAGGGGCAAAGTGTAGAGAATTTCATCCTCTCTAATTAATGTGAGGGAAATAAATGAAGATGAGTAATAAATAGGGAGTTAATGACAAACCTAATGGAGAGAGAGAGAGCTTGGAGGAAGAAGAGGTTTTAGAAAGAGAGAGAGGTGGATTACTTTGTGAAGAAGAAAGAGAGGGGGGGGGGATTTACATGGCCGGCCACTCCATAGGGGGTTATTGGGTTGGGATCCAATAGCCCCAAACCCAATAAGCTTAGTTTGGGTTCAAAACCAATTCGGGTTGGTTCGGTTTGATTCGGTTTGTTTCTAAACGACTAATTAAGCCTCTAAAATGACTAATTAAGTCATGGAAATTAGGTTAATAATTTCTAGCCTATTTATGATGGTACATGGGCTAAGTCCAGCTAGTTTGGGGGTCCCACTAGGGTCCAGGCTACCCGGGTCTCAAAATTGGGTCCGAATTGGATAAAATTCAAACCGACTCAAATAAATTCCTAAAAATCATATAAAATCAAATAAAATTCCTAAAATATTTTAAAACTTGAAAATGACAAAAATACCCCTAATTTGAAAAACTGGGGGTGATACTTTTACTAATGAAGATAGGCTTAGGCGAAGACTCATCTCCGGGGTCGATTTGTACGATCTTATCTTCAGTGGGAGTCTCTCGCTATTCAAAGTGCCACTCCTATTGAGAACCCGGACATTGAGCCCAGGGTTCTTCTTCGAAGAATTACAGTGTTTGGTAATCTTCCTCGACTGGAGGATTTATAGAGACCATATTGACTAACAATATCTTCTTGAAGGCCTGACCGATGCTGGTACTGGAATCCTGGGTCGAGGAATCGGAGGAGTAAGAGTGCATCATGACTTCGGGTTCAGAATTCTCTAGAGTTATTGTGGGCGTAACATAATCCAACCTCAGACGAGTACGTTGATAGTAATCTTGGAGCTTCTCTTTTGGAGTAGGGAGTCTTAACGGAAAGCGTCGGCCCTTGCCATAGTTTAGACCTTTGCCACTCATCAAGTCATATCCCATCTTTTGGACAAGGTATTTGGCTTGAGCAATGTAACGATAGATCTGTATCTTGCCGTTATCGGGTTCTGGTTCGGCGGGAGTAAGTCTCTGGGGGCGTTCTACCCAACCAAAGATGATGGATTCCAGGTCTTTCTTTTTTGTTGGAACCATGAAGTAAGCGTCTTGAGATGGGATAATTTGGCTTATTACTTTAGCGGTTGTTACTTGAGTCTGTAACATACCCAAAACATTATCTAAGACATACATAGCATTCCACTGTGCACAAGAGTAGTTCAAAGATAGCTTTCTATTAATGAAATAAAAAAAAATTTCTCGAGGGATTACATCATTTAAGGAAGGAGCCTCAGTATTGGCTAATATATAATCCCATAACTCCTCGTCTGTGAGCACAGAAATAGCTACAAGAAAAGGTGGTGGAGGCTTCCGCCTTAGCTTGACTACTAGGGGAGCTAAAGCTATATGATCTTGCGACTTTGGAGCTACTTTTGGAGCCCTTCGTGGCATCTTGACCTGGATAGGTTCATGGGTTCCTTCTGGAGCCTTCATATGAAGTTTAGCCATGAGTGGAGCCGACGTTAGGGGAAGCTTCCCTTTCAGTCAGACTCTCAGCGGTTCTTCAGTTACCATTGCAGTTTCTACCTCATCGTTTGCTTCATTGGCATCATCACCCCAAGGGACTGGCTTGTACAAATCAACATCAGTACAGTATGCCTCAAGTACTAAAAAATGATCTATATCGACAAACTCAATTTTGATAGTCCCATCGCTAGCCACATACTTCATACATTGATGGAGAGTGGAAGGTACGATTATATATTCGTGTATCCATGGATGTCCCAACAAGACGTATGATATATCCGTATCACTGACATAACAAGTGACATTCGTTTGGAGATCATTTATCTGGCATTTTAGATAGATCTTGCCTAACGAATTACTCTTTCTGGTGTTAAAACTGCAGATAGTAGTGTCGGATGAAGTTAATCGATGCATCAGTATCCCCAAGGTCTGGAGAAAACTTCGGAAAATTATGCTGAAGGAAGAGCCATGGTCGATGTGTATGCGATCGACCTCAATGGGACTAATATATCCTATGTAGTACAAAGGCCCGTTGTGCCGATTGTTCTTCAGCAACATGTCTTGCTGAGTGATGTTGATGTTTGGGATCATCTCGACCACACTCTGGCAATATAGGTAAGCGGTCGGATCCTCCTAGGGTGGATGGACCTGGCTGAAGAAGGAATCATCATTCAGTAATGCCTCGCTGAGGGCATCTCGAGTCTTTTTAGAGTGATGGAGGAGCCCAAAGAACCACAGCATAGCAGGAGTATTGGCAAGTTGAACTAATATATCAAAGTTATAAAGCTTGATGGGTACCACCGCTGAGTCTTTCCTCAGAGCCTTGTCAAAGTGAACCTCCTTCTGCTTCTGCTTGTCTGCTACAGGGGGTTTAGATGGACCTTCTTCCGAAGTATCGGGTGTGGTAGCCGCAGTAGGTAGAGGTACTTTTTCCTTCGAAGCCCGATTGTCTTCTCGCTGGTAAGTTTGGCCAGAGCGAGTGCCAACCAAGGCTTCATTAGTCGAGGTAGACACCATTCAATACGACTTTGATTTCTTTCCTTTGACATAGCGTGTTGTGGGCAACATCATGCCTGAGGCAAGATCGAGATGAACCCACATAACTTTGCCTCGCAGCATCGTAAACGGGATCAGGCCCTGAGCATTGTTACGGGCTGGTGGAAGATTAACAACTTCCATTATCATCCTCGGGATAGGGACGACACCATATTAGGGTTCCATCTTAGGGAAGCTGTCGAATTGGAGGGTCATCATGTTGGCAGTGACTGTCTTATCCTCGTAATAGAGTGAGAGGACCTTGGCATCGATGAGCCTCTGAATCTGTATCTCTAACACGTAGCAGTCACGTGTCGAGTGGTGGACATACCGATGGTAGAGATAGTACTTGGGGTTGTCCACCTCATCGGGACTCTTAGGATGTGGGAGTTGCAGCTTCTCACCCTTTATCAGCACGTTGAAGGGCTCTAACACATCTTCATCATTAAAGGAATAATTTACCTTGGATCTCGGCACTTCTGTCGACTTTTGGTTCACGGATGTTGAACCCTTGAAAATGTTGACAGTCAGGGATTGTTTCCCCATTCCGTCTTTGCTATTGTTAACAGGGTTATTGCTAGATGGGCGATTCCCTTTGTCTTCGAGTATAGGGAAGTTCAGCCCCAGCAAGCATGCATTACGGGCATTCCTTTCGGCACTATCAGCACCGGTAATGAATGGCGTCCACTCCGTACAATAGACTATTGTGACAGAGTTTGATTGCAGGAAGCATGTTCTTGCAGCAGGAGTCCATAAGCTCAAGCTCGGGCACACCAGGTGAAAGCCTCAAGGTTGCTTGGCGAAAGCACACAACGTAGGCACGAATAGGCCCCTTTTTCTGTCTGGATAATGTCCATGAGAGAAGACTGATGGAACTGGGGATTTCCAATGTAACGCCCCAGTCCCAAAATACTTAAGACTAAGTATGTCGGCATGCCAGCTGCATACATATGAAGTATACTCCAATATATGGAACCATCTTATGCATACATAAGCTATCAAATACAGTAAACCATGACACTAATTTCATCCATAAATAAAGAAAAAAGAATTTATAAATCAACTCATGAATTATCATTTACAATTTGTTGGGCGGATAAATCCACTACCAACTAGAAAGAGAGAGATATATGATAAAAGAATTTTGTCGAGCGATGTGAAGGTGATCCAAGTCTAATTACCTCGAAAGAAAAGAGGAAAACATGGCCATGGAGAGCACCCGCGAAGACCATAAACACACACCTGAAGAATTCACTAGGTCCTCAGAGGGACGTAAAAAGATACATAAAGAACATACCAAGTAAATACTGAATATAAAATATGCCATAAATAAAAGTAAGTGACAAGATGCCAATAAGGTAATCTAAGCACACTAAAGTGAACATGCAGTTAAGAAAAGACCTTTCGTCGCATGAGCCCTGCTGTAAATGGGATCTGGTATAGTCCCCACTTGGACATCAGTGACCTAAGCGCATGACGTTCAAAAAAACGATAGTGGCCAACCTGAGGGGGTCATCATACCCGTATCTCCAGCGGAGCTTCTGGGTTACAAGAAAATGTGTAATAGAAGCCCATTCGACAAGGAACATTCTTTCCACCAGATGCACCTATCTAGGTCGCATCCGCGATCATGTCCCTCTACTAACTGCTAAGTCTCCTAACATGCCTCGATTAGCAGTTAGACCTAACGCATGCGCATGGGTGATCAGCCAACACGCAAGGACCTCTACATGCTACTCATCTCACACATACTCGTAATACAATTGTGTCGAGGCATATGCGATACACTACAAACGATAGTCCCTTAACTCTAAGTCCATATGCAATCAAAGGATAATAAGTAAAGTAATGCTAATATCACTGAGTAGAAGGTAAATCAGGCACTGTAAAATAAAAGGTACATCTAGAGAAACTGGAAATAAATGCACAGTGTGCAGTAAATAAAATACAGATTATTTATAAACAGTAAAATTATGGCAAGATATCTTGCCTAGTGGGTCGTCTGGTGTAGTGCGATGATCCGACAAGTCCTGTTTTGTCCATTAGCCAAGGTCGATGTGCAAGTGCCCAAAAATTCACGAAAAAATAGCGAAGGATGATTAGTCGTGATCAATGGTGATATTCATGGGAATTCGTATATACAATATTTTCTTAGAAAATATCTATGATTTTGGAACTGTATTTTTATTAGTAAAATAAGTTTTAGAAAATTACTTTTTTAAGAATCAAAAATCGTTTTTATTTTTTAATTAAGCAAAACTACGAGTGTGTCAAATTCGATTTTTAGGCAAGTATATATATTTTAATAGTCAAAATATTAGATAACAATACAAATAATAACTTTTCTAAAATATCCTAGAAATCTATAATCATATAATTAGGGTTTAATACTAACTTTTGAACTTGTAGGGCAAGCCCCAGTAAAAATAAATATTTTTAGAAACTAATGTATATATGTAATTAATTCCTTAAATCAGTAATAATACTATATTCACTCAAACATATATATTTATTAATAAATACTAACAATGATAATAATAAATAATTAAAACTGCTATGATAATAATAATAGATACATAACTAGGAATTATTGTAAGGCTACGGAGTTGTCAGAATAATAATAATTTTTTTGAAAATATTAATTATCTATTTATTTTATAAAAACAGAATAACACAAATAATAATAATTTTATTACCAAAACTTATAATAATTTATATACTAATAATAGGCAAAACAACCACAAAATTTAGTAACCACCAAGTCATCACAGCACATGGCTGCTCCCAAAATCATTAAATACCCTCTTCATAACTAGGAGAAAGAAAAAGAAGTAAAAGCAATTAAAAGAGAGGAGGTAAGAAAGGAAGGGGAAAGAGAGAGGAGAAGTTGGGATTAGAGGGGTGACGGCTTACCGGTGGACCTCCGAAGCACGGGCTCGGGGAAGGCGCGCACTCTAGCCGCGGGCCGGCTCGCTAGCAGCGGAGGCGCCCTGCTGTGTTGGGGCTCCGGCGGCGGCACAGAGGGGAAAGACCACGGCGGGGGTCCTCGTCGGGCTCGGTGGGAACGGGTGACGCCGGACGGCGCTCGTGGGGGCTATCCGGACCAGATCTGGTACTCCGAGGAAGGCGAAAGCGACGTTGGGTGGATGGCCGGTGTCGAGCGCACGGACAGTACGGCGAGAAGTCGGGCGACACGAAGCGGCGTTCTCCAAATAGAGATGGAGGTAGAGTTGTCTTCGTGGGCGGCTGGCACAGGTGGACGTACGGTGCTGGCGCCCACAGGTCACGGCAGACGGTGCACGCGCAGAAGGCAGAGTCGGGGTCCGGTTGGTCGCCAGGGTCGCGGATAGGTTATGAGCAAAGAGAATTTCAAAACTAGGCGGTCGGTGGGCCCCTTTCCTCCTCCCTTCTCCCTCCGCCGAAGTTTTACAATTCTAAATTACTCCATCCCGCAGGCTCCCTCCCCCCCCCCGTGCCGCTAGGCGGTCGGTGGGCCCCTTCCCCCCTCCCTTCTCCCTTCGTCGATGGATGCCGCCGGGCCTTCGTCGGTTCTCTCCGCCCCAGCCATCGTCCCGCCCGCCTCCACCGCAGATCCTCCTCCGTAAGCCTTCTCTCCCCCTCCACCGCCAGCCGTCCCCTCCCTCCCTCGGTGGCAGCTCCCCGAGCCGTACCTCCCCTCTCCACCCTCTTTCCTCCCCTCGGCTAGTCCCCAGTATTCAGCGCTCCTGAACGGACTTCCTTCCACCGGCTCCGGTGGTCCCTCGGCGGCCCCTCTGGATCGGTGGCCCACGTAGGAGGCCCGCCATTTTCCTCCCTCGGGCCTGCTGTTTTCCCGTCCCTCTCATAACGGCTTTTCAAATTTTGAATTGCCTGGATCCGACCTCGCCTCGAGCTTCGTGCTCCAAGAGGGATGCCGAGCTTTGGGAGCATGGCATATACCGTCGTCGGGCGCACGGCCCTTCCCATGCTTGGGCGCATACTTCCCAGCGGGTGCTTGGGCCCCGTCTGCCAATTTGGGCGTATGGCCTTCCATCCAGCTATCGGGCGCATGGCCCAACCCATCCGGGGGAGGCGCTTGGCCCCTCCATCTCGACGCGGGCACATGGTCCCCAGCGTCCTATCAGGCGGGCGTATGGCCCTCCATCTCGGGTGCGGGCGCTCGGCCCAATTCTTTATTAGCGGGCGCATGGCCTCTCCACCCCCCATGACCATTTCGTGGGTGCATGGGCCCCCCTTCCCCCCACATCGGCTGGCCCTTCCGCGGGTGCTTGGATTCCCCCGCCAGGTGTTCTGTCCCCTCCCGGCGCGATTTGGGAGCCCCCGATCGCCGGACCATCATCTGTATCTGGGGTGTCAGTTCCAGCAATTGATCCCCCCGACGGAGATACTCCCCCCACCTCTAACCCCACGACCTGCCAGGGCTCGGGCGCCTCCGGCGGACCCTCCCGTCCGTGGCCTTGGCACGGCGGCAGGTCCCTTCTTCGGGCTCCCTCGCCCCCTGCCGTCGCAGCTGCCCCCCGATCCTTCTTCTCGCTGCCCGCCGCCACCTCCTACAGCCACTGTCCCCAGGCTGTCTGCTGCTCATCCTCCTTCACCTGTCGGCGGACCTTCCTCTTTTAGCGGAGCTTCGTCATCTAAATCGGGCACCCCGTCTCCTTCCTTCGCCGATGTGCTCTGCTCGGGCCGCACAACCAAGAAGGGTTGCTTGTTCCTCGACGTTCAACTCCCGGAAGTAGAGTACCCATCGGAATCCTCGGTTCCCCAGGTCCCCTTCTTCGATCTGGAACTTTCCTCTCTATCCTCATCTTTCCCCCACACTTTCGTCCTCAAATTCTCCACTGGATGTCCGAAGCTCGATCTGGTTAAGGAAGTAATCCTCAGTTGGCAGTTGTCCGCGGATTACAGGTTCGCCCCGCTGGACCATAAGCATATCCTGCTGCACCTTTCCTCAGCGACCGATCACCAGACCGTGTGGTCCAAGGGCACATGTAGGGTGGACTCCCACCTTATGAAGATTATCCGGTGGTCCATCGACTTTAGCACCAAAGAAGATTCTACGAAGGTCGCGGCATGGGTGACCCTACCCAATCTTCCCCTAATCTGCTTCGTCCCCGCGGCCCTCCGGCGCATCGCCAACTCGTTCGGGACCTACGTAGCAACTGCAGAGGAAACTGTCAACCTCGCTAAGGCTTATTACGCCAATAATTGTGTGGAACTTGACCTGAACAATGAGCCCCCCAATCACATTGTCCGGGAGCTGGGCCACCAGTTGCACACCCAGCGAATAGTTTACGACAATCACATCATTTACTGCAAACACTTCCATCAGCGAGGATACCTTGCAAAACACTGCTTCCGCCTACACCCCGAGCTCAAGAGGATCCCCCCAAGGAAAGACGCCCCTAGTAAGGGAAGCAACAATAATCAGAAGCAACATCCCCCACTGCTTTTGCTTCCGAACACCCACGTCAGATTCGAAGAACATGGCAGATCGCCGAGCAGGGACTCCCCAACTATCGCAGTAGCGAAAAGCAGTACATCCTCCTCCCTAAACCTATCTAACAAGTTCGACGTCCTGGAGTCGGAAGCAACCGAGTCGGTTGAGGCTACCGCCACCTTAGAGGACCCGGGAACCACCGAGCCATCGCAGGCCATTGTCCCCTGTCAGCAGGAACCGCCTATGCACACGGAAGCGACCGTTGAGCACGCCACACCCAGCGATAACCACTTGATCGATGACACGGACAACCTCCTCGAGTCCGTCCCCAATAAACCCTTTGTCACTGTTATCGAGATGCTGGCGATCCTAGGACCAGAGCACGTCCTGAGAGGAAAGCAAGTCATAGCAGCAGGATTCCCCCGACAGTCCGCAGAAGAAGAAGAACCGGGAAACACAGAAGACACACTCATTTTAGCTGACAGAAAGGCCGTTCTGGACTCTACGGAAGAAAGGATCGTTCCCACGAAGGTCCACCACCCCACAGATACTCAGGATCCAAACAACAACAAACCTTCAGATGTCACCGAGATGACAACTATCCAGACTAAATCTGCAGTCAAGCGGATTAAAAATACCCTCAATCATAACATTAATGCTTAACATCCTCTTATGGTGTCACGACCCGCACCCACCGTGAGGGTACGAGTACGTAACAACGCCTAGCCTACGCCGCAGTGTCGGCGGTAGAACGCTGTTCTAGGTTATGAACTATAACTAACTAACATGAAATACTCTCTATAAGGAGGCCAACACAGAGGTACAACTCAATCACAATCTAGAGATGGAATATGGCACGATTAAATAGATAAGAAAACCCCCAGCTGAGGTACAGCAGAAAGAAATAACAAAGTCTTATCATCTCAAAAATATACAACACTGAAATAAGGACAACAGCTAAACATAAAAAGAAATAGTCTAAGCTATCTATACTATGCAAGGGTATCATCCTCAGCAGCTGCTTGAACCTCCCCAGGGGTCCAGGTCGCGAGTGTCATCTAGGCAAGCTCCAAAGTAAGGGGTGCAGGGTTCCTCATCATCCTCTATAAAATTTTCAACAGGTCCAGTCAGGACGGGCGCGAGCACAAAATATCTCACACAGTTCATATCAAGTTAGGAAATATAAAGCATACAATAGAGTAAGGTACTTGAAATGCTGAAAGAAGAATGTATATGAAAAATAGTAGAGATTTGATAACAGAAAATATATATATATGATAAGTAAGAACTGTAAACCAACTGTGATTTAGAGTACAATATGGTTATGTAAACGGTCTAGGACAATTCAATGGTAACTCTATTGTACGTGGGTGTACAATAGATATATACAATAGTTATACAATATTGTACAATAAGATTTGAGTACATAACCAATTCTACTCCCCCTCCCCAATCAATACATAAGGATCCACTCCAGTTACGTTATCTTATACAATAGTGTACAATGTTATACAATAGATGTACAATATTATACAATAGATGTACAATGTTATACAATAGTTGTACAATGTTATACAATAGTGTACAATGGTATATCCCTGGAACTCATGTGATAATGAGACTACAATATGCACAATGAGTATACAAGGATATAGATATTCAATAAATACAATATGTAAGTGAAACGCACATCACAGTATGTATTTAGTGAATACAAGGGGATAACATCCCAAAAGAAGATCCATATAGTACCAATCGGTGATAACAATCGTATCAGCATCAAGTACAGTAATCTAGAGCAAGAATGTAAATCCAGACAAGTATAAAATGGTCAGAGAATGTACTCGCCTCGTATCTGAATGTCTGAAGTAAATGTACTATCCGAAATGAGGTACCTGACTCCTAGCTAGAGCAACACAAGGCAAGATGTATACAGAGGGTGATATATGAAATGTACAATAGATCTGCATGCGGTCTAGGTCAAACTAGACCAAAGTCAACTCTCGGTTAACTCTAGTCAACTAGACTAGTCAAACTAGGTCAACTAGGTCAAGTCCTAGGCCAACAAGTCTAATAAGTCTCATTAGGCCTAACCAAGCCTAGTCTAGCTATCACACACCAATCACAAGGCTATACAAGCCAAACACAAGCCATCACATCAAAGGCACATCCTATTCATGCATATTCAACATTATATATATATAAAAAAGGGAAGGAACTAACATGTAAGTTATGTGTGTGTGTGAACATGGATGTGTACATGAAAAGAGAATTCAACACTAGGCCCTATATATCTTTGTACCCACACACACATATATATATATATATATATATATATATATATATATATATATATATATATATCTATATACACATATATGTATATAACTATAGAAAATCTCTATTTATCGCATTAACACATTTAGCCATATATATATAGAGAGAGAGAGGAAAAAATATAGAGAGAGAGAGGGATAGAGGAGAGCATGTAATGTGTTCAGTGTCAAGCTAGAGTGTGACATGGTGTCATATATGTACATGGTGTATAGGTGAATTAGAGTGTCAAGGGTTAATAGAGGGTTAATGACAATGAGTGTGTATGTGTCAAACATATATATAAGTGTGTGTGTCTCAATATGAAGTGAAGTGTCATGAGTGAATGTGTGAGAGGATGATTAAAACAGGGTTACAGGTTAAGGGGAATCAGTAGCTAACATGTATATGGCAATAGAAAGAAAACTGGGAATACATTTTCAGTCTTCAAACAGTCCATATCAAACTAGATTTTAGTCCCAACATTCAACAAATTTTAGTTATCAGTCCAGGACATTCAAAACCCAGGATTGATCCCAATTCAATACACAAATCAACCCAAACTCAACACATAGTTAGTAAACATATAGAAAACTATATTAGGATCTAAACACATGAACAGAAGCATTAACATGGTTAAAATAGCTGCCAAGGTTCACATTTAAAAATTTGGAATTTAACAGTTGGAAGAAAACCTGAAATCAGTAAAGGGTTTTGATAGGCTGCTTAAGGCTTGCTAATGGGGGCAGGTTAAAGGAATGTTTTGGGACTGGTATGGGGATGTTTTGTGGGTATTTTAGGACAGGTTTGGGCTGCACTAAAGGCAGGTTTAGGGAGGCTGATATATGTATGTTTGGGACTAAAATGTTGGGGTGTTTGAGGACAGGTTTAGGACAGCAAAAAGGGACTATAAGGACTGGAATTGGGGGGCCAAATGGCTGTCAATGGGACAGCACATTGGGGTGAATTCTGGACAGCATATAGCTGGGTTCAGGGCTAAGTTTAGGCTGGTTAGGGACTGAAAACATGTGTGTCATCTAGGATGTACAAGTGCTGACAGGGAGGTGGGGGTTAGCAAGTGTAACAGGTAATGAGGAACCTGTGTGACTGGTTCCAGTGTGTGTGAAGGAATTGAGGGTACAGGATTTATGAGAACCTACCCATCTAGATAGTTCAAATAAAAAGGACATTCATTCATAGGTTCAAGCCAACTTAGCAGTTTAAACAATGTAACCAACAGTTGACAGGAAATGAAGTTTTAGCAATATGTGACAGGTAAATGTAAAGCATGGTGTATATGTGACTGTGTGTATGTGTGTGCCACAAGAACATATGTGTTAGAGTGTGTTCCAGTGTTCTTTAGTGACAGTGCCAAACAAGTATAGGAAATAGCATTCTAATTAGTTAAGGAAAGAAAATCAGTTCATAGTTTAAAAAGGGAGATGACACTAATTCACAGATTTTATTATTTGAACAATCATTCAATAAAACAGATAATCCAGAATTCAAACTCAGAAAATGAAATCATCTCAGGAATCAGTTTAATTCTCAGGTTTGGGAAGGTTGACAGCTAACATGTATAAGAGTTCACATTAACATGATCATTCAAGTTTAGTTTAAGGAAAGGAAATCATTTGACAGTGAACTTGTAATGAACTAACAATTATGTAGGAATATTTGACAGCTGATAACAATAATTTGAAATCAAAATAAAATAGGATTAACAGTTTAGGGAAACTGTGTATCATGGTATCAGTCATATTTCGAAATCAACTTAATGTCTAAATTCTCATTCTATGACATAGAGCCAAATCAAAATGCAAAAAATTGAACTAACAGGTGCTAAATAACATGTAGGCTCAAACGTGATACTTAAATATTAATTAGAAATCAGATTAATCAGGGATTAAACTCAGAATATTAAGAACAGAACATTCGTATCAGTCGAGAATGGGAACTCCCCAAATTCAATTCAAAACTCATTAATATTAGAGGATAAGGGTTGGTAATTATGTCACATATGTGCACGTGTCCAGGCATACATTTGGGTCCAAGAAACTAGACAAAATTGTGTCCAAATCACAACACACACAGACACGTGAACTGTGCAATAGACAGTGTCGTGCACGCGTGCACACGTGTCAAACACATGACATAGGCCACGTGGGGTCTCGTGGTCATACCCACATATAGCCCACGTGTCAGGCTACACATAGGACCCAACACGATATGACCACGTCGTGTCCAGAGTGGACACGACTTGCGTACCAGTACGCAATTCAAACTGAACGCGCGTACGTGTAAGACCAGTGCACGAGTCCTGGCGTGTCCGACACGACATAACTGGATACGAGGCTTGGGGAAGAGGTTCGCAGACACTTCCCCCTCCTTTCAGTCCAAGCACGGCCCGCCACGTGGCCTGTGCACTGAGCACGAGGCCACGAGCAGCAGGGGAAACCCTAGCCGTGCGCGAGGCTGTGTCCACGCCATCGTACGGACACGACACGACACAGTAACGTGTTCAGAACATTAGAATCGTGTAAGCGACACAAAAACTCAAATATCTATTCAAACACAATCAGAAAATAGTAAAGGAAAACTTATTGAGGCATTAGGTCGAACACCTAGGTAATCCTATTGATACGTGTCTGATACAGACACGTATCCGACACAAGTTGGGGTCAGCTCCTACCCGAGGCTAGAGGGGACCTAGGACTATGTATCCATAATGGTAAATTAGTAGTTTAAATGGGGAAAGAGGGATTTACCAATGGGTGTCTCGAGCTCCAAAAACTGTCAAAGTGCAGTCTCATGTTACTGTAGCTCGATCACAATATGATCCCCGAATCAGTACTCTACCTCCATGGACAGCAAGAGGGTGGTGGTTAGGTCACAATACAAGAAGTTTGGTTGAAAAAAGATAAGGAATGAAGAAGTTATGGAGAAATAAAGTTGAGCTCACCTTGTTCTTGAAAAGAGGGAGAATGAACAAGGAGGCAATGATTTTTGGGAGGGATTAAATAGGGGAAATCCCAAGATGGCTGCCCTAAAATCTAGGGCTAGGGTCGATCCAAGGGTTCTCCATCATTCTAGACAATTCAATGGCTAGATGAAACCTAGGTAGCCTATCATTAGTCTTAACTAATCAATATGACTAATAACTAACCAAATCACGAATCATGACTAGCCATGACTAACCATGACCAATCTCAATCTAACTTAGTCTAACCATGACTAACTAGGACTAATCTAGGTTAGGTCAATCAAGGTTAGGCTAATCTAGACCACATGAAAATTAATTAAATAATATTTAAATCACACTATTCACAATAAATCATTTAAATTCCTAATAAAATATATTAAAATCAAATAATTCAAAAATAACAAATACCCTCAAACAAAAATGATAAATAAAAATACCCTAATCACATGGCTTGGCTCTAGGGCAGACAGTCCCTACGGTTTCACTAGCAAAATACCAAAATCACAAGTCATGATTTTAAATAGTATAAAATTAATTAAAAATCACCAAAAATCATAATATGCAATAAATATCAATAAATAATAATTATAATTACAAAATTTCAAAATTACCCTCATCTGGAAAACTGGGTATTACAATCCTACCCACCTTATAAAAATTTCGTCCTCGAAATTAAGATGATCGCACCCCTTCTAGGTCAAACATAGACAAGGGTCAATCACTAGTCAATTTCCTCAACATCCTAGTACTTGGTCATCAGCTGGTCAACTTCTTAGGATTTTACCTATGCTAGCTATCTAGGTGTTGACAACTAGAATTTAGCAAAAGAGAAACTCTATAATAGGCTAGCTCTTAACCTTCCAAATCCTATCAAGTCACCCATAACTAATTACCCACAAGCTAAGCACACCAATCCCAAATACCACATATATATATGCTCAAGAACAACAACCCATCACATATATCCTAAGTATGTCATCTATATATATGGACCTCTTAGTCTTAGGTGAAACTACAACTATACTCAAGGACAGGCTCTAGTCATAGGTGTCTCACTGGAAAAAGTAAGGGAAAGTTATAATAATCATCAAGGCTGTAAGGCATACTAACATCCTATATGTAACTGGTTGATATTATAGATAACTGGAGAATTATTTGTAATGGATTACTATTCTAACACCAATGCTAACTATCACCTCTAGGGTATAGATACTCTAAAAGTCATCATATCATTATACTATGAAGGAACTACCTATGAACAAGCTCTACAAAACTAAATATCCCTACTCCTAAGTTATTTACAATAATAGAAAGGTATGATGTTTAAAACTTCTCAAGATACAATCTGTTAATCATATGCGTCTGTCCAAAATCATGTTGTCCAGAGTCTTCATTATGCTAGTGAGCAAGGCTACGATAATCACAGAGTCCTTGACTAAGGTACGTACCTCTAGGTTCATGGTATTTAAAATTTTTGCATTGTCGCATGCGACGGCAAAAACCTTAAATTCCCATACCCAAGAAATGCATCCGAAATCTGACTACATGTCCCCACTATGCCAACTAAAACGACCATCGAAGATTCTAGACTCCATAACTGAGGTGACCTAGCCCATATGATTTTCTCAGAAAGGAAAAAAAAAGAACACAAACCTAACAAAAGAGCAACATAACAAAATTAATCAATCAGCAAGGAACAGATGGAATCAGATTTCAAGGTAGTTATAAAAGACAATTTTGGGAATGGAATTGAGAAGGACAAAACTTACAGCAAGATCTCCAATGGTCTGTGTATCCTCGACTGTCATGACGATAGCTCGTCCCTGCTGGTTCCTCCTGGTCTGCTGCTGATGCTGCATGAACCGCTGCTGCTGAGAGAAATCGAGAATGATGAGAAAAGGTCTCTGTACAGACAGAGGTGCACCTCCAATGTAACAGAAATGCCAACCTGAGTCGGCACAACAGAAGCTGCGGTCTCGAGGCCCTGATGAACAGGACGAAAGGTGGCCAGCCTCTCGATAGTATCCTCTGAACCGAAGTGATGAGATCGTGTCTTCATAACCATCATGAAAACAGATCAAAATAGGAAGCAATTTCTGAGAATGAAGCGAAAATTCAAAGAAGGACAGTTTATATTCAAAGGGAAGTCAATAAGCAACAATTTTAGACAAAAGGAATCTGATTAAGAGTTTTTTCTAATGTGATTGAGTACCTCCAAAAATAATCCTAATCCTGCTGCAGGTTGTAGTGGTACTCTAGTTCGAATACCACTACACAAACTCGACCTGCATGGGTCACCACTAAAAACGTGTTACGACCCGCACCCACCGTGAGGGTACGAGTACATAACAACGTCCAGCCTACGCCGCAGTGTCGGCAGTAAAACGTTGTTCTAGGTTATGAACTATAACTAACTAACATGAAATACTCTCCATGAGGAGGCCAACACAGAGGTACAACTCAATCACAATCTAGAGATGGAATATGGTACGATTAAATAGATAAGAAAACCCCCATCTGAGGTACAGCAGAAAGAAATAACAAAGTCTTATCATCTCAAAAATATACAACTCTGAAACAAGGACAACAGCTAAACATGAAAAGAAACAGTCTAAGCTATCTATACTATGCAAGGGTATCATCCTCAGCAGCTGCCTGAACCTCTCCAGAGGTCCAGGTCACGAGTGTCACCTAGACAAGCTCCAAAGTAAGGGGTGCAGGGTTCCTCGTCATCCTCTGTAAAATTTTCAACAGGTCCAGTCAGGACGGGAGCGAGCACAAAACATCTCACGCAGTTCATATCAAGTTAGGAAATATAAAGCTTGCAATAGAGTAAGGTACATGAAACGCTGAAAGAAGAATGTATATGAAAAATAGTAGAGATTTGATAACAGAAAATATCTATATATGATAAGTAAGAACTGTAAACCAACTATGATTTAGAGTACAATATGGTTATGTAAACGGTCTAGGACAATGCAATGGTAACTCCATTATACGTGGGTATACAATAGACATATACAATAGTTATACAATGTTGTACAATAGGATTTGAGTACATAACCAATTCTCACCCTCTCCAATCAATACACAAGGATCCACTCCAGTTACGTTATCTTATACAATAGTGTACAATGTTATACAATGGATGTACAATATTATACAATAGATGTACAATGTTATACAATAGTTGTACAATGTTATACAATAGTGTACAATGGTATATCCCTGGAACTCATGTGATAATAAGAGTACAATATACACAATGAGTATACAAGGATATGGGTATGCAATAAATACAATATGTAAGTGAAACGCACATCACAATATGTATTTAGTGAATACAAGGGGATAACATCCCAAAAGAAGATCCATATAGTACCAATCCGTGATAACAATCGTGTCAGCATCAAGTACAGTAATCTAGAGAAAGAATATAAATCTAGACAAGTATGAAATGGTCAGAGAATGTACTCGTCTCGTATCTGAATGTCTGAAGTAAATGTACTGTCCGACATGAGGTACCTGACTCCTAGTTAGAGCAACACAAGTCAAGATGTATACAAAGGTTGATATATGAAATGTACAATGTATCTGCATGCGGTCTAGGTCAAATTAGACCAAAGTCAACTCTCGGTCAACTCTAGTCAACTAGACTAGTCAACTATGTCAAGTCCTAGCCCAACAAGTCTAATAGGTCTTACTAGGCCTAACCAAGCCTAGTCTAGCAATCACACACCAATCACAAGGCTGTACAAGCCAAACACAAGCCATCACATCAAAGGCACATCCTATTCATGCATATTCAACATTATATATATATAAAAAGGGGAAGGAACTAACATGTAAGTTATGTGTGTGTGTGAACATGGATGTGTATATGAAAAGAGAATTCAACACTAGGCCCTATATATCTTTGTACCCACACATATATATATATATATCTATATACACATATATGTATATAACTATAGGAAATCTCTATTTATCGCATTAACACATTTAGCCATATATATATATATATATATATATATAGAGAGGGATAGAGGAGAGCATGTAATGTGTTCAGTGTCAAGCTAGAGTGTGACATGGTGTCATATATGTACATGGTGTATAGGTGAATTAGAGTGTCAAGGGTTAATAGAGGGTTAAAGACAATGAGTGTGTATGTGTCAAACATATATATAAGTGTGTGTCTCAATGTGAAGTGAAGTGTCATGAGTGAATGTGTGAGAGGATGATAAAAACAGGGTGACAGGTTAAGGGGAATCAGTAGCTAACATGTATATAGCAATAGGAAGAAAACAGGGAATACATTTTCAGTCTTCAAACAGTCCATATCAAACCAGATTTCAGTACCAACATTCAACAAATTTTAGTTATCAGTCCAGGACATTCAAAACCCAGGATTGATCCCAATTCAATACACAAATCAACCCAAACTCAACACATAGTTAGTAAACATATAGAAAACTATATTAGGATCTAAACACATGAGTAGAAGCATTAACATAGTTAAAATAGCTGCCAAGGTTCACATTTGAAAATCTGGGATTTAACAGTTGGAGGAAAACCTGAAATCAGTGAAGGGTTTTGATAGGCTGCTTAAGGCTTGCTAATGGGGGCAGGTTAAGGAAATGTTTTGGGACTGGTATGGAGATGTTTTGTGGGTATTTTAGGACAGGTTTGGGCTGCACTAAAGGCAGGTTTAGGGAGGCTGATATATGTATGTTTGGGACTAAAATGTAGGGGTGTTTGGGGGCAGGTTTAGGACAGCAAAAAGGGACTGTAAGGACTAGAATTGGGGGGCCAAATGGCTGTCAATGGGACAGCACATTGGGGTGAATTCTGGACAGTATATAGCTAGGTTCAGGGCTAAGTTTAGGCTGGTTAGGGACTGAAAACATGTGTGTCATCTAGGATGTACAAGTGCTGACAGGGAGGTGGGGATTAGCAAGTGTAACAGGTAATGAGGAACCTGTGTGACTGGTTCCAGTGTGTGTAAAGGAATTGAGGGTGCAGGATTTATGAGAACCCACCCATCTAGATAGTTCAAGTAAAAAGGACATTCAACCATAGGTTCAAGCCAACTTAGCAGTTTAAACAATGTAACCAACAGTTGACAGAAAATAGAGTTTTAGCAATATGTGACAGGTAAATGTAAAGCATGGTGTATATGTGACTGTATGTATGTGTGTGCCACAAGAACATATGTGTTAGAGTGTGTTCCAGTGTTCTTAAGTGACAGTGCCAAGCAAGTATAGGAAATAGCATTCAAATTAGTTAAGGAAAGGAAATCAGTTCATAGTTTAAAAAGGGAGATGACACCAATTCACAGATTTTATTATTTGAACAATCATTCAATAAAACAGATAATCCAGAATTCAAACTCAGAAAATGAAATCATCTCAGGATTCAGTTTAATTCTCAGGTTTGGGAAGGTTGACAGCTAACATGTATAAGAGTTCACATTAACATGATCATTCTAGTTCAGTTAAAGGGAAGGAAATCATTTGACAGTGAACTTGTAATGAACTAACAATTATGTAGGAACATTTGACAGCTGATAACAATAATTTGAAATCAAAATAAAATAGGATTAACAGTTTAGGGAAACTGTGTATCATGGTATCAGTCATATTTCGAAATCAACTTAATGTCTAAATTCTCATTCTATGACATAGAGCCAAATCAAAATGCAAAAATCGAACTAACAGGTGCTAAATAACATGTAGGCTCAAACGTGATACTTAAACATTAATTAGAAATCAGATTAATCAGGGATTAAACTCAATATATTAAGAACAGAACATTCGTATCAGTCGAGAATGGGAACTCCCCAAATTCAATTCAAAACTAATTAATATTAGAGGCTAAGGGTTGGTAATTATGTCACATATGTGTACGTGTCCAGGCATACATTTGTGTCCAAGAAACTAGACAAAATTGTGTCCAAATCACAACACACACAGACACGTGAACTGTGCACTAGACAGTGTCGTACACGCGTGCACGCGTGTCAAACACATGACACAGGCCACGTAGGGTCTCGTGGTCATACCCACGTGTAGCCTACGTGTCAGGCTACACATAGGACCCAACACGACACGACCACGTCGTATACAGAGTGGACACGACTCGCGTACCAGTATACGATTCAAACTGAACGCGCGTGCGTGTAAGACCAGTGCGCGAGTCCTGGCATGTCAGACACGATGCCGCTGGACACGAGGCTTGGGGAACAAGTTCGCAGACACTGTCCCCTCCTCTCAGTCCAAGTACGGCGTGCCACGTGGCCTGTGCACGGAGCACGAGACCACGAGCAGCAGGAAAAACCCTAGCCACGTGCGAGGCTGTGTCCACACCATCGTACAGACACGACACGACATAGTAACGTGTTCAGAACGTTAGAATCGTGTAAGCGACACAAAAACTCAAATATCTATTCAAACACAATCAGAAAATAGTAAAGGAAAACCTATTGAGGCATTAGGTCGAACACCTAGGTAATCCTATTGATACGTGTCTGATACGGACACGTATCCGACACAAGTTGGGGTCAGCTCCTACCCGAGGATAGAGGGGACCTAGGACTATGTATCCATGATGATAAATCAGTAGTTTAAATGGGGAAAGAGGGATTTACCAATGGGTGTCTCAAGCTCCAAAAACTGTCAAAGTGCAGTCCCATGTTACTGTAGCTCGATCACCACTACAAAAAAAGTGACCTTTTGGGACAACAAAAAAACGTCATAATAAATAGGTTTACCGTCCCAACTACTATTTGGGACAGTCTTTAGGACGGCAATGGGCGGTCTCATTAGGGTGGCGTGGCAAAAAGTTAAATGACGGATATTTGCCGTCCCAAATACTTATAAAGGACTGTTAAACTCCCGTCCCAAAAGGTTTCAAAATTACAAATTCTGCAGGACAGTTTATAAATCTGTCCCAAAAAATACGTCCCAAAAACTTAATCCTCTTTCTATTTGTATATGAAATATACAATTAAATTTTATATAGAACAAAAATCACACAGAACTATTTAATCACAAATGCATTATGGTAGCTGCAACATTAAGACAAGAAATTTTTATAAAACATTTAAAAGTCATATCCAACTGTTTACAAAATGAAACAAAAGTTTACATCACGTCGAATCTTTCCCCATGACATAAAATTCATATCCCATTGTTTACAAAATGAACTTGCCAGGCATCTCCAATGGTTGACACGAGGCGACTCGTCTAGAAGAAGCAAGAGACCAGCATTGTTCTTTGATAGACCAAACGAATACCTGACATACACATCCAAAACAGTAGTAACCAACCATCAGGTTTTAAACATACCAAAAGCTTATAAAAAGCTTAGGAACAAGATATATTCACATACTTGCTTCTTGATGCTTTCTTTCTCCAAAAAATGAAGGACATCACCCACTGTACAAAATAATTTTCATTAAAAGGAGGAATGGAAGATTACAAAAGATTTTATAAAGCATAGAGAAACATAAAACATGTTGCAGGCACAAATGAACTCTTTAATATTAATTAACAATGCACCAATCTTTCACGTCAAAAAATAACTGAAGGATGATTTAGGTCAATATTATTCGCACATACCAAACACTTGAGACGATGCCTAATAATTTTTGTTGCCATAATGACAACCAAACCCCTGCCTGGATTCAAATGACTGAAAAATAGAACATAGCAGAAGTCACTAAGCATTCGCGAAGGCATATATTTGACCATATTTGTATGGCAGGAGGACACGAATACATGTATCTGGCTCAAGTTAAAGGAGAAATATATACCCATGAGCTGATTTCATCAACCTCTTTCCTGAGAGCTTCTTCATCTTTGTTGGCGAGCTCCATCTTCTGCTGCCATGAGAGAACCACGTCGGATGCTTTCTTCTTATTCTTCTTCGGTTTTTTCCCAGACATTAGATAAAGAACAAGGCGCAAAGTTTAGTTAAGTACAGAAAATTCAACAGTTCACAAGAAAAATGGATGCATGAGAGGAACAATGGAGTCTCAGAGTTATATAAGGCAAGTCAAACAGTAACAGTTAACCAAGATGTGTATGAGGATGGGCGTTATAGTAGAACAAGAAACCAGGAAAAAGTCGCGTGAAGGGGATAAATCTCATTGAATCAGTTCTTGACTGTGTGACGAAACATGTGAGTTCCCTGCAATGCTTTGGCTTCAGTTTGGTCGATCCAAGTACCGAAAATAGGCAACACCAGAGGCTTATTTTATTGAACTCTATGAGGTCGAATCTCCCGTTGTTCCTCAGTAGCGCAGTGGTAGAGCGGTCGGCTGTTAACTGATTGGTCGTAGGTTTATGATCTTCAGAGGTGTAGCCACATCAATTTCTATGAAATGCATATGTCTTATTGCAGACTGCTGCATCACCCCTCAAATAGTTTGAATACAGAATGATGGATGTATTTCCAAAATGACGGAAGTATTCCAAAAAAAAAGATATGTGGAACAACCTGGAACAGATCCATCTAGACTACGACGACCTAGACTACGACCACCATTTGAAAATACATACATGTGGAATACATCCATATATCATAGTGGAACAACCTAAAAAATATGCCAAAGTTTAGTTTTGTGTAAACATAGAATAGAGGATCTAATAGCTAAGTCCCTAATCAAACTTCAAAGTTCTGTCCTGTATCCTTTCAAAATATAAAATAAACGTACCAATCAAACACAAAATATTTGACTCAGACTGCTCAAAATGTTACAAGTTATAGTTTCAGTTAGTAAAGAAAATGACAAGCCATCTTCTCATAGCAAGTTGAACACCAAATAGTTACAACAGAGGTCATATTTTAAATTATCAAAACAGAGGAACTTATCATAAACAATTATGAACCGTGTGCATTACATGAAATCTATCAACATATGATAGAGTAATACATTAGATAGACACTCAGAAGAATGGAACATCTTCTCATTGGTACATTAAGTACCTTTGAAGTCTGACATGCGAATATCATAGTTTCATATCTCATCATCGCGTTATAAATCAATGCAAGCACATTGTTCTGTATAAAAGAGGAAATCCTCTGAATGTTACAGATAAAATAAACTAGGAACAGAGACAAATTACACCATAACTTATAGCAGTTCATTACAGGAAAATAAATAAAAAAACTTAAGTTGTGTTTGATTGAGCTTTTTTTCCACGGAAAATATTTTTATCACAAATTTTCCACCAATTGTAGTGTTTGATAGCGTATATTTTCCTTTGAATTTTTTTTAAAATCTATCATTTTCCATATTTTCCAAGGTTCACAGTGTCGATATCGGAATCGGTATCGGACTATTCCTATGAGTATCAGTATCAGACTTTAAACCTTCATATGAAGTTTCATGAACCTTCAGGCTATAATTAGTTTGTATTCAAACCAGTTTGTAATTTCTTTGCATGATTAATGACTTTTGATGATCAAGAAGGCAAGACTTTTGAGAGAAAGAGAAATATCTGTGTATCCAAATAACAACATAACTAGTCCTATAATCACTTCCATGTTGCTTACATCATTTATATACCCTCGAAACATTGTCGGATCAGAGGTTGGTAGGTGTATTAGTCAGAATATTGTCAGAAACACGGACCAATTGGATCTCATCATCTCCAAACATCCAAGACAAATAATACAAACATAAAATTAGGCATTTAAAATCCCTAATTAAAGTTCCGAGTATTAACTTTATATTAAGGAGAGTTCCATAATTTAACCTTGAAAAGGTTAATGTTCAATTTGTAAATTATAAGTGACAGTAACAGCTTTAAAAGTGCACACATCATCGTTTAGAAACACATATATTCAGTTAATTATTAACAGACGTTGATTAAACAGAATAATATACTATGCAGTATACACAAACAATAACTTGATGGTGAGGATCTACTTTATTGATTCTACAGTACGTGGAGGCAATAAGCAAACCATCAAATTCCCTACCAACCTGACAAGAAGGAAGAGTTTAAGATAAAAGGGGAACATCAAATAATTTGTTGTATAGAACTCTATAAATTTCTAGATAGTTCTTGGATTTCCAAGGCAGAGAATATAAGCCAAGATGCCAAACTAATGCAACATGAGGGGTTGATAATTTTCACTTTCTAGACTACAAGGAAAAGTACCTCTAAACATTTTGACATGTAGTTTGCATTCAAGATGGCTATCTTTGAAGCATCAGTGAGCCTCCTTATGTGCACTCATCAAGCCAACTTGGCCTTCTGGAATGTGAAACAACAACATTAGGCAAACATTTTGAAATGCACAAGTCAGAAACAATTTTGCATTTAGTTTTGGAAAAGGTAATGATAATTGACAGAAGATAGGCACTCTTATGTTTAAAGCCCAAGTTACTTTAGGGCTGTTTATACTGTGTACATGCAGCCTCTATGAATTGCAAGTTAATGGAAACAGTGCATAGTGAAACAAAATATTCATCTAGCTATTTCTTTCAGAACCTCAACTCCTTAAATAGGAAGATGGTAGTTTACCAACAAAGAATGTACCATCGAGATTTAATTGATAGTTTGACAAAGACATATGTGTTTCACTATAGTCCACCCACTTAGAATTCCATCTATAATCCCATTACAGCTTCAGGACTACTTATCAAGCATGAAGTCAAATTTTGCTTTTTAATTATTATTGGACCCTACTGTTTGTTCAAAGAATCTTTCCTTCAGTACTGACTTGTTTCCTATTATTAAAGATCCAAAAACTTGTTTCTTATGGTGTATAAAAGTTCCATGATAGAAACAGAATAACTAATTTCCTAGTAGAAAAATACACAAATAGGATAGTCTTTGTATAAAGATAAGTACATTCTCATGAACTACATCAAAATCCTTTCCCTTCAATAGAGGAACGAACTCCTGTAAATCATATTCACCAAACCTAGAATAAAGCATAAGAGAGTGCAAGTAAGTTGCATAGCTAATAAGCAGAAACTGACGTTACGTAGGCATAAGAGGACAATAAAAGGGATCGGCCTATCGTCCTTTTACTCAAAAGATAAAAGGAAGGTTGATCCATTATAGCATAACAGCAATACGGAACAAATAATTTGATTCATAAATATCTATTTGCATAGGTCAAACAACAGAGTTGGGTGTATGACTGCTAAACACATTCACTATATCTATTGGATCAAAGAAAGCTCTGAACATGTTAAAATTCAAACTATGATTGCTTCAAGCTCTAGATATCTTTAATGCTATAATAGAAAGACTTGAGCATCCAAGAAAACCATGAGAGTGCAAGCACTAAAAACATAATCTAATTTGATGAGATGTATTACTAGATATACACATGAAAAAAAGAGATCGAATGTGTAGTAACTCCCATTGTACTGAGAGGTGGTTTCATCTATTAAACAATCTATTATGTAAGGAAATAAATCTATTATTGTATGCTATTATAAGATGGGTTTTAACTTTTCACTTGATCTACCATTATTGCAAGGACTTGCCTGATACTCATTCAAGTTCTAGATATTTATTTGCTTCAATCAACCCAAGTCCAATTTTGCTCTACCGAGTATGCATGTGGTGGTTGAATACTAATAATATCCATCCAAGTCAGTTATAGTTGGATGAACGGGTGAAGCACATTGTATATTCGATATCTTTTGGTGATGTAAACGATTGGCAAGCGTGAAAATGAAAATGAACTGGTAGACCAAATCTTATATCTATTTCATGAAGGCTTTGCTAATTTCCATAATATGTACTTATCAAAATTAGTTACCTAAAAGCCCACAACTTCCAAATCAAGTAACAATCTAAAATCATTATTTTTATATGTGACCTTGTATGATAAGCCCTTTTGAATTTGACTGAGTTAGTCAAGTCAAACATATGTATATGCAAAATATAGCACAATACTTCTACACCAGATAATGCAGGTTCACATAAATACTGCATCTCATTGTTCGCCAATCTTATAACTTCCCATTTAGGTTACCGGCAAGTGGCAATGAAGATTTGGCAACTAGATAAACTCATCACCAAATTTTGGTTACTTACAATCAAATATTTTTTTTCATTCCAACATGAGTAGACAAAAGTAAGTTTGTAATTGTATATTCATCTATAAAACATGAAAATGTAGCCTCCCAGAATGCCAGTCATCAACATATCATATTTCCTCCATTCCTTCAAAACTTGGTCTCACTAAAAAAATGGAAGCAGCGAAGCTAAAAAGTAAAGAAAGAATCTTTATACCTCCAGAATGCCAGTAATCAAAATAACAAATTTCCTCCAAAACTGGATCTCACTAAAAACGGAAGCGATCAAGCTAAAAAGTAAAGAAAAAGCTACATACCTGAGGGAAGTACATGTTGTTGTGACCAGTTTCCTTAAATTTTACATTCAAATAATCCTACAATAAATATCAAGCATAAGAAAAATACATAATGAAGATTTGGCAACTAGATAAACTCATCACCAAAATCTGGTTTCTTGCAATCAATTTATTTTTCCATCCAACATGAGTAGAAAAAAGTAAGTTTGAAATCGTATATTCAACTATTAAGAACAAGAAAATGTAGCTCCCAGTCATCAACATATCACGTGTCCTCCAAAACTGGATTCACTAAAAAAACAGAAGCAATACAGCTAAAAACTAAAGAAAGAAGCAACATTACTGAGGGAAGTAGATGTTGTTGTGACTAGTTTCCTTAACATTCAAGTACTCCTCCAATAAATATCAAGCATAAGCAAAATACATAAGATTTACATCAATATTCTTGCCCTCTGTTTCAACAAGCCCGTCTTCCTACTTAAGCTATACTCCTCTACTACGAAGCAAGGATGATCCAAAATTTGTGTTGCGTCTATGTTGAATCGTGTCGAGCACCTATTAGACATGACATAGACACCCCAAAATACACTTTGACATGCCAAAGTCAGTATTGTGTGTGAGTCACAATGTTCACATTGTGATGTGTTCAGGTAATGTCCAGTTAACGTAGATCCTCTGATATTAGTTACCATCATGATTAAACGTTCCAATAATTTTAAGGTCATATTATCATTGTGCAACATAGGACACCAAATAGGATTGTTCTTAGGTTAAAAAAATACACAAATAACATAAGGTAAAGTATTTTGGTGCTGCAACTGAGGAAAATTCTCATCCAAGTGGCCCCAAAACTAGCTTCCTTTTTATATTAGCCATTTGATCAATTTGTTTTTTTTTCAAATCTTTCCCTCACAAATTAAGCAAAAAATCAAACATTTACAGAACTTGACACTAGAAAAAGGGAAAAACGAAGAGTACTTGTATAGCTTCCCAAATAGCGTAGCCATAGGGACGGATGACCATGGTGCCCTTGACGAGGTCGTAGTCGACAAGCTCGGCGTTGCCGTAGGCGGCGGATTCGGAACCAGTGCCGTAGGCGGAGGCGGAGATTCTTTGGCGAGGCTGTGGACCGCTAATCTTCGGCGGGCGGAGCAACCGAATATGGCGACAAAGAGGCTGAGGACGGAAGGACAGAGGAGGAAAGAGAGAGAGAGAGAGATTTACCTTCACCAACTCTAGGGAAGAGAGGTGCTCGAAGGAGAGCTAGGGCTTCACCAGCTATGAGGAGAGAGAGCGCTCGGGTTTTCCATCGGGAGAACTTGGATGAAAAAGGAGGGAAATGAAATATTTTCCCCCCATAACACATTTCTAACACATTCATCTCACGTGAAAGACACACGTTACATATATATTTTATTACATTCAATTTTTATTTATTTTACCAACAATTTTAAAGTGTTACAAAATAAATATTCTGTGTTATTTATATTAAATTTAAGTTTTTTCTATTTATACTAACGATTTTTTGTATTGCTAACAGTTTTTTACTGTTGGTAATTAGTAACGGCAAAAAACTATTTACAATCGCAAAAAAAGAGTGTTGGAAAATCCCACTTTTGGTGTAGTGTACAACCAACCAATAATTAAATAATAAATTAACTATAATATTTGTATTATAATTTATGCCAAGTAAAATACTAAACTAAAAATCCAAATATTGACTTATAATTCAATAGTTAATCCTAAATTCAAATTTTGACCAAAAAATTACCCGGGTGTTTTTTCATTTCCCGCCAAACCATTTGGGACAGGCTGAAATTCTATTTGGGACGGACAGAAAGTTCAGTCCATAATAAGTAAATATTATCAGGGTCGAAAAACAATGCGTCCTAAATGATGTTACTTTGTGTCCCAAATAATATTATTTAGGACTCATAAAAATTGTGTATCAAATAATGTCGTCCCAAAAGGTCACTTTTTTTGTAGTGCACAATATGATCCCCGAATCGGTACTCTACCTCCATGGACAGCAAGAGGATGGTGGTTAGGTCACAATGCAAGAAGTTTGGTTGAAAAAAGATAAGGAATGAAGAAGTTATGGAGAAATGAAGTTGAGCTCACCTTGTTCTTGAAAAGAGGGAGAATGAACAAGGAGGCAATGATTTTTGGGAGGGATTAAATAGGGGGAAATCCCAAGATGGCCGTCCTAAAATCTAGGGCTAGGGTTGATCCAAGGGTTCTCCATCATTCTAGACAATTCAATGGCTAGATGAAACCTAGGTAGCCTATCACTAGTCTTAACTAATCAATATGACTAATAACTAACCAAATCACAAATCATGACTAGCCATGACTAACCATGACCAATCTCAATCTAACTTAGTCTAACCATGACTAACTAGGACTAATCTAGGTTAGTTCAATCTAGGTTAGGCTAATCTAGACCACATGAAAATTAATTAAATAATATTTAAATCACACCATTCACAATAAATTATTTAAATTCCTAATAAAATATATTAAACTCAAATAATTCAAAAATGACAAAATACCCACAAACAAAAATAATAAATGAAAATACCCTAATCACATGGCTAGGCTCTAGGGCAGACAGTCCCTACGGTTTTACTAGCAAAATACCAAAATCACAAGTCATGATTTTAAATAGTCTAAAATTAATTAAAAATCACCAAAAATTATAATATGAAATAAATATCAATAAATAATAATTATAATTACAAAATTTCAAAATTACCTTCATTTGGAAAACTGGGTGTTACACCTGGAATGTTCAAGGTCTGGCCAACAAACCCACCAAGAGGCAGATCATCACCCTAAAAAACTCCACAAGATTGACATTTTGATCATCCTTGAACCCAAGATCCCCCCAAGAAAATCAAATCTATTCAGCTTCAATTAGGATTCCATAATGCTGTAGCCGGCAACCACGACATTTGGATCCTAATCACATCAAACGTCCACATCGGAGTTATCCAGGACTCCAGGCAAGCTCTCACGTGTTGGATAGAGCACTCCTCCCTTCCCAAGCGTGCCTTGCTGTCCGTTGTTCACGGCAGCTGCGACATCATCGAACGCAAACAACTTTGGGACTGTTTGCCATGAAATATAAAAGAACAGAACAATTATCGGAGGACTGGACTTTTACTTCACAATACAAACTCATTTGTACAAAGAAAGCCTAGGGACGAAAACCTAGGTACAGCAATCTAAGTACAATTATTTATTTTAGATTCTGGGGGTGACGATTGAGGCTCGAAAAAGCGACGGCAGCTCTGTCTTACTCCTTGGACGATCGGGTGCAGCCTTGGCTCTGTAGAAGAAGTACTTGGCGTTGATGAAGAAATGCTCTCTTTATTCTCTCTGGATCCGAGGGGGTGTGCTCTCTCCTTCTCTCCTCGTCTCTGTCTGTCTTTTCATATATATCTTCGTATATCTGTCTCTGTATCTCTCTGTGTGTGTTTACAAGGGAATGACACCTTACTATTTATAAGAGTGGGGGCATCATTAGGGTTTGCAATGATTACCTATTCTCAAAAGTTGGCGGCTAAGGATCAATGAATCTGGGCCGCTCATCTTGAATATAATAGATCTGGGCAATTAATATGATTGCATCAAATCTTTGTGGGTAATTAATGATGATTGACATAAATCCCCATGATTTGTTATGCCAATCTCGGACTTCCAGCCACGTGTCATTGATTTGCTTGATTGCAAATAATCTGATTTGATGCCAATATTTTATTAGGATTTGTTGATGGATTTCGATTGATTTGATGCCACGTATCCCCTTATCATGCCATGTGTCTTAACTGCGAGTCACTTAGAAAATCTGAGCCGCATGAGGACTACTCCCCATTGAGCCGCATAAGGTTGGCCACGTGTCAAGGCTGCTTGGGAGTGACCCCTGAACATTTGAACCGTATGGTGGTGATCTGAGCCGCATGAGCGTAGGTGACCGCATGGTGGGTGCTTTCTTCGTGATCTGTATGGAGATAGTCCTCGTGAGCCGCATGGAGATAGCCTTTGCATGAGTCGCATGGGGTAGTTCTTTGTGAGCCGCATGCGATGATACACGTGTCAAGGATGCATGAAGGTTTCTGGGTTCTTGGGGATTGTGTCAGAGATCTCCCTCATTTCCCTAGGTGTCTGCCATTATGACAGAGTCATTATTGCATCTTTCTGTCATTGGTCCGAGCTGTCAGCCGTCAAGGCATTAAATACAGTAGAAGACAAAGTAAAGAGCTGTTGAAGACCACGTGGCTCCTCTCTGAGCCGCATAGATGCTTGAGCCGCATGAGCTTTCTGAGCCGTATAGGGATCCTTGGCCGCATGGATCTTTCTTTAGTCTTTTTCATGCTTCTACAAGACCCCCTTCAAAGTTTTCAATTTATAAAATTAAAATACTTTGAATAAGAAGCATGGCTGTGTATAAACTCTTCTGGCCGCATATGATGTTCTTGTCGCACGGATGTCCTTGCCGCATGGATGTCCCAACCGCGTAGCCTCCTCAGCCGCACTGGTCAATCAGCCGTATGGATCCATTGGCCGCATGGGCTGTCTGGCCGCATGAACCTCTTTGCCACGTCATCCGGTCACGTGTGCAAATCTTTTTGCATTAATTGTTGTTGATTCGCCGTCAGTTTTAAGACCGCTTTTTGGAGAAGGATCCCAAGAGTTTGGCCTTTATGTCAGTCGGCTCGTCTTGAGAACCGAAGGGTCGGTCACTGTTCGTGGATCGAGGTGCCTCTCTCTTGCTTATAAAACGTGAACTTTCTCAGTCGGAGAGACTTCTTCACTCTCTCTCTTTTGTCTTCGGCTCAAATTTTCTTCCTTAGTCTTCCTTCTCCAATCGTCGGTACGATAATGGCCCCCAAGTCTTCCAAGGTTGCTTCTGTTGCTGCAAAGGGCAAAAAAGCGGCCTCCTCCTCGGCCACTATGCCTGTAGTACACCCCGACGTCCATCCTGGTTTTAATGGTAAGGATTGGATTAAATGTTTTGAACCACAAACCCCATGGCTCTGTTGCATGATTTATGTACAAGCCTTCATCCTTCGTCTTCATTGAACTGCCCAAGTTTAATCATGATGAAACCGCTCTCTTATTCGAGCCGCATGGGACATGCCCTGTGTTTGAGCCGCATAAGAAGGTCTTGAGCCGCAGGAGCACTTTCTGGATTTAAACCGCATGAAAGCTCTTCTGTTAAACAGAACCGCATACGTTCAACTAACCGCATGAGTTCTATCGGAATAGTGCTGTATGACACCCACCTGAATCGGGTCGCATAAGGCTGTGTTGACCCGAGCCGCACAGGCTCCATCGAAGCCGTGCCGCATAAGACCCAACTGAATTTGGGCTGCATAAGGCTTTGTTGACCCGAGCCGCATAGGCTCATAGGAGTTTCTTTTTAAGAAACTTTTGTTTTAACCATCTTTTAATCTTATTTCTTTTGTCTACTTTCAGTAAATTTGCCAACCAACCCGGCAGGAGAGCTTTTGGTGGGTTCAGCACAGTATGCTGTGGGTGTGCGGCTCGATGGCTTAGTTCGACATGTGTCGGATCAGCTTTCCACCAATGAACCTCTAGAGAGGTTAGGCGCCATCAATAACCAGCCTTTCCACTTTCTTTGTACTATAATAAACTCGGGAGACTGGAGGGAGAGTATCTGAAGCCAGCCTTTCTCTTTGGGGATGCTCTATCCGTAAAGAATCCCCAAGTGCTGGACATCTCTGAGAACTGGGACTTTTCTGTGGACGGGGTGGAGATCCACATTCCCGAAATGGAATGTCACATCCTCCTAGATGCTTCGAGTCCAGTCGTGATCATTTTTAGTTAAGATTTGTGTTCGAGCAACCAATCCAGGGGTCCAGAGTTGAGGCAATGGCTGATTCTATACTAATTCGATTTGGTTGGAGATTTACTTCCCTATATTATTGTAATTAATAGTGTGGAGTTTGTTATTTTTAAGAATTGAATTTAAACCAGTCTTTTTATGATTTTGATATTTTATGATTATCATTAAGTCTTATTGAGAAGTTCATTTTTAGTCTCCTTCTTGCTGTGTGTTATGAGTAATATGGGATGGAATGGCTAGGTGTTGTGTTGGCAGGAATCTGGGGCAGGATTTATTTCTTTAACTGTTAATTAATTTATTAAGCACAAGTTGAGATGTATAGATGCTGTGGTGTTTCGTACATAGACATGGTTCTACATAGCCATATTGATTTCTGCTATGATTAGAGCTACTTGAGAAAACCAAGTTTAGGCTTTAATATTAACATGATTCAGTGGTTGGTAGTGGCAATGGTTGGCAAATTCTTATAACCATTTTGCATTAAATGTGTTTTGAATGTTACTCAGTAGACAACTAATGCAATGTACAATTAGTACATTTATAAATATTTTATAAGCTAGCCTTAAGTTGAAATAGGAATAGCTAGTATTAATGATTAGAAATTAATCAACTTGTACTTAATTAAACAGGAGGATATCCAGCATTACTATCCCCACTTGATCACCCTGAGCAAGGCAAGTATACTCCTCGGACTTGTCCATTACTTCATGTCTTTTATTCATGCTTGTATCTCCTGGTTGACACGATGTTTCACGAGATTGTCTTGTATCTTGTTCCCTGAGTTTACTTGTGTCTGGGAGGAGAAATACTACAGATGTGTGATCAAACCCGAGTTACTATTCATGTGAATAGCTTAGGCCCTGCATCGTGCACGCGGGACCAAAGCCGTACCATTCATGTTCCATGAATCTACCCAAGCCGATCACACACTCTGGATGTATTTCGATATATTGCACACTTCAGGTTCATGGTGTATTTCATGTTCAGGTTTTATTTTATGTTCCATGTATTTACTTTTTAGTATTCATGTTCAGGTTTCATGTCATGTTCTCATTTTTGGTACTTTATATTTTTCCTGTATTCATTTTCATACCATGATGTTCATATTAACTTCCTTGGATATACTTAGCTCCGCTCCTGACTAGGATATGTTGCAGGTGAGTTGGAGGCTATCTGTGACACTTATTACGGGCAAGAGCCTGGAGGCACCTATGAGCGAGCTGATATTGCTCTGGACTTAGAGGCTGGGGAGGCCTAGTACTTTCCCTTTGTAGTTCATTTGGACTTTGTATTAGAGACATCAGTTTACTTTTCATTTGTTGGAAATGTAATAACTCTTAGACTTGTACTTGATTCTGGGATTCGATATTAGATGCTGTGGTTTATATTCATTATTATCTGGACTTATAGTTTTTCTTAGAGATTGGTACAGCTTACTTCATCGTGTCTAACGACAAAAGCTGGGCGTGTCCGACTCGTGTCCGATTATTCGGGAGCGGGTCGTGACACCGATCCCAGGTCTAAGAGAGTGATTTTGTTGCTTTGTATAAAGGGATGTAAATGTATGGAATGACTATCTTATTGAAGTCAGTTTGTAAGCCCTCGTGGCCTCCTGTTGTAATCGAGTCTATAAACAAGTTTATTATCAATGAAAGACAAGTTCCTTCTATATCAATGTGTTCAATTTCTCTATGTATTGGATTTGAATGTTGTGTTACGATAACCTTATGACTATGCCTTATGCGATCCAACTTAGGTTCGCACGGCATCAGGCCCGGGGGACGACTATCGATTCTACGTAATCGGGGCGTGATAAAACACGCTGCACGCTACACATTGTTTGCAAAAACAAAAGTATGAACTTTATTTCAACAATCTTTGTAAAGATTACAAGAATTCTGGGAAAGTACAACTGTAGGAATCTAATCTAGAAGACGATTGCTTTATCCCTTGGACGATGTGAACTTTGAAGACGGTAGCTTCTGAATTTGAAGGCAAAAGCCTCGGAAGAATGCAGCAGCACTTGGGAAAGAACTCCTGAACTCTCTGATATTTCTGAACTTTATATGTCTGATCCCTTTGAATGAAGACTTAAAACTCTATTTATAGAGTTCTGAAAATAACTAACTTTTAGTTATTCTGAATGGCGCAAGTTGGATTGCGTAGGCACTGGATTGCGCAGCATCAGACTGCGCAGGCAGTTGTCTGGTCGTGGGCCAACTGTCTTGGACATATGGCAACATTTGATTGAAATGCGCATGATCGTGCAGAGACGGTTGCCACGTAGTGAGCAATTGATGGCATGAATGCCATATGTACATTTGTCAGTTGTCATGATGAAGTGCGCCACATGAATTGTGCTGACTTTAGATTGCGCTAGGATGGACCTCACTGGGCTGGATTGTGCTGCAAACAGATTGTGCTGCATGTACAGCTGTCCTCGAGCGCTGTACGGTACAACAAACGAACAGTCTCCTCGTTCTTTGTGCTGTCAGTTGTCAGAAGATTTGATTGTGTCAGGTAATGATGACATAGCCACGTCAGCCTGCGCACTTGAAAGTGTGCGCAGTCCAGTCTGCGCCATCTGGATGACGCGCAATCTGATGTCTGCGCAGTTCATTTGGAAGCTATTTTTCTTGATTTTTATGACTTTGTTGATGGGTACAACTTGATTTTTTAGGACCTACAAGACCCCCTTCAAAGTTTTCGAAAGTTAAATTTATTCAAAATTTTAAAATACTTTGAATTTTGAATTTTAAATCAAGTTGCGCATATGTTGAGCTGTCTGCGCAATCGGATGAATCAGCCCCTATTTTTTTGGCACAATCTGTGGCGGCCGTTTGTTCTTTGAAAAACTATAAATAGTTCCCTCGATCCTTCAAATTATTCTTTACTTGCTTTCATTGTGTTTGAGAGAGAGAAACCCCGAGCCTACTCCGACTTCAGCCTTTCTTCCTCGTCGATCTCATGGCTCCCAAGCGTTCCTCCGCCGCCGACAAGGGCAAGGCTCCCGCCGAGTCTTCGACTCGTGTTGCGCCTCGTCCTTCCCGTCATGAAACCATGCACCCTGCTTTGCGAGGTAGACAACCCGATCGAAAACTCTTTTTAGTGTTTTTCGACTTTGCTAGATCTTAAAATCCATCTCTTTTTAGAGATGTGATCATACTGCACCACCCTTTTTAGGGTTTTGGTTGCATGAACACATTATTCTTCATTTTTATGAAGAATACCTTCTCGCACAATCGGTTGAATTGTGCTGGCAAAAGTCAGCACAATCGGCTGATTTGCGCAATCTTGTCAGCACAAAATGATGCTTGCACAAGCTTTGTCAGCGTAATCTGATGATTGCGCAATCTGATGGTTGCACAATCTGATGGTTGCGTAATTTGATGATAAAATTTCTGACTTGACTTGTACTGAATTTTGTTTTTTCTGTTTGATGCAGTTAACACCAGAGAAGATCCTGAATATGAAACATTTGTAGGAACTTTAGCTGAGCCAGATTTCAAAGAAGACTTATCTCATGTGCACTTTCTACAATATGCCCTTCCATCTTCTCGTCAGACTATTTTGATAGCACAGGATAACAAGACTTTGCTAAGTCTAATAAATGGACAGCCTTTGCAATCTGCTGACGCTGTCACTCATAAGAAGCCTATGTTCCTCTTTGGCGACGCCATTGATAAAAGTTCTCAACCAAGACCCCGAGTTGAGTCGAGAACTTTCCAATGGAAGGAGAAATTGATCAAGTTACCAGACCTAGCTAGATGCCTTCCTTTAGCAAGATATGCTCATGCGAGCCATCCTAGGAGGATGGAATGGGACATCACTCCCCTCCAATATGCACGGACGGGAAAAATCTGTGTCAAGAAAGGTCCGAACAACAGGGACATGTTTCATAGTTCTTCTGAGCGATACGGCACTCTACTGAGAGGGTTGAAGCTGGGTTGTATCCCTCCTGAGAATTCATCTTTGTTGCTGCCGGAAAGGACAACGATTTTTGCCAACGAGTATGCCAAAGCGGAGGGTAGATATCCAGATCAAGATATCCGGCTGACAGGTCTGGTAAACCCAGACATCAAAAGATGGAGCTGCATAGCCAACTGGATACTGGTCCAGTTTGAAGATAAACTCAGAGAAATTGATCTGTATAGTGCGGTACACGCTACTGTATACGGCTTCTTTCCAAATCTTTATCTATTTTTGGCTCTGGCAGAGAGGTATAACTACAGGACAGGGACGTTCATGACGTCCTGCGGGGAGATGGGCTTGGCACTCCATGAGATGAAGTATATCTCATATTTACCAATGGATGATTTGCCTTACGAGGAGTACGTCCCGACCAACGACGAATTAGATAGACTTCGTCGAGAGAATTCAAAGATGGTAGAAGTCTTTGATGAGCTTCTATGCCATTATAACATATGCTCTTTGTATTACCAAAGTGGCTCTGCTGGTACATGCTATTCATCCAAATGGTTGACTTATCTTTTTCTCAACCGCATTATTGAAAAAAATACAAAAGATCATGACTCATGCAACCCTGATTTCTTCCATCCCCTCAGTAACAGTGAAGTGCTAAAGCTGATGGAGGAGAATAAGAGAATGGATATCAGAGTTGATGATGAACACCAATATCCTCCTCTTAAGACTGGAGAATTTGTGGAGAGCTTTATAAGAATGGGCTACAGGTCCATGTCTAAACAAGCCCAGCTGGCAAGATTTTTGATGTACTGGCTACGTCGATTCGTCGTGCCTGGAGCAAGTGCTGTAGACCGCTTCCATCGCGGTGTTCTTTTTGCTGCTGTCCGGTTAGTATTCGGCTACCGGATGGATTTACTATCAGCGATGACCTGTAGGATAAATGCAGGTCTTCGTCTGTATGTTGATTCTATGCTCAAGTGCAAGGGTGATAAGGGGAACTTTCCTAGACTGGAGTTACCTTACACCTACTTATTCGGATGGTTGCTCTTGCATCATCCATCCTTGATGAACCCTGCCATGGGAGCAGTTGGTGGCAGTTTTCTGCGTAGATTCTCATAGAGTAGATGGATATACACTAGTCTGAGGGACTGCAGACGAACTCTGAACCTCGGTAAAGGATGGAATTTTCTTTGCTCTCTTCCTCCAACTGGTTATGAGCATATGGCAGCAAATCTGATTGACCTTGGGAGGCAACCAATAGGTCGCGTATCTTTTGAATGGCTGAAGACGATCAGACCATCACATCTAGTATACAGATTTGAAGAGGAATGCTTCCTTGAACCATATCTGCCGAGCCGCTTCGCTCGTCAGTTTGGATATGACCAATTCCATGTGGGCAACGCAATAACTTGCCTACAAGGGACGGGATACCTGATTGACGGTGCAAGAGCATGGGCTTACTACAATGCTCGAGACACAAAGACTGTGTTCTCGATGCCAAACAGAACTGATGCTGGTCCTAGAATGTTGTATACTTATTCACAGTTTTACACAGCTGTAAATACATTTACTGAAAACTTTAGCCTCGTTGATAGTTTTGCAACAGTAAATCGTCTGAAGAAAAGAGCGACTAACACATTAGCTCCCAATAACGACGAAGAACATGAGCCAGTGGACGATCCATTGGAAGCTTCCAGAGAAGCCAATTTCCCTGAGGAAGTTAACCAACCTTTAAGAATTTCTCTGAAGGTTGTTAAGTCTCCAGTCAAAGAGAAGAAGAGAATGAGAGAAGAGCCTTCTTCCCCAGCTATGAAGAAGAAATTGATCTTGGAACATTCTTTAGAGAAAGTCACTACGAGATCACAATCTAGACAATTGGTCGAGTCCACTCGAGATGAAGCAGCTACACCGACCTCTGTTCAGAAACAGGTCGAGGTAGTAAACATAGAGAGTCCTGAGAGGCCTCTACATAGAAAGAAGAAGCTAGCTCACAGAAGAAAGAAGAGAACAGTTTCTCCTCCAAGGCAAATTCTGTCTTCGGTAGTGATGAACGCTGCATCTGGAATCACCATGCCATCTTCGACCCCTGTTTCTGAGTTTAGTCCAGAGCAGAGAGAGGACATTGAACAAAGAGAGGAGGCGGCAGAGCCCAGAGAAGAAATTGAGCAGAAAGAAGAGGCTGCAGAGCCCAGAGAAGAGGAAGCTGTATGATCACCTTCACCAATGGCAGTAACGACTCATCTTCCTGTTACACCGGGAGCAGCCCGTGAGGAGGAAGATCGTCTCATGATCGAGGCATTGAATGATTGTGACTTCGGTTATCAAGAAGAAACTGATCATGCCGCTGCTGCTGCTAGCGAAGAGGCTCCTGAGGATAGTGAGAGCGAGGAGAGCACCTCATCAGAGGCTGTTGATGAGACACAAAATCCTGAAGAGGATATTGAGGACCAGACATCTTCCCGAGCTGTTGATGACACTCTGACTCTTGAAAAGGAGGCTGAGGTACCGGTATCTCCAGAGAAGATTGCAGATGAAGAGGTGGACCTGGAGGAAACTCCTGTTGTTGCTCCCGAAGGTATAAAATGAAATTAGCAACCTTCTTTTAATAGATAGATTGATAGCTGACATCTTTATTCTTATCCATACAGAACCCGGATCTTCTCCAGCTCCTCCAGCATGCACAGATATAGTGCTTGCAACGACGATAGCTAGTAGCAGTCGTCATTTGTCATGCGGCTCCGAAGCAGAAAGTAGTCAGGCAGTAATGTCTGAGGCTACTTCTGCTCGGCTGGAATCTGTCCCAACAGATGACAGGCCTGATACTGGACCAAGCTATGGTAAGAATGCTTTCACTTTTTGATCTTCTTTGATAGTAGCAAATGATAGTCAAAATGACAAAATTTTAATTTTGTAGAGGAACAACCGAGGGAAGATACCAGCTCTACTCTGGCTCCTTTATTCAAAGAACCTTCTGTCCAAGTATAAGAAACTGAACATCCTGCTGCCTCGTCATCAATAGGAGTAGCTGCGACTCCTGGTGCTCTGGCGACCAATCAATTCGTCATTCAATCATTTACCAAATTCTTCTTCGATTCATTGGGGCCATTGATCAATAGGGTGATGGAAAAAGAGGATGCTGATTTTTACACAATTAGAGGTCCAACCTCTTTCTTAGTTCATGCTATCCACGAGCAAGGTGACGAGCCTCCGGCCACTTTTCTTGAACACATATTAAATGAGCTAGAGACTTCAATAAAGAACTACAAAAAGCTCAATAAGGGGGAGGTAGAACCCTTAGTTCAAGCAGAATTTGAACGGATGGCTCAGGAAGCTGCAGTTGAGAGAGTAAATTTCCAGATTCTCTTGGATGCTTTTGCTACTAAATCTGCTGAGTACAATTCCAAGGTGGAATCGGTGACATCTACTGCTGAAAGAAAAAAGAAAAGAATTGTTGAACTGAGAGCGGAGATTGCCCGTCTTCAAGAAGAACTGGAAGATGAGGTTACCGAGCATCAAACTGCAATCCAACAACTCAGTGCTCTAACCCAAGAAAGAGACGAATATGCCGCAGCTCATAATGATGAAATCACTCGCAGAATGGTAACCATGCCAACTTTTAACGAGAAATCTGGGATGGAAGAGGCCAGGAAGAGAGTGATGGAATCCCGCGAAGAGCGTCTGCAGACTCTAAGGCAACAGATTACCGGCTTGATGACACCACCAGTTTAATAGAAAGATTCCTTGTATCTTCTTATTTTTGCAATATGTATGTTTTTGTAATGTCTTAAATTTTGATCAAATAAAAAGACATTTTGTTGTGGCTCTATTATTTATTGCATATCTTATTCAGATACAAATAATAGAGATAGAAAATATATTCAGAGGTACAGGACATGATATATTTCTTGATTCTGGAAAATAATCATATTCAAGTATATCTGCTCAGAGGTAATATGGACGTGGCAAATATAATTTATTGAATATTATTATTTCAATAGACAACTTAATCGAGAATGATAAGTTGCTGATGTGGATAAACGAACGAAATGAATCGTTAAAATGTATGAACAAAGTGAATCGTCAGGATGAACGGATGAACCGTCAAATGAGTGGAATGAACGAACGAATCGTCAGATTAATTGAATGAACGGGTGAACCGTCGGATGAATATGATTAATGAACGGGTAAACCGTCGGACGATGATAATGAACGGGTGAACCGTCAGATGATGATAATGAACGGGTGAACCGTCAGATGATGATAATGAACGGGTGAACCGTCAGATGATGATAATGAACGGGTGAACCGTCAGATGAATATGTTGTTTCGTTGTTTTGAGAATCTCCGTCTATAAATAGAACAGAAATCTGGAAAGAATGATCATAAAGATATCGTCCGGAGATGCGTCCAAGAAGGCTAAAATTGTTCCGAAGATTGAAGTGGGCACTGAAGAACGTCCTACCGATCCAGTCCAGCCAAAGCAGGCAGAAGTAGGCGAAGGTTCGTCTGCACCCAAACCACCGCGGGATATCTTGGACTTTCTGCTTGAACCAGGAAAGACTGAAGAGGAAGAGGCCATGAGGATGGCTGCTTGCAAGTTTCTAGTAGGCTCGAGCAAGGATGTTCTCAGTTCTTTGCTGATTATGTCTTTGATAAGGATGGCAATGGTCCACGTCCCAATGTTGAGAAGGATGATAGTGACCTTCCTTGATATCATGTAACATCGTTTATGATGAAAATAAAAATCAAACTTTATTTATGAACTGTCTGATCTTATTTACATAAAATTTCTGTTACATTTATACATAGTATTTCTTGAGGAATTTTCCATTAATAGGCATCATTGCAACTCGACCATCTAACTCTGAAAGTTGATAAGCTCCATTTGAAAAGACTTTGCTGACAAGATAAGGCCCTTCTCACTTCGCATCAAACTTGCCTTTGCTCGAGTGAGTCATAGTCATAGGGCGTCTTACTGTTAGAACAAGTTCTCCTTGCTGAAAGGCTCTAACTTTAACTTTGCGGTTGAAAGTCTTCGAGATACGGGCTTAATACAACTCAATATGCTGTTGAGCTAATAGCCGCTTTTCATCGAGCGCTTCTAATTCTTGAAGTCGAAGAAGATCGTTGTTCTCTGTAGTGAGTTCATTAGCAATGGCAATCCTTAAAGAAGGAATTTGAAGTTCCAGAGGAAGAACTGCTTCACAACCGTACACCAGAGAAAAAGGTGTAAAGCCTGTGGGATTGCGGACCGTAGTTCGATAGGCCCAAAGACATTCACCAAGCTTTTCACTCCAATTTCGTTTGTTAGTAGATACAAACTTCTTGAGGAGCTTGATAATGGTTTTATTGAAAGCTTCAGCTAATCCATTAGCGGCATGATTGTAGGCTGTAGAAGCAACATTGTCAATCCGATGATCATCGCAGAATCTTGTAAACTTTTGACTGATGAACTGAGGTCCATTATCGTGAATGATTCTTCGAGGTACACCAAATCGATAGATGATATGGTGTTTGACGAAATTGATGACGCTGCTGGTCTTGACTTCAGCCAATGGTATAGCTTCGGCCCATTTGGAGAAATAGTCGGTTATTGCCAATATGAACCGGTATCCTCTAGAAGATGGAGGATTGATAGGACCTATAATGTCCATGCCCCAAGCTTTAAAAGGCCAGGAGGCAGCAGTCGGATGCAGGAATTCTGATGGTTGATGAATGAAATCTGCATTGATTTGACAAGCTCGACATTTTCTTGCATATTCAATGGCATCAGAAACCATAGAGGGCCAATAGTAACCCATGCGTCGGATACGATCCTGTAGCTTAGGACCGGGTTGATGTGCTCCGCAGACACCGTCGTGAGCTTCTCACAATACTTGCTTTGCTTCATCACCAGCAAGACAGCGCAAGAGTAGGCCATCATAAGTTCGCCGGTAGAGTGTCTTGGTGGTCTGATTGTAGCAGAATTGGAGAGACCGCCGACGAATACTCGTAGCCTCCTTGGGATCTTCAGGGAGTATGTCATGAACTACGAAGTCGATGAATGGAGCTCTCCAATCTTCACTGATAACATTGACTTTAGTAAGATTACTGAACTCAATATTACGATTATTTTCGACGCAGAACAATTCCCGATTAGAGATGACCACCACCTGCTGTCTTCTGATAGGGATGGCTAGGACTGCTGCAAGATTGGCCAAAGCATCTGCCTCAGTATTGCAAGCTCGGCGTACATAATCAATGAAGAAGGCTTTAAAAGATGTAGCCATGTTTATTGCCGCTTCAAAGTAAGGTACTAGATCTTGATGGCGAACTTCATAAGTTCCTCTAACCTGGTTAACAACCAATTTGGAGTCACCATATACTTCAAGATACTCGATGTCTAGTTGTTTGGCTAGCTGAAGGCCAATGAGTAGAGCATTGTACTCTGCCACATTATTGGAGCAAGGCTCATCTAAGGAGTATGCTCTTTGAATAGCTGACCCGTCCGGAGAAACAAGGACAACTCCAACTCCTGCGACGATGGCACCATTGGGTCCGATTCTGGATGCACCGTCAAAGAATAGATGCCAAGTAGGAAATTCTTCGGAGATCATATTTGATTCCAAAGTCTCGTCTGGAATTTTATCATAGAGTTTAGATGTCTCTGGAACGGGATGAGCTGCTAAGAAATCTGCCAGTGCTTGACCTTTGGCAGACTTTTGTGGAACATATACCATGTCATATTGAGCTAACAGAATGGCCCATGTAGCCAATCGAAAATTGAGTGTGCTAGGCTTCTTCATCAGTACCCGAAGAGGATTAACTCGGGATATGACATGAATAGTTTGGCCAATGATGTAATACCTCGTCTTTTGAACAGCAAACATAAGAGCTAAGCATTCTTTTTCAACCGGACTATAACGGTGTTCAGCACCAATCATAGTACGACTGAGATAGTAGATAGCTTGTTCATGGCCTTCTTTGTTCTTTTGGGCAAGAAAAGCACCCAATGAATGGTCCATAGCACGGACATACATTAAGAATGGTATGCCAGAATTGGTGGTACCAAGACCGGTGGATTCATGAGATACCGCTTCATGTCGTCAAATGCTCGTTGACATTCTTCGGTCCAAATAAAAGATACACCCTTCTTCATGAGTTGAGTAAATGGTCTACAGCGTCCAGACAGATTCGAAATGAATCTCCTGATGTATGCAAGTCGACCTTGGAATCCTCGTAGCTCTTTTAGGTTGCGTGAAGGACGCATCTCTTGAATGGCTTTGATCTTCTCGGGATCCACGTGTATACCCTTAGAGGTAATGACGAAGTCGAGAAATTTACCACTAGAGACACCCAAGAATGACTTGGTAGGATTCATTTTGAGTTGATGTTGGCGCATGAGATTGAAGATAGTTCTCAAGTCTTGGATGTGATCTTCCTTTAGACGACTTTTGACAGCAATATCGTCAACGTAACATTCGACAGTCTTGCGCAGATGATCTCGAAAGATGGTACTCATTGCTCGTTGGTATGTTGCACCAGCGTTCTTGAGACCAAATGGTATTACAGTATAGCAGTAAACTCCATGAGGAGTGCGGAAAGAAGTATGCTTCTCATCTTCAGGATTCATCCGAATCTGATTATATCCGGAGAATCCGTCCATAAAAGATATTCTTTCGAACCTACAAGTGTTGTCGATCATGACGTCCGTGAAAGGGAGAGGAAATTCATCTTTCGGACATGCTTTATTAAGATCCCGGAAGTCGATGCAGACTCAAACTTTGCCGATTTTCTTTAGAACTGGGATGACATTGGCTACCCAATCAGGATGTTGTTCTTCTCGAATAAAGCCACAAGCGATGAGCTTCTTGACCTCATCATCGATCGCATCCATAATTTCTGGCTTGAAACGCCGTTGTTGTTGTTTGACCGGTTTTGCATTCGGCAGGATGTTCAATTTGTGAGTAGCAACTTTAGGATCTAGTCCTGGCATGTCTTCATAACTCCAGGTAAAGACATCAATATATTCTTTAATCAGAAGAATTAATTCTTGTTTATCTGCCTCTGGAAGGTTCTTGCTGATGAATATTGGACGAGGTGATCCGCTCTCTCCTACATCAACTTGAACTAATTGATCTTCGGTAGGAGGTTCCCTTTGTTCGAATCGGAGTTCCCACTGGGTATCCATTTGTTGAGCCCAAGGATCAGTTTCGGGATTTTCTTCAATATCCTCATCATAGCCTTCTGGAAGTTCGACGGAGACTATGTTAGAAGATACAGTCAACCGATGGACTTGACCGACGTTGGTGTTAGGATCCCATGATCTGGAATTAGAAGAATTAGAACGCTCCTCACTATCGGATTTAGAGCCTGCTAGGGATAATACTGGGGGTAAAGCATATCCGAGACCTCTTTTGGTCCTACTGTAGTACATCTCTGACTTTCCTTTCGGCACAGCCGTACGGATAGGAGTTTTTCTACCCTTACCGTAGTTGAGGCCGCTCTTGAAGTCATAACCCATCTTTCGGATGATGTCTTTTGATTGTTGACTATAACGACGGAGTTGAAGATGCCCCGTGTCGTTAATTTTGCTATCATCCGTATAGCTGAATTGTTGTTCCGGTCCTTTACTAAAAAGTATTGGACTCTCGCCTTTCTTACGAGCGGGAACAATACGATATGAATCCTTTGGGTGTTCAAATGAGACTTCTGCTTGAAGAGATTGTACAACTCCCATTGTAAATGATTGAAAGCTATCTAACATATCCAAATAGTATTTAGCATGATAAATAACATCAGTATACTGGAAAGTAGATGCTTTTTCATTGATTTGTACATTTATATTTATAGCAGGACCTTCAGCCTTAGCAGGCTTAGTCAGATTGATTACAAGAGGGGGAGAAGAAGAACATGGAGGAGGATTAGCTTTGTTACGACGGAGGTCGATAACAAGCGGCTCAGAGGAGGTGAGCTCCCTTTTCTCCTTGTTATGAGATAGATTTATAACAAGTGGCTCGGAAGAGGTAAGCTGCCTTTTTTCCTTGTTACGACGGAGGTCAATAACAAGCGGCTCAGAAGAGGTGAGCTCCCTTTGATCTTGATCATCAATTGATTGCTTCTGGACTAGCAAGTGAATAGCCAGTGCCTTGGAAGATTGAGGACGAGTAACACGCCCTTTGACAGGAATGATATGGGTATCATTGGGCACTGTTTCTTGCTCTTCTTCAGTGTCCAGAGACAGGACAACTTTCATGAATTCGTCCTTGTACATACGTGCATCATTGCAATATGCTTCGATGCCTTTGAAAGGATAGAGATCAGCAACCTTTTGCACATCTCCATTGTCATCAACATATTTAAAACATTGATGGAGAGTCGAAGGGACAATGTTATGCTCGTGCAGAAATGGTCTTTCTAGCAAAGCATTGTAGGAACAACCATGATTGTCAATGATGTAGAAGGTCACCTTTGTACGAAGATTGCCTATTTAGAGTTTTAGGCGAATCTTGTCCAGAGGCTCACTCCTTCCCTGATTGAACCCAAGGATGGTTGCGATTGTACTGGAGAGACTATGCACTGGGATTTCCAGCGCATCCTATATTGACTTCAGCATAATACTGAGAGAAGACCCTGGATCTATCAGAATACGATCGACTTTCATCGAGTCGACATATCATGTATAGTAGAGAGGACGATCATGCCTGTTGTCTTCCATCAGCATGTCATCCTGTGGAAAAGTTATGTTTGGAATTAACTCCAACACACTATGACAATGGAGGCAAGAGACTGGTTCTGCTTTCGGCTTTTTCAGAAGGGCTAAACAGGTTTCAGCTTGCATGAGAGCCTCACTCAGAGTTTCCCGAGTCTCTTTAGAGAGGCGTAAGAGCTCGAAGATGGATAGCCGGGCCGGTGTATTGGCTAATTGAGCCAAGATATCAAAATTGTAAGGCTTTTCAAGTCCGGAGGGAGCTGACTTCTTCAAAGGTTTGTCAAAGCGGACTTGTTGTTTTCCTTTGTCAGCGACCGTCGGCTTAGGAGGAATGGACACTACAACCGGTGAAGATGCAGTAGGAATATCCTCAGTGGAAGTAGGCTGCACTGGAGCAGGCTCAGAGGAAGAAGCAGGATTCTCTTGGGCTTCGGGGTAATCCTTTAGATAAGCTTTCCCCGATCTGGTGCCCAGCAAGATTTTTTCATCAACTATGGGGTCAAAAGACACCATATTGCAAATCTTTGTTTTGCCCTTAGAGCGGTCTTTCTTCTTGGAGGAAGAGGAAACTTCGAACTCTGAAGCAAGATCCGGATGAATCTACATAATTTTGCCATTGTCAAGAGACAAAGGGACGAGACCTTCACTTCTTGGAGGAGGGAGATTTTCGATCTCAAGAGTAGCTTTGGAGATAGGAATGACACCATACTGTACCATCTGGGGAGGGAAGTCACCAAATTGAACTGAGACCATATTTACGGTAACAGTCTTCTCGTCTTGCTGCAAAGTGACAACACCAGCGTTAACCAGCTCCTGAATTTTGCCTTTGAGCACATAACATGCTCGAGTGGGATGTCCGATGAACCTGTGATAGATATAGTACTTGGGATGATAAGTCTTACTGACTTCATCGGGCTTCTTAGGATCTGGAAGTTAGATTTTATTACTTTTGATCAAGCAATCAAAGATGCTAGCAGTGTCATTCTCATCAAAAGAATATTCTACTTTAGGACGAGGTTCTCTCGGTGGAGGTGTAGAAGGAGTGGAAGTGGACGTAGGAGGAGCTACGTTAACCGCCAGAGATTCTTTGTTCTTGTTCAAATTGATGTTCAAAGTTTCTTTTCCTTTACGATTGTTCTGGCGATTGCCACCACCTGATGTTTGGTGTTCATCCCGGTCGGGGTTAGACATTTGTACCCTTAGCTGCTTGAATTTGTCGGTGCTAACTTCAGCTGCTTTAGCGTTGACAATGAAGGATGGCCAATCTTGGAACTGAGTAGACCCCGTCCATATGCTGATGATAGGCAACAGATTTACCTTGCAAGTGTCTATGGTGACAGCAGCCGGAGTTCCAGGAGGCATTTTCAAAGCTTTTCGGCGGAACCTTTCAATGAAACTCTCAGCAGTTTCATTGTGTCTTTGTTTGATTTTATTGAGGGCTGACATAGTCATGTCATTGATCCCCTCGTAAAATAATTCCAAGAAGATTTGCTTTAAGCCAGAGAAGGAGGTGATACAACCATCGGGCAAGCTTCTATACCAATCGAATGCTACGCCGGCTAAACAGCCGACGAATACTCTGGTAAGAAGAGCGTCATTTGGTTGAAGTTGGACATTCATAACCTCAAAGTGGTTAATGAACTGACTGGGAGAAGTACTGCCATCAAACAGCGAGATGGTTGGGATCTTGTACTTCGGAGAAAATGGAACTTCCTTCCATTCAACTGGGTAAGGTTGCTTGATCCCCAACCTCTACAAGTTGTCTTTCTCCTTGAAAGCTTCGAACTGAGTTCGTAGGAGCTTGACAGTTTTATTGGCATCTTCTACTGATGTAGAAGGAGCAGGCTGAACCACGGTATCAGGAGGAGGAACAGCATGATAAGCACTACCTCCAGCACCTGATTGACTGGGTGTAGGTTGGACTTGTACAAGAGGTACTGGAAGAGATGCTACCCCCAGTCCTGCATTAACAGGCACCGACGATGCTATGATTTCAGGATTTGCAGGAGGTACGGTTGGTGGTACTGTATGCTGGACCACAATGATGGAATGCATACTTGCGACCATTTCTGCCATGGTCATCAGCTTGTCTTCTAGTGCAGCTATTCGTTGTTCTTGACTAGCCGAACTGGAAGCATCTGGGTCTTCGTTGACAACATAAGCTGTCACTTCTCTGGGTACAGTGAAGGATACTGTCTGTTTTGAGCTTTCACTGTATGCATCATAGTCGGATAAAGAATCATCTCCTGAGTGAGAAGGAAGGAGACGTTCGGAAGGATCTTGAAGATTCCTTTGACCGATTGTATCTCGACTTCGGGATCGGGTATGTTGGAATACTCCTTCAGAGGATTGTTGGAGTAAATCCAAATACCGCTGACTTGGCTTACGAGGCTTGCCGTGCTTAGAGCACTTCCTACCCCAGTGTCTCTGGAAGTCATGTTGACGGAAGCGTACAAAACCTCGTCTTCATCTTCCGACATAGGTTCAGATTTAGGAAAGTTCAGATGATCGAAGACAGAACTTCTTGTCGTCTGACAACAACACTTGATGACTACTTTGTGATTACAGTGATGTCCAAGTGGTTGCACTGGGGATGTTGGGATGTTGTCCCGTTTTTGCTTGAGGTGTTCTCGGAGATCGAAAACAGCAACGGGACGAGGAAAAGTTCGAGGGATATGTTCTTTGATAACATTCGAAACATGGTTCCGGTTCTTCAAATGTTTTGTCCCCTGAGTGTACAGGGAAGTACTCATTTCATTGGCATAAGTGTCCGGATTCTTGATCCTGGAAGTTTGATTCTGATGATGGTTGGTCTTCGGCATTGGCTGTTTACGTTTCACCGAAGTTGGCCTATTGAGATATGTTCTTAAATCAGCAAACTCACCCCCAGGGGTTTCTGTCTGAGACACCAGCAATTTTTCCTGTCTTGAACGGGAGATCTGAAGAGTTGGGAGATCTTGGAACTCTGCTACTGGAGTAGGCAGAATACCTCAGTACACTTCCCTTTAACAAGGAGAGAAGAGGAATCCTTGTGAGAAAGGGTTCTTGTACTGACTGGTGCCAGAGCACATTCAGTTTGATCTTCAATGGTAGAAACCGAAGAAGATTGAGAAAAGACCAAAGGGCCTTTTCCTTTATTTTGGAAAGAAGGATTAGCTAAAGAGCGTTTCCCTCTGTTGTCTTCCAAGTCATGAGACGAGGAAGTTTGAGAAAAGACCAAAGGGCCTTTTTCTTTGTTCTGGAGAGGAGGAGGAATAGCCAAAAGACTACCCCCAGTGGATTGTGCAGGAGCAACATGGTGCTGGAGAGGAGCAGAGCTTTTTCCCTAGTTGTGAGAAGAGGAAAGATTAGCCAAAGGGCTGTCTCTTTTGGATTGCGCAGACACAGTTTGCGCATGGATTGATGGCGCATTGGCAGATTGTGCAGGATGTCTTCTGGCCTGAACCACAGTAGTTTACGCAGTAGGAGCCTTGTTGCCAGAGTGTTTGAATTGCACTCTGGTTATTGGAGTAGTGGACTGCGCAGACATAGTAGCAGCCAACCGTGCCAGTAGAACAGGAGTCTTGTACTTTGACAGAGCAGCATATGATGTATTTTATGCACTGGCAACAGCAGACTGCACATGAGTGGCAGAGGCAGATTATGCAACAGCATAGACTTTAGACTATGCAACAGTCTTGGTGGCAGAGACCTTAGACTGTGCAGCAATCTTAGGCACAGAATCAACAGACTGCGCAGCAGTCTTAGGGACCCACACTGGGCGCACTTTGCTTGTGGCAGAAGTTGTTGTAGTACGAGGAGTGGTCCTGGAGTTGATCATGGCTTCATAGGCTGTTACTTCCTCGTCGGAGGAGAAAGTCGTCCCCAGCAGAGTCGCCATTTTGTTTGCAAAAACAAAAGTATGAACTTTATTTCAACAAACTTTGTAAAGATTACAAGAATTCTGGGAAAGTACAACTGTAGGAATCCAATCTAGAAGACGATTGCTTTATCTCTTGGACGATGTGAACTTTGAAGATGGTAGCTTCTGAATTTGAAGGCAAAAGCTTCGGAAGAATACAGCAGCACTTGGGCAAAAACTCCTGAACTCTTTGATATTTCTGAACTTTATATGTCTGATCCCTTTGAATGAAGACTTGAAACTCTATTTATAGAGTTCTGGAAATAACTAACTTTTAGTTATTCTGAATAGCACAAGTTGGATTGTGCAGGCACTAGATTGCGTAGCATCAGACTGCACAGGCAGTTGTCTGGTCGTGGGCCAACTGTCTTGGACATATGGCATCATTTGATTGAAATGCGCATGATCGTACACAGACGGTTGCCACGTAGTGAGCAATTGATGGCATGAATGCCACGTGTACATTTGTCAGTTGTCATGATGAAGTGCGCCACATGAATTGTGCTGACTTTGGATTGCGCTAGGATGGACCGCACTGGGCTGGATTGCGCTGCAAACAGATTGTGCTGCATGTACAGCTGTCCTCGAGCGCTGTGCGGCACAACAAACGAACAGTCTCCTCGTTCTTTGTGCTGTCAGTTGTCAGAAGATTTGATTGTGTCAGGTAATGATGACATGGCCACGTCAGCCTGCGTACTTGAAAGTGTGCGCAGTCCAATCTGCGCCATCTGGATGATGCGCAATCTGATGTCTGCGCAATTCATTTGGAAGCTATTTTTCTTGATTTTCATGACTTTATTGATGGGTGCAACTTGATTTTTTAGGACCTACACACATGAAATAAGTACTCATCGTGCTTGAAATAAATAGACCCATGTATGCTTGAGAAGAATATAGATATCAAATATTGCCTTTCGAAAGTGTTTTCAAAAGATGTAATCTGACTCTGATATGCATAAAATGAACATAGGTAAAAGTAGCAAGATCATATCACAAGAAATATTTTCTTACTAAATGAATTATTGATTATTTCAAACGATGTGGCCTTTGTTCACATTCACCAGTATGTTAATACACTGATCCGCCATTAGTATGCATGCAGGTGCAAGATTAATCGAGATGGATAGTCCGATGCGATAGCCCGAACCTCATCCTCAGGAGCCAGAAATCAGAAGAGATGCAAAGATGGATTTCCTGTTCAAAATGACGGTTATATGTCCCAAAGTTGGTTTTGTATATAAAGGGATGTAATATATGGAACGGGATCATTGTACTTCTGTAAAGCTTCTGAAAGAATGTAAGCCAAATACAGCATATATTAGAGAGAAACGAGAGCTTGTAATATGTTCAAAAGATATAAATAAAGAGCATTTGTTCATGTTACCATTATGTTCAATTATATTCTGCAGTGTGTTTACTGCTAACTTCAATTATCTGTATTTTGTTCCACTGCGACATTGTCTATCCTATCTTGTTATATATTTTGGCCTTGTGCAAGCGTAACTTAGGCTTGCATGGCATCATGCCCAAGCGAGGATGAACTATCTCACAAAGTCCGAAGCGATGACGAAAGCACTCTGCGAGATCGGGGCAAGACACCACCAAAGAACGTTTACATTTTCCCTAGGTCGTATCGGCCCCAGCATCTCATGCCCCGATTCGGTAGAATCAATAGTCGTCCCCCGAGCGTGATGTTGTACAAGCCTAAATTGCACCCGTAGAAGACAATTTCATAAGGTTATCTAAAACACAACATTCAAATCTAGTACGCAGAGAAATTAAACATATTGATATAGAAGGAACTTGTCTTTCATTGATAATAAACTTGTTTACAGACTCGATTACAAAAGAGGCCGCACGGGCTTACAAATTGACTCAAATGAGATAGTCGTTCCATACATTTACATTCCTTTTTTACAAAGCAACAAAAAATCACTCTCTTGGACCTGGGATTGGCGAGAGTTGATGCGATATGGCGAAGTGTTGATCAGAGTCTTCAAAATATTGTAGAATTTGCCTTCGCGCTAGCAAGGCTTTCAAATAGACGAGTGTCACCTTTAGTTCCTTGGCACGCTATCCTGGTTCGGGGCACATGTGGAGAGCGAGGGTCAGTACATTACACATTTAATGGTGGGTGGCTAATTATATTCGTGCTATTATTTGGTTCAAGAAAATTAAGTGAACAAGCATACGTATATTTAATAAACTTTCTAGCCATCCTAATCAATTCCTGAAAGCATTTGAAAAGTATGAATAGCATAACGACGATAGTTCTTATCCATGGCAGAGCGTGCTATTGTAGTATAAAACTTACATGTTCTTTTCTGTCATATTGATAACGATGAAATAGAATAGAGTGCATTTATGAAGGTTACTGGCATGACAAGCCATCTTGGAAATATAGCTTGGTACCTTCAGTACAGGTAGCGAGCCCTATTAAAAGCCACTGCCTACCGTGGCATGCATCCAGCATAGCTATCCATATTTCTTCTTAGGCTGGATTGGTCCCGTAGCCCCGGGATATCGTCCGAAGAAACAATCACCCTTGTGCACAAGTTGTCCATGACCGTGCTAAGTTAACAAGTTAATCAAGGTACGTTTCATAGTATCGTTGCGACATTCATTTAATCGATTCGATCTTGCTTAGCACAGTTGTAAGCCCCCTGAATTTAGGGCTAACTTTTTTAATTTTATAAATCAATTATTTGCAATAGATATTATTATTTGATTATTATTTGATTTAATGCTCTTTACCGCGACTTTGACTTCTGGAGCGTCAGGGATGCCAATCTCTGGAAACTCTCTTCATCAGTGTGTAGTAGACAAGATAATCTTCATGTTGATATATCATGTCCTATCTAAACTTGTTCTCTTGTACTCTTTTTGCTTCGCACAACTTCAGGTCAATTTAGACCATTTGATCGTTGATTAATTATTAATTGATTTCCCACTCTTTCTCTTGATCCTCATAAGCACGTTACCGTGACTTTTAAATTAGGAGCACCAGACTAGTCATTTTCTTGAAACCAACTTCTCATACATGATCTACTCGAGACACTCTTCACCCATGACCTTCGTGTCCCACTGTCACGACCCGTACCCACTGTGAGGGTACGAGCGCGTAACAACGCCCAGCCTATGCCACAGTGTCGGCGGTAGAACGCTGTCCTAGGTTACTATCTAATCAACAACTCACGCAATTATATAATGTACTTGTCAAAACTCAACTCCGAACGGAGGACAAGTACAGATATAATGAATCTCAATCACAGTCTAAGAACGATAAGATAACACAGAAGATATAACTAAAGGCTAAATAACAGAAATAAAATCCAACAACTAAAAATATAATCTCAACTACAATCTCAACTTATATATACAACTCCAGTTCTAAACATAAAAGCTAAACAACAACTAGCTAATCTTCCAATCACTCCTGAGTGTCGGGGCCAAAGGTAGCTAAGCCATCTCCTCAGTAATATGTAGGGCATGTGTCCTCAGGGCAATCATCTGTAAAATTTTCAACAGGTCCAGTCAGGACAGGAACGAGTACAACTCATCAAGAAAATCCAAGTAAATGACATGGAACTATAAAGCAGTTATAGACAGTTTTATTGATGAATATGGCAGTTTATATACAGGTGATGGTATAGAGAAACAGTAAGATACAAGGAAAGTAAAGTAACTAAACAAGAGAAGAATGATGGCAATGACGACTGTAAATAAATCTAGCTGAACTAAAGTAACATAATGAGTCCAGGCAGTAAATGTAAAACAAGTGTAAACTACTATAAATCCAATACGAGATGAATCTAATACAAGATGAATCCAGTACCAGATGATTCTAGGTAGTGATCAAGAATCCAGGTTAGTCCAGCTAATCTAATAGTGTGTTTTAAAATACAGAGGTCGACATGTAAATGGCTGTGGGTAATCAGGCACATCTCTCACTGATCAGGCAAGAGATGGCTATGCTTCCAGTAGATTCCAGTTAGAGATTCCAGATTTGGGGTATGTCTACATGTCTTACTCAATATTTTCCCGCCCCGTAATACAAATGAATCCATAATTCGACACGAGAATCGAGATGAGTCCAGCCAAAATATAATGATTCCAAAAATAGATTCTGGAATGATTCCAGTGATTCCAGTAATAGAGGCCAGATAATATGGTGAGTGAGTCGCATACAAGAATCCAGAAATATCCATACGTGTGGTATCAGAGAATCACATAAAACTAAATAGAACTGAAATACAGTAAATGGCAAATAAATGAGAGAACTATCAGAGATACTCGCCTGCTACTCTGAAGAGTAGTGTAATATCAGATGTCTGCACCGGTGTCACAATGCCCTAAACAGAGCAATATGGGTTATGACATGTTTAATACAAGAAAAATAAAAGCTACAATGCAAACTACATGATTTCTAGGTCAAACTAGGTCAAAGTCCACTCTAAGTCAACCCTGGTCATCTGTCTAGGTCAAACGTGGTCCAAGTAAAACTTGGTCAACTCTGGGTCAACCCAAGTCAACATCTAGTCAAACTAGGTCAATATCTAGGGTTACATTGGTCAACTTGTCAAATGGGTCTCTATCTAGGTCAATCTCTATAGGGTTTGTTTTTAGTGATACTAGGCAACTTAGTGCAAACCAACATCCTATATTAAGCTATTTCATTATTTTCCATGTACTTATCAAGTTACCCGTATCTTATGCCTATATTTCAAGCTCACAAATCCCATTTACCACTTATATATTATAACACAATAACTTACATATCTATATATAGAGAGGTACATAGGACATGAAGACTAAACATGTGAGAATATGGCATCAATGAAGGGGTGTAGTGTGTGTAAGGGTGTGTGGGTGAACATACACATGTGTGTGTGTGTGTATACATGTGAGGGTGTGTGTGGGTAGGGTCATGTGTGTGTCATGTGTGGGTGAATAGACATAGGAAATCAGTGTGTTGACAGGAATTAAACCCAGTGTTGTGTCATATCATAATGTGTGTATGAGTCTCTAATGAAATGCAAGTAAGTGAATATGTAGTGTTGCTATATAAATACAGGAATGTTTGGCAGATGAGTGTATAGGACATTGCATTGGGTTTAAATCTCAAAACATTTCAAAACAGGGAGCATTGTTTCAGTTGTGTGTGGCATGGTGCATCACACTTAAGATTTCAGAAAAATAGTTGAAAACCCAATCAAATATATCAAGCTAAACTTAGGAATCTAATACCACCATAGCTAAAAACCTAATCACTGATATTAGCAGGAATTAAGACTGAACCAATATAGGAATCCTATGTTAATGCTAATGTTCAAGGAATGAAAGGGATGTAAGGCTAGGGGTGTGTTCAGGAATTAATGTGTAATGGTACCTATGTGTGTGTAATAGTGGACAAGTGACAGGAACAAAATGTGAAGGTGATGTGCAAAACAGAAAAAGAATCAAGGGCAGTCCATAAAACAGTCTAACCTAAATGAAAACCCAACAATCTCAGTTTTAGGAACACAATATCAATTAAAAGAAATCAGTGAGCTATTAATCAGTGCATTCACAGGTTTTAGGAAACTTTTGACAGGAAAACAGTGTGCTAAACATTGTGTTCAAGTGTCAGTGCAACCAGTGAGCCACTAAGCATTACAAAATCTGGAAATAGGTTGACAGTGAACAAATGTGAAGAAAATCAGTGAATACATTGAACAACATTCATCTCAGTTTCAAAGTCCAAACCAAGTTCATTCTCAGGAAAATGGGTGTAAATGTATGTTAGTTCACCAGCCCATATCAAAATCCCAAGGCCTAACAACCATTCAAATCGAGAATGAACAAACACAATGTAACCTAGTGTACTCCTCTTAACAGCATGAAATCTATGATCTGCAATTTGTATACACCTAATCAAATTAACAAAAAGTTACAAAACCAGGAACTAGATTCCCAATCTCTGATATTAACCGATACCATCTCATCCCACAACCTAATCTAACATGGAAATCAATTTGGCAGTGTCTAAATACGCATGTATATGAATCCAATCATGAGAATTAAAACTAAGATTCAGTTAAAAAAACTTTAAAAAAACAGAATGAGTATTTATGAAATCTGAGAATTCAGTTTTTCATTGAATTGCCCATTTTCATACTCAAATTCCATTTCCGTGATAACAAGCTAATCAAACTTTGAAAACCTATCCTAGCATGAACTAATACACATGTGGGAACCAATTTAGTGATTTAAACAACATCTAAATCAGATTAAAAAGGAAAACAATTCAGAATTTTCGAAATAATGCATGGTATCAGTGAACAGTGTAAACAACCTTTAAATTCGAAGAAAAACTAATAAATCAACAAGTAAGGTGTGCAGTGGGTAGGAATACATTACACATGTCGTGGGGGATGTGTTCGTGTCCAGGAAACTGGACACGAACGTGTCCAAACAAAATTAACACAGCAACGACACTGTTCAGAAAAAATCCTCGTGCTGAGGTACAGAGTGAGCTAGGACACGACACGTTGCACGACTCAAGTCGTGGTCATGCCCACGTGTCCACCTAGACTAGGGGGACGTGTCCAAGTGCCTGTACGAACCCCAAGATGTGTCGTGTCCTAGTTTTGAAGCCATATCAGTGGCTCAAAATCGCGTGTGTGCGTGTCAGGGTATTTCGATGCGAGCTCGAGAACTTCTTCGACTCGCAACCAAGTGCCACAAAACTTGGTGAGGGTATAGTCAGACATGGGACCCATCACCTCACCAAATTCCACGTGTCCTAATAAAGTATCGTGTCCTATGTCAGCCCCGAAATGAAGGGGACGTGCACGACGTGCGCGAGCAGGCACGAGACAATGCAGCCTCGTTTTCTTCGTGCACAGACAACGAGAACCCACAAAATTTTGTAGGGGTCCTGTCAGTCAGTGCCCGCCCCCACACACCAATTTTTATAGTATCTTGTGTCGTGTCCGCAAAGGCACTCGAACAGCAGGACAGACGCACGGGCCTGTGCACAGTGTCGTGCACGACTTGCATGTCCATTTTGGACACGAAATGCGCACAAAAACCAACTCAGTCCTCAACATAATTAATTTACACATCAATAGCTTCAAAATCATGTAATTAGTTTAGCAAAAATTGAAATTAAAATCCTTAGAGACATTTCATCGAACACCTAACATACACAACGACACGTGTCCGATACGGACACCAAACGGACACAAAATTCACCCAAATTTCAGGGACACCTAGGGGACTCCTAGATCTAGCCCTACATGCAAAGAAAACCAAAATTTAAATCAATTTAAAGGGTTTTACCTACAGGTACAAATTGCATGGAAAAGCTCCAAATGGGGGGTGTTCTTCTTGATGGCCAAATGCTCCAAATTGATCCCAAACTAAAATAGCTCTCCACCAACAGTCCATAAACTCAATTTAGAACCTAATGCAAAAGACTAGGATAAAAAAGGAGATCAAATGAATAAAATAGGAATTTTTGGAAGGGGAAAACTTACCTTTCTTTTCTCCAAGTGTTGGAATGATAAAAAGAGACAAGCCCTAATGAACAAGTGTTTAAATAGATTGGGAATCCCTATGTGGCTGTTCATAGGTTCAATAATTAGGGTTAGGGTTCACTAAATGGCCCATGGGCTTAAGTCATGATCAATTAAATCATTAAGTCATAAGTCATTTCATGAAACCACAAGCCATGACTTAAATTCACTAAACCAAATCCCCTCATTCTAAAACTATTCTCTAATGACTAAAATAGGTTAACTCAAGTTAGGCTAGGGTCACCATGGCTAGGGTTAGCTTCTAGGCTAGTCCACTAGGTCTCAACAAGTCAAAGTCAAACTAGAATTCACCAATTCAACAAATCACCAAATAATTCAAATAAGTCAAAATGACCAAATTATCCCTAGGCCAAAAATGATAATTAAGTCATCATAATGACATGGTTAGGCTCTAGGTCATGCAGTCTCTCAGGTTTTACTAGCAGCACATCAAAAACACAAGTCATGACTTAAACCAGTTTTTAAATAGTTTAAAAAATTATTAAAAATCACTAAAAATTATAATATAAATTAAATATCAATAATTAATAATTATAATTAAAAAATTTCAAAATTACCCTTATCTGGAAAACTGGGTGTTACACCCACTCAGACACACCATCTTGTGCTTCATTTGCTTCACACAACTTTCCTGACACATGAACCGATTTTAATTCGTCCCACGGTGTCACATTTATTTTCAATATTGAATTGTGGATACCCTGTCGACCCAAACCTGTCAACCCCAAATATGGACATGCCCCACACGAAGTCTACTACCCGCATGATACTTGTGTCCCATTCATTTGAGCCCCCATATGTTATTTATTTACCCATGATCATAAATATCTATTTAAATTTAATTATTGCACCATGTCCGATTTTGACCCAATTCGGCTCAACCAAACCCAGTCCAAGCTTCATGTTACCCTTCCTCATGACACCCTCACTCTCATTGCCTTTAAAGAATATTAAATACCCAGTCTACCTATTTTTAATATTCAATGGAAAATTCTTTTTATTAAAAATCCCTAAGAGATATCTAATTCTGATTCAATCCTAGCCAATGGATTCTCTCTATCAATCCCAACCCTCCATTTCCCTTACACTAACTCACAAACACACACCCCCCCTAAAGTTGGCCGGCCCTAAAAAAACTAGGTAGAGAATCCGCCTTTCTCTCTCTATTTTTCCCTCTCTCTCATTATTATTCATACACAACACATATTCTATCTTTCTTTATTTCTCTCATTATCACTTCAACCATCACCACACAGGAGCTCATCCCCATGGCCGACACCATCCTCCCATGGCCGGACTCCCCTCCACCTCCACCCTGGCCGAGCACAGCCGTAACCACCCTCCTCCTTCTCCATTCTTTATTATCACTTCAACCATCACCACCACCACTTCTACCACCCTCACCTCCATGCACCACCATAGCACCACCACCACATCCAACACCACCACCTCCACGTTCACCTCACCTCGTCGCTGTCGTACACCGCCGGCCGCCGTACCGCCTAGCGGGGCCAGTGTAGCCCCTGCAACTGCAGCAGCAGCGAGCAATACGGTAGCAAGCAGTACGACCGGAAATGGCACTGCGGGCCGCACGTTTTAGGTGCTGCCGCCGGCCGCCGCCGCCGTAGACGGACCCCCCACTGGCAGGGCTAACTCCGACGAACGCCCCCCGGGTGCGCCGCCTTCCTTCCCGGTGCGATGCATAGCCTACTCGTGCATTTTGCACTAGATTCCGTCGTGACGCGCTCGGGAACGAAGCTAAAATCGTGTTTTGTCGCAGCAACTTCGCGCAAAATTTTTGAGAAATTCGACCGTTGGATCGGCGATTTCTTTCTCTGACACAATCTCGATAAAAAGTACTTCACTCTCCTGAATTTTTGTCCGTTAATTTTATCGTTTGATACATCAAAACCGGCCACTAAGTTGACCGTTTAAATTGTGTTATTTTTTGAACAGTTTTGTGGAGCCAACTTCGTCGGTTCGTATCTCTTCCATCGCAGCTCTGTATGGCATACTACTAGTTCCTATGTGAAGCTGGTATAACCCTCTTCCTTTCCCTCAAGTTTTGTTTCATTGTGAGCACGTTTGGTTGGTCGAATTCGACGCCAAAGTTGGTTGTCTGAATTCATAATTTAGCACTTGTAAAATTCTATTTTTGAACCCGGGACTCCGAATTCAATTTTTGACACCTCCAGTAGACTCGTGGCATCGTTCTGGCACGTTTTCATATAAAATTTGTTAGATTTGGAGGACTTGGGCCCTTGTACGTATTTCGGTGCAAAGCGGGCCCCACAGTCCGGGTCAACGGGACTTTTTGATGCCGGCTCATCGGAATCCAATTCTGGATATACCGTTGAGTTTGTATCGTCATTCTAGAGTCGTTGACATATAATTTGCTAGGTTTTAGTAGATATTGGTTCTGGCACGTATTTTGGTGCAAGTCGGATACCAATATCCGGGTCAACGGGTCATTTTGAGATTGGCTCATCGGAATCCAATTATGGATATACCGTTGAGTTCGTATCGTCATTATGTACTCGTTGACATATAATTTGCTAAGTTTTGAGGACATTGGCTCTGACACGTTTTTTTCGTGCAAATCGGAGTTTCAATGTCCTGGTCAACGGACCAATTTGAGATCGGGTCAACGGAATCCAATTCTGGATATACCGTTGGGTTCGTATCGTCATTCTGGATTCGTGGACATATAATTTGTTAGATTTAGTGCACTTTTATTTTGACATGTTTTTCGGTACAAAGTGGATCCGACACGGACACCATTTTGACCCAAAATTATCTTTTTGTCCCTGTGTGCAAATTGGACTTATGGATAGGCTATCCTAGCTGATTTGACCATTCTGGACATGTTGGTGATGTTTGTTTCACCATCCGACAATATCTGTAGGTTTTTCCCCTATCTATCACCCAAATATTATTATAATCTTTCTCTTTTGTTTGTATTTTGAGATCCATCAATTTCAGTGATTTTCCAATCACTGAAATTGGATGTGTTGACCCTGTAGATGTTTATAGAGACTAGCCTTGACCCTGTTTGACTATGGTTGACTTCTTTGACTGAACGTCGAAGTAGAGTCAACACTGACCTAGGTTAGACAAGTTTTGACCTTGGTTGACCACAGTTGACTATTTTGACCAAAAGTCAACCGAAAGTCAACCGTAGCCTAAAATTGACTAGAACTGGACCAGTTGACCCAAGGTCAACTGTTAGTCAACGTTAGTCAAGTTTGACCTAGAGTTGACATAGGGTTGACCAGAGATGACCAGTTGACCAAAAGTCAGCTATAAGTCAACCCTTGACTTAGATTGACCTAGTTTGACTTACTTTGACTTACCTTGACCTAGTTTGACTTAGTATGACTTGATTTTACTTCCAAACCCTTATATTGATACAGTATTCCATCTATAGGTCCTTGAGGTACTATTCTTGGACTCAGTCGACTTATCCATCACATCACAGGCGAGTACATTCTCTGATAATATTTCTGTTTTATGATATCGTCTATGTTTCTTGTATATAGCGTAGATATTCTTGTTCTCTTGACACATAGTTCACACGGATTGGTATTTGTCTGGATTCCGTCATGAGATGTTATTCCTGGTATTCTTTGGTATATATTGTGCAAGTCTTTCTTGTTCCTTGTGCATTATATAGACACGATTCCTGCGAAGGCTAGCTACCCTCTCAGAAAATCGTGCGTCATGATGTGATGGTTGGATCCACTATACTAGTCGGGGGACGGGGAGTATTAGTGTAGATATATGGTCAAAGCCTATTGTGCACCCCTTGTGCACCTATTGATTATGAGTGTTGATCATACACCCCACGTATGGTTAGCCAGGCCTGTTACTATTGTACAAGTTTCCAAACCGGCCACGTATTATAGCTAGTACTTACACACCTAGATAGGTGATTCTTGATTCTTATACATGTCATGATCAGTTTTACTTGCCTTGTTCTAGCTCTAGATTTACAGCTTACCTTGCCATGATACTCACATATATATTTCGTGATTCCTTGTATATTCTCTCTATTTACTGCTACATTTTCAATATCGTCTAACTAGAACTGTTATTTGAGATTTGTGCTCGTTCCATCCTGACTGGATAAGTTGACAAAATTTTAGGAGTAGTTGTGCCCTCAGTATTGGACTTCATGATGTTGCTAGCTGAGGTGGATCTCACTATTCTTCTATGTGAGTTGTCTGGTAGTTATCCTTAGTTTGTCTTATTGTTCCTTCTTTATTTTCCTGTCTTATGATTCCTTCTAGTAGTTTCTAATTGTTCTTGTGCCTTAGTTATCTTTCTTGTCTTATCTTCTTTAGATGTTGGGTTGTGATTGAGTACATTTGTAGTTCATGGACCTTCTAGATGTAGTGTATATTTATTGGGTACTAGACAGCGTTCTACCGTCAATACTGCGGCGTAGGCTGGGCGTGGCCTACGTATTTGTATCCGTATATCCGGGTGCGGGTCGTGACACGTTTTTGTGGTGGCCCATGCAAGTCTGTCTTTGTAAATTAATGCGAAGTCGTGGTGGTACTTGAGCTTATCTGTACTACTACGAGCCTGCCCTAGGATTAAGGTTGAGTCATGGAATATTTTAGGATTTTGGTACTCAGTCACATATTAGTAACTCTTGATAGATTCCAGAGATGACCCCTGGGAATATTATTCGAAAGCTTTTCAAATCTTTTCCCACTTGTTTCTATTCATCTTAATTTTTGAAATATTTGTCTGTATCAAACTTTATTCTTTCTTGGGATGAATTGTGGATCCCAGAGGGAAGGTATAAGTTGAACTTATATATCCTCTAGGTTGAGAATCAAATATGATTTGCCAATATCAAGGTTGAGATTATTTAGATTATATTTCAGAACTTTCAATCTTGACCTAGATAGTACCTTTAGGACTTCTCTTGAGAACTTTTCCTAAACCCTACATCGGAATCTGTTTTTGCTAGTTTCCATTTACTTATCCTTGATTCGTCGTTAAATTTTGAATCTTGATGTTCTTTCATTGTTGACTTTGACTTTGTATCTAAAAATCGGTTTTTATGAATTGAGTTAAGATATTCTGATAAACTTATTTGATAAGGACCATAAATGTCTACTTTATTTAAGGAGTTTAGAATTTATCGCAGTCATACTAGCTAGCACGACAGGGACATGGAGCCTGATGTTGGATATACTATCCTAGTTATGGAATTTAGATTTTCTTGCAGCCATATCGGTTGGCGTGGTAAGGAATCTAGATGACATAATTATAGGGTGTATACCCAAGTTATGGACTCCATCGTTTATTGCAGCTATGCTTACTGGCGTGGCAAAAATTTTGGCAACATAATTTTAGGAAGACGTGTATGGTTATCAGACTGTATCTTAAATTGGATCACTTTGTTATGACCGGATGAGCAAGAACAAATTCTTATCATTATTCTTTCCCATCTTGGTTAACTCTGTCTATCTACAGCCACAATTAGGAATTTTTTCAACATGATTGTTGTGTTCCATCTTCCTATGATTTGACTAAACTCTTATTCGCTAACCACTTGGGTAATTCTTCTTGTCCTTCCCGATAATTGTTGAAAGTGCCTCATGGGTTGATTCAGGAAAGGTTCGACAAGTATATTTATCCTTGTATTACGGAATCGGGAGTTTGCATCCAGAGAAATACTGGCGAAGCATGACTTCGGATAACGGCATCATGGTTAAATATGGTTCTCGAATTCTACTTGGACCACTCCCTAAGCATTTTGACTAACATCTTCTCATTTATTTTGCAAAAAAAATTGTTTGGAAATATTTCACGGATTTGGCCAAGTTAAGTTCAGGAACCTATATTATCTGGCAGGGCAGCTGTGTACTGCAGCCATCCGTTGTATTATGGAACAAGAAAGTTATTTGCAGCCTGATGCACACTAGCGCGATAGTAACTTCATGTGACATAATTACGGTGGTATATGGTTCTTGAGTTTTACTTTGACTACGTCCTATGCATCTCGTTGGCCTCGTACTATTCTTGGAAATATTTCGACAATCTTTTCTGTCTTACTTGACCCTTACCTTGCTTGAATATTGACATGTATTGTTAGACCCAGTCTTTGGCCCTTGTTACCTTCTATTTTTGATGATTGGATAGCCAGACCTTGTTAACAGATTCTGTAGTGTAACTATAATATGTTATTACGTGTGATTGTGATGAGTATATTTTTTTCCTAGGGATTTATTGGGTTAAGCTTATAGGACCGATACGAGTGACTGATTATAGTGGACTTAGAAAACTATTAAGGATGATTAGTTTGATAATATAGATTGATGATAAGGTATCTAAGATGGAGTAATAAAATATTATATTTTTGTGACTACGGATTAAGGACTAGAATCTTGTGCTTAGGTTCGAGGGTTGAGCATTGTAGGACTTTAATGACCAAGTGATTATGGGTTATCTACAAGCCATTTACTTATGATTGGAGGATAAATCGATATGTAGAATAAAATAGAAGGAGATAACATTGCCTGCAAGATCCGAAGATAGCAGGAACAAACCAAGGACATATGTACATGGGTAATAAATAAATCGGTAAATGAATTAAGAGTTTGAATTTGAGGGTTTATGTTCAGGAGTTCTTGAGTAAAAAGAGAGGAGGCTCAATGCCAAGAATAGGTTTTGAATGTATTATTTCAAGGAGCTTGTGATTAATAGGATAAAGATACTTAGGATGGGATAAGGAAACAAACAAATTGCTATTGAGATTGGAATTTTTGTTGATGGCCAAGTATTGCTGATATATATAGTATCTCGAGGATGACCTATATTTTAGAATATACGTAAAGGTTCTTATTGATATGAAGATTCTTAGAGGTAAAATAGACATAGTTTTTATGGAAGAAGCTTATTGAACCAGAACCAAAATACCTGTAGAGAGAAACAACATAGATGATCACAAGGGTAGCAGATTTGGTACTCTAGCCATAGCAGTTGTATGTTTTAGCTTCACCTATTAGATGATTTTTAATTTCGAGGACAAAATTTTTATAAGGTGGATAGGATGTAAGCCCCCTGAATTTAGGGTTTCAATTTTATAAATCAATTATTTGCAATAGATATTATTATTTGATTATTATTTGATTTAATGCACTTTACCGCGACTTTGACTTCTGGAGCGTCAGGGATGCCAATCTCTGGAAACTCTCTTCATCAGTGTGTAGTAGACAAGATTACCTTCATGTTGATATATCATGTCCCATCCAAACTTGTTCTCTTGTATTCTTTTTGCTTGCACAACTTCAGGTCAATCTAGACCATTTGATCGTTGATTAATTATTAATTGATTTCCCACTCTTTCCCTTGATCCTCATAAGCACGTTACCGTGACTTTTAAATTAGGAGCACCAGACTAGTCATTTTCTTAAAACCAACTTCTCATGCATGATCTACTCGAGACACTCTTCACCCATGACCTTCGTGTCCCACTCAGACACACCATCTTGTGCTTCATTTGCTTTACACAACTTTTCTGACACGTGACCCGATTTTAATTCGTCCCACGGTGTCACATTTATTTCCAACATTGAATTGTGGATACCCTGTCGACCCAAATCTGTCAACCCCAAATATGGACATGCCCCACACGAAGCCTACTACCCGCATGACACTTGTGTCCCAATCATTTGAGCCTCCATATGTTACTTATTTACCCATGATCATAAATATCTATTTAAATTTAATTATTGCACCATGTCCGATTTTGACCCGATCCGGCTCAACCAAACCCAGTCCAAGCTTCATGTTACCCTCCCTCATGACACCCTCACTCTCATTACCTTTAAAGAATATTAAATACCCTGTCTACCTATTTTTAATATTCAACGAAAAATTCCTTTTATTAAAAATCCCTAAGAGATATCTAATTCTGATTCAATCCTAGCCATTGGATTCTCTCTATCAATCCCAACCCTCTATTTCCCTTACACTAACTCACAAACACACCCCCCCTAAAGTTGGCCGGCCCTAAAAAAATTAGGTAGAGAATCCCCCTTTCTCTCTCTATTTTTCCCCCTCTCTCATTATTATTCCTACACAACACATATTCTATCTTTATTTATTTCTCTCATTATCACTTCAACCATCACCACACATTGTAGGTCCTAAAAATCAAGTTGCACCCATCAACAAAATCATCAAAATCAATTTATACATCCTTCAAGTGAACTGCGCAGAAGACAGATTGTGCAACCTTTCGATTGTGCAGGCTGAAGTGCGCACTCATCCAAGTGTGCATGCTGACGTGGCCTCGTCATCATTACCTGACAGTGAATCAGATCTTCTGACAGCAGACAGCAAAGAAAACGAGGAAACTGTTCGTTTATCGTGCAGTACAGCGCTCGAGGACAGCTGTACATGCAGCACAATCTGTCTGCAGCGCAGTTCATCTTAGCGCCGTCCATCCTAGCGTAATCCTAAGCCAGAGCAAGTCAAGTGGCGCACTCCATCTCTATCAACTAACAAAGTACACGTGGCCTTCATGCCATCAATTGCTCATCACATGGCAACCGTCTGGACACGATCATGCACATTTCAATCAAAGAATGCCATGTGTCCAAGACAGTTGGCCCACGATCAAGTAACTGCTAGCACAATCTGACGCGTACGCAGTCCAATGCAGCACAATCCAACTAGCGCAGTCCAGAATAACAACAAAGTAGTTATTTCCAGAACTCTATAAATAGAGTTTCAAGTCCTTCCTAGGAGGGATCATACACGCATAGAGAGATCAGAGATCATCACCAGAGATCAGGAGTCCTTGCCAAAGTGCTGTTGCATTCTTCAGAGGCTTTTTGCCTTCAACTTCAGAGGCTACCGTCTTCAAAGTTCACATCGTCCAAGGGATAAAGCGATCGTCTTCTGATCGGATTCCTATAGTTGTACTTTTTCAGAATTCTTTTAATCTTCTTTTACAAAGTTTGTTGAAATAAAGATCAACTTTTGTTTTTGCAAACAAAATGGTGACTCTGCTGGGGACGACTTTCTCCTCCGACGAGGAAGTGACAACTCAATGTGACGTTGCGTCTATCGGAAAGACGCAGAAGACGCTGGTTGTGAAGGTCAACCAGACGGCCTACGAAGCCATGATCAACTCCAGGACCACCCCCCGCACTGCGAAAACTTCTGCCACGAGCCAAGTGTGCCCAGTGTGGGTCCCCAAGACTGCTGTGTAGTCTGTTGATTCTGCTACCAAGACTGCTGCGTAGTCTAAGATCTCTGTTGTCTCTGCTGCTGCACAATCTGCCTCTACTACTTCTGCGTAGTCTGCTGTTGCCCGTGCACAAACCACTTCATACGCTGTCCTGTCCAAGTGCAAGACTCCTGTTCCTCTGGCGCAGTTGGCTGCAACTTTTCCTGCGCAGTCCACTACTCCAGCAACCAGAGTGCAACCCAAGCACTCTGGCAACAAGACTCTGGATGCGCAAACCACTGAGACTGTGGCCAGAAAACTTTCTGCTAGAACTCCTCATGCGTAATCTGCCAGTGCGCCATCAACCCATGCGTAAACTGTGCCTGCACAAACTGGACGGCATCGAAGAGTACGCCGCGGTGGAAGCGGTCCACGGCACTGGCCCCAGGTACAACAAATCGGCGGAGCCAATATGTTAAAAATCCTGCCAGCTGAGCTTCTTGTGACATGGGCCTGTAGCCCATTCTTATAAAGCTTTCAACAAAATCTCCGGGCTTCAGCGGAGTGTATTGGTGTTCATCAGTAACTTTGATATCCATCTTCTTATTCTCCTCCATCAGTTTTATTACCTCACTGTGGCAGAGAGGTTAAAAAAAAGTTGGGTTACAGGAGTCATGATCTTTTGTCTTCTTCTCAATGATATGGTTAAGAAAAAGATAAGGTAACCATTTGGAGGAATAACATGTGCCGGAAGAGCCGCTCTTGTAATACAGAGAACATGTGTTATAATGGCACAGTAGTTCTTCGAAAACTGCTACGATCTCTGCATTTTCCCGACGCAGTCTATCTAACTCGTCATTTGTGGGAACATACTCCTCATAAGGGGAGTCTCCAGTTGGTAGGCATGAGATATACTTTATCTCATGGAGAGCCAATCCCATCTCCCCGCAGGGCGTCATGAACGTCCCTGTCCTATAGTTATACCTCTCTGCCAGGGCTAGAAACAGATGAGGGTTTGGTTGGAAGCCATATACGGTAGCATATACCGCGTTATAAAGCTCGATTTCTCTAAGTTTATCTTCAAATTGATCCAATACCCAGTTGGCTATACAGTTCCACCTCTTGTTATCCGAATTTACCAAACCGGTCAGCCGGATGTCTTGATCAAGATATCTGCCCTCCGCCTTTGCATACTCATTAGCAAAAATCGGTGTCCTTACCGGCAGCAACAAAGACGAGTTCTTAGGAGGGATACAACCTGGCTTCAACCCTCTTAGTAGAGTGCTGTGTCGCTCAGAAGAGCTATAGAACAGATCCCTATTGTTCGGGCCTTTTTTGACACAGATTTTTCCTATCCGTGCATGTTGAAGAGGAGTAATATCCCAATCAATCCTCCTAGGATGGCTTGCATGAGCATATCGTGCTAGAGGGAGGCATCTAGCTATGTCTGGTAACTGGATCAGTTTCTCCTTCCTTTGGAAAATTCTCGACTCAACTCGGGGTCTAGGTTGAGAACTTTTGTCAATGGTTTCACCGAATAGGAACATAGGCTTCTTGTGGGTGACAGCGTCAGCAGACTGTAAGGGCTATCCATTCATCAGATTTAATAAGGTCTCGCTATCCTGAGCTATCAGGATAGCTTGGCGAGAGGATGGAAGGGCATACTGAGGGAAGAGCACATGGGATAAGTTTTCTTTGAACTCCGGCTCAGCCAAAGTTTCTTTGAAGATTTCGTAATCAGGATCCTCCCTGATGTTAACTGCATCAAACAGGAAAAACAAAATTCAGTACAAGTCAAATCAAAGATTCTGTTAGCAGATTGCACAAACCTCATATTGTGCAAGCATCAGATTGCACAACCATCAGATTGTGCAACAATAACTTCTATGCACAAAGTATCCAGTGGCGCCACCTCATCCACTTGCGCAAGCCATCAGATTGCACTGAATAACTTGTGCAAAGTATCAGTTTGCGCTGGATAGCCTTGCGCAAATCAGCAGACTGCGCTGACTTTTGCCAGCACGTTCTAACCGATTGTGCAAGAACATAATCTTCATAAAAATGAAGATTATTGGTTTTGTGCAACCAAAACCCTAAACAGGGTGGCGCAAAGAAACCAAATCTCTAAAAAGAGATTATTTTTAAGGTGCAACAATGGCGAAGAACCCTAAAAAGGGTTTTCGATCGGACATCTACCATGTAGTGCTGGGTGAGCCTCCTCATGACGTGAAGGGTGCGATGCAGTACGAGTCGAAGACTCGGCTGGGGCCTTCCCTTTATCAGCAGCGGATCGCTTTGGGGCCATGGAGATCGATGAAGAAGAAGAAGGAGAGTCGAGAGAGCTCGAGAATTTCTTTCTTTCAGAAAATCAAAAGTAAGTAAAGAATGACAGAGAAGAGAAAGGGAACTATTTATAGTTTTCGAGAATGAACAAACTCCTCAGATTGCGCCGGATAAATAGGAGTTAATTCCTCTGATTGTGCAGACAGGTCATCATATGCGCAACTTGATTTTTAAATCAAAATTCAAAGTATTTCGAAGCTTTGACTATTTTCAAACTTTGAAAACTTTGAAGGGGGTCGTGTAGGTCCTAAAAATCAAGTTGCACCCATCAACAAAATCATCAAAATCAATTTATACATCCTTCAAGTGAACTGTGCAGAAGATAGATTGCGCAACCATTCGATTGCGCAGGCTGAAGTGCGCACTCATCCAAGTGCGCATGCTGACGTGGCCTCGTCATCATTACCTGACAGAGAATCAGATCTTCTGACAGCTGACAGCACGGAGAACGAAGAAACTGTTTGTTTATCGTGCAGCACAGTGCTCGAGGACAGCTGTACATGCAGCGCAATCTGTCTGCAGCGTAGTCCATCTCAGCGCCGTCCATTCTAGCACAATCCGAAGCCAGAGTAAGTCAAGTGGCGCACTCCATCTCTATCAACTAACAAAGTACACGTGGCCTTTATGCCATCAATTGCTCATCACATGGCAACCGTCTGGACACGATCATGCGCATTTCAATCAAAGAATGCCATGTGTCCAAGACAGTTGGCCCACGATCAAGTAACTGCTAGCGCAATCTGACGCGTACGCAGTCCAATGCAGCACAATCCAACTTGCACAGTCCAGAATAACAACAAAGTAGTTATTTCTAGAACTCTATAAATAGAGTTTCAAGTCCTTCCTAGGAGGGATCATACACGCATACAGAGATCAGAGATCATCACCAGAGATCAGGAGTCCTTGCCAAAGTGCTGCTGCATTCTTCAGAGGCTTTTTGCCTTCAACTTCAGAGGCTACCGTCTTCAAAGTTCACATCGTCCAAGGGATAAAGCGATCATCTTCTGATCGGATTTCTATAGTTGTACTTTTCCAGAATTCTTTTAATCTTCTTTTACAAAGTTTGTTGAAATAAAGATCAACTTTTGTTTTTGCAAACAAAATGGTGACTCTGCTGGGGACGACTTTCTCCTCCGACGAGGAAGTGATAACTCAATGTGACGTTGCGTCTATCGGAAAGACGCAGAAGACGCTGGTTGTGAAGGTCAACCAGACGGCCTACGAAGCCATGATCAACTCCAGGACCACCCCTTGCACTGTGAAAACTTCTGCCACGAGCCAAGTGCGCCCAGTGTAGGTCCCCAAGACTGCTGTGCAGTCTGTTGATTCTGCTACCAAGACTGCTGCGTAGTCTAAGATCTCTGTTGTCTCTGCTGCTGCACAATCTGCCTCTACTACTCCTGCGTAGTCTGCTGTTGCCCGTGTACAAACCACTTCATACGCTGTCCTGTCCAAGTGCAAGACTCCTGTTCCTCTGGCGCAGTTGGCTGCAACTTTTCCTGCGCAGTCCACTACTCCAGCAACCAGAGTGCAACCCAAGCACTCTGGCAACAAGACTCTGGATGCGCAAACCACTGAGACTGTGGCCAGAAAACTTTCTGCTAGAACTCCTCATGCGTAATCTGCCAGTGCGCCATCAACCCATGCGTAAACTGTGCCTGCGCAAACTGGACGGCATCGAAGAGTACGCCACGGTGGAAGCGGTCCACGGCACTGGCCCAGGTACAACAAATCGGCGGAGCCAATATGTTAAAAATCCTGCCAGCTGAGCTTCTTGTGACATGGGCCTGTAGCCCATTCTTATAAAGCTTTCAACAAAATCTTCGGGCTTCAGCGGAGTGTATTGGTGTTCATCAGTAACTTTGATATCCATCTTCTTATTCTCTTCCATCAGTTTTATTACCTCACTGTGGCAGAGAGGTTGAAAGAAAGTTGGGTTACAGGAGTCATGATCTTTTGTCTTCTTCTCAATGATATGGTTAAGAAAAAGATAAGGTAACCATTTGGAGGAATAACATGTGCCGGAAGAGCCGTTCTTGTAATACAGAGAACATGTGTTATAATGGCACAGTAGTTCTTCGAAAACTGCTACCATCTCTGCATTTTCCCGACGCAGTCTATCTAACTCGTCATTTGTGGGAACATACTCCTCATAAGGGGAGTCTCCAGTTGGTAGGCATGAGATATACTTTATCTCATGGAGAGCCAATCCCATCTCCCCGCAGGGCGTCATGAACGTCCCTGTCCTATAGTTATACCTCTCTGCCAGGGCTAGAAACAGATGAGGGTTTGGTTGGAAGCCATATACGGTAGCATATACAGCGTTATAAAGCTCGATTTCTCTAAGTTTATCTTCAAATTGATCCAATACCCAGTTGGCTATACAGTTCCACCTCTTGTTATCCGAATTTACCAAACCGGTCAGCCGGATGTCTTGATCAGGATATCTGCCCTCCGCCTTTGCATACTCATTAGCAAAAATCGGTGTCCTTACCGGCAGCAACAAAGACGAGTTCTTAGGAGGGATACAACCTAGCTTCAACCCTCTTAGTAGAGTGCTGTGTCGCTCAGAAGAGCTATAGAACAGATCCCTATTGTTCGGGCCTTTTTTGACACAGATTTTTCCTGTCCGTGCATGTTGAAGAGGAGTAATGTCCCAATCCATCCTCCTAGGATGGCTTGTATGAGCATATCGTGCTAGAGGGAGGCATCTAGCTATGTCTGGTAACTGGATCAGTTTCTCCTTCCTTTGGAAAGTTCTCGACTCAACTCGGGGTCTAGGTTGAGAACTTTTGTCAATGGTTTCACCGAATAGGAACATAGGCTTCTTGTGGGTGACAGCGTCAGCAGACTGTAAGGGCTATCCATTCATCAGACTTAATAAGGTCTCGCTACCCTGAGCTATCAGGATAGCTTGGCGAGAGGATGGAAGGGCATACTGAGGGAAGAGCACATGGGATAAGTTTTCTTTGAACTCCGGCTCAGCCAAAGTTCCTTTGAAGATTTCGTAATCAGGATCCTCCCTGATGTTAACTGCATCAAACAGGAAAAACAAAATTCAGTACAAGTCAAATCAAAGATTCTGTCAGCAGATTGCACAAACCTCATATTGCGCAAGTATCAGATTGCACAACCATCAGATTGTGCAACAATAACTTCTATGCACAAAGTATCCAGTGGCGCCACCTCATCCACTTGCGCAAGCCATCAGATTGCACTGAATAACTTGTGCAAAGTATCAGTTTGCGCTGGATAGCCTTGCGCAAATCAGCAGACTGCACTGACTTTTGCCAGCACGTTCTAACCGATTGTGCAAGAACATAATCTTCATAAAAATGAAGATTACTGGTTTTGTGCAACCAAAACCCTAAACAGGGTGGCGCAACGAAACCAAATCTCTAAAAAGAGATTGTTTTTAAGGTACAATAATGGCAAAGAACCCTAAAAAGGGTTTTCGATCGGACATCTACCATGTAGTGCTGGGTGAGCCTCCTCATGACGTGAAGGGTGCGATGCAGCACGAGTCGAAGACTCGGCTGGGGCCTTCCCTTTATCAGCAGCGGATCACTTTGGGGCCATGGAGATCGATGAAGAAGAAGAAGGAGAGTCGAGAGAGCTCGAGAATTTCTTTCTTTCAGAAAATCAAAAGTAAGTAAAGAATGACAGAGAAGAGAAAGGGAACTATTTATAGTTTTCGAGAATGAACAAACTCCTCAGATTGCGCCGGATAAATAGGAGTTAATTCCTCTGATTGTGCAGACAGGTCATCATATGCGCAACTTGATTTTTAAATCAAAATTCAAAGTATTTCGAAGCTTTGACTATTTTCAAACTTTGAAAACTTTGAAGGGGGTCTTGTAGGTCCTAAAAATCAAGTTGCACCCATCAACAAAATCATCAAAATCAATTTATACATCCTTCAAGTGAACTGTGCAGAAGATAGATTGCGCAACCATTCGATTGCGTAGGCTGAAGTGCGCACTCATCCAAGTGCGCATGCTGACGTGGCCTCGTCATCATTACCTGACAGAGAATCAGATCTTCTGACAGCTGACAGCACGGAGAACGAGGAAACTGTTCTATTATCGTGCAGCACAGTGCTCGAGGACAGCTGTACATGCAGCGCAATCTGTCTGCAGCGCAGTCCATCTCAGCGCCGTCCATCCTAGCACAATCCGAAGCCAGAGTAAGTCAAGTGGCGCACTCCATCTCTATCAACTAACAAACTACACGTGGCCTTCATGCCATCAATTGCTCATCACGTGGCAACCGTCTGGACACGATCATGCGCATTTCAATCAAAGAATGCCATGTGTCCAAGACAGTTGGCCCACTATCAAGTAACTGCTAGCACAATCTGACGCGTGCGCAGTCTAATGCAGCGCAATCCAACTTGTGCAATCCAGAATAACTACAAAGTAGTTATTTCCAGAACTCTATAAATAGAGTTTCAAGTCCTTCCTAGGAGGGATCATACACGCATACAGAGATCAGAGATCATCACCAGAGATCAGAAGTCCTTGCCAAAGTGCTGCTGCATTCTTCAGAGGCTTTTTGCCTTCAACTTCAGAGGCTACCGTCTTCAAAGTTCACATCGTCCAAGGGATAAAGCGATCGTCTTCTGATCGGATTCCTATAGTTGTACTTTTCTAGAATTCTTGTAATCTTTTTTTACAAAGTTTGTTGAAATAAAGATCAACTTTTGTTTTTGCAAACACACAGTAGCTCATCCCCATGGCCGACACCATCCTCCCATGGCCGGACTCCCCTCCACCTCCTCCCTGGCCGAGCACAGCCACAACCACCCTCCTCCTTCTCCATTCTTCATTATCACTTCAACCATCACCACCACCACTTAAACCACCCTCACCTCCACGCACCACCATAGCACCACCACCACATCCAACACCACCACCTCCACGTTCACCTTACCTCACCGCTGCCATGCTCCGCCGGCCGCCGTGCTGCCTAGCTGGGCCAGCGCAGCCCCCGCAACTACAGCAGCAGCGAGCAATGCCGCAGCAAGTAGTGTGGCCGGAAATAGCACTACAGGCCGCACGTTTCAGGCGCTGCCGCCGTCGTGGCCGAACCCCCCACTGGCTGGGCGAACTCTGGCGACCCCTCCAGGAGCGCCGCCTTCCTCTCCAGCGTGATGCATAGCCTATTCGTGCATTTCATACTAAATTCCGTCGTGAAGCGCTCGGGAACGAAGCTGAAATCGTGTTTTGCCGTAGCAACTTCGTGCACGATTTTTGAGAAATCTGACAGTTGGATCGGCAATTTCTTTGCTCCGTCTCAATCTTGGTATATACCTCTTCACTCCCCTCAATTTTTTTCCGTTAATTTTATCGTTTGATACATCAAAATCGGCCACCAAGTTGACCATTTAAATTATGTTATTTTTTTGAACAGTTTTGTGGAGCCAACTTCGTCGGTTCGTATCTCTTCCATCACAGCTCCGTCTGGCCTGCTACTGGTTCCTATGAAAATTTGGTATAACCCTCTTCCTTCTCCTCAAGTTTTGTTTCATTGTGAGCACGTTTGGTTGGTCAAATTCGACGCCAAAGTTGGCCGTCCGAATTCATAATTTAGTACTTGTAAAATTCTATTTTTGAACCCGGGACTGCAAATTCAATTTCTAACACCACCAGTACACTCGTGGCATCGTTCTGGCACATTTTCATATAAAATTTGTTAGATTTGGAGGACGTGAGCCCTGGCACGCATTTCGGAGCAAAGCGGGCCCCACGGTCCGGGTCAACGGGACTTTTTGACGTCGGCTCATCGGAATCCAATTCTGGATATACCGTTGAGTTCGTATCATCACTCTGGACTCGTTGACATATAATTTACTACGTTTTAGTGGACAGTGGTTCCGACACGCATTTTGGTGCATGTCGGATACCAATATCCGGGTCAACAGGTCATTTTGAGGTCGGCTCATCGAAATCCAATTATGGATATACCGTTGAGTTTGTATCGTCATTCTGGACTCGTTGACATATAATTTACTAATTTTGAGGACATTGGCCCCGACACACTTTTCTGTGCAAATCGGAGTTTCAATGTCCTGGTCAACGGACCAATTTGAGATCGGGTCAACGGAATCCAATTTTGGATATACCGTTGGGTTCGTATCGTCATTCTGGATTCGTGGACATATAATTTGTTAGGTTTAGTACACTTTTAATTTGGCACATTTTTTGGTACAAAGTGGGTCCGAACGGACACTATTTTGACCCGAAATTACCTTTTGGCCCCTGTGTCCAAATTGGACTTATGGATAGGCTATCCTAGCTGATTTGACCATTCTGGACACGTTGGTGATGTATGTTTCACCATCCGACAACATATGTAGATTTTTCCCCTATCTATCACCCTATTATTGTTATAATCTTTCTCTTTTGTTTGTATTTTGAGATCCATCGATTTCAGTAATTTCCCAATCACTGAAATTGAATGTGTTGACCCTGTAGATGTTTATAGAGACTAGCCTTGACCCTGTTTGACCATGGTTGACTGCTTTGATTGAACATCGAAATAGAGTCAACATTGACCTAGGTTAGACTAGTTTTGACCTTGGTTGACCACAGTTGACTATTTTGACCAAAAGTGAACCGGAAGTCAACCGTAGCCTAAAATTGACTAGAACTGGACCGAAGTTGACTAGTTGACCCAAGGTCAACTGTTAGTCAACGTTAGTCAAGTTTGACCTAGAGTTGACCTAGGGTTGACCAGAGTTGACCAGTTGTCCAAAAGTCAACTGTAAGTCAACCCTTGACTTAGATTGACCTAGTTTGACTTGCTTTGACTTGCCTTGACCTAGTTTGACTTAGTATGACTTGATTTTACTTCCAAACCCTTATATTGATACAGTATTCCATCTATAGGTCCTCGAGGCACTGTTCTTGGACTCAGTCGACTTATCCATCACATCACAGGCGAGTACATTCTCTGATAATATTTCTATTTTATGATATCGTCTATGTTTCTTGTATATAGTGTAGATATTCTTGTTCTCTTGACATATAGTTCACATGGATTGGTATTTGTCTGGATCCCGTCAAGAGATGTTATGCCTGGTATTCTTTGGTATATATTGTGCAAGTCTTTCTTGTTCCTTGTGTATTGTATAGACACGATTCCTGTGAAGGCTAGCTACCCTCTCAGAGAATCGTGCGTCATGATGTGTCATGGTTGGTTCCACTATACTAGTCGGGGGACGGGGAGTATTAGTGTAGATATGTGGTCAAACCCTATTGTGTACCCCTTGTGCACCTATTGATTGTGAGTGTTGATCATACATCCAACGTATGGTTAGCCAGGCCTGTTACTATTGTACAAGTTCCCAAGCCGGCCACATATTGTAGCTGGTACTCACACACCTAGATAGGTGATTCTTGATTCTTGTACATGCCATGATCAGTTTTACTTGTCTTGTTCTAGCTCTAGATTTACAGCTTACCTTGCCATGATACTCATATGTACATTTTTTGATTCCTTGTATATTCTCTCTATTTACTGCTATTTTTTTAATATCGTCTAACTAGAACTGTTATTTGAGATTTGTGCTCGTTCCATCCTGACTGGATATATTGACAAAATTTTAGGAGTAGTTGTGCCCTCAGTATAGGACTTCATGATGCTGCTAGCTGAGGTGGATCTCACTATTCTTCTATGTGAGTTGCCTGGTAGTTATCCTTAGTTTGTCTTGTTGTTCTTTCTTTATTTCCCTGTCTTATGATTCCTTCTAGTAGTTTCTAATTGTTCTTGTGCCTTAGTTATCTTTCCTGTCTTATCTTCTTTAGATGTTGGGTTGTGATTGAGTACATTTGTAGTTCATGGACCTTCTAGATGTAGTATATATTTATTGGGTACTAGACAGCGTTCTACCGTCGATACTGTAGCGTAGGTTGGGCGTGGCCCACGTATTCGTATCCGTATATCCGGGTACGGGTCGTGACAACAGTTCTATATAGCATGGTATTAAGCAAGCACGTAACAGTTATATGATAAGCAATTCTATAGCCCGTATACGTGAGATGTCGTGCAACAGTTTATTGGAATAAGCCTAGTATTTACATCTAGCATATCCTATTTTGGTATCGATAATTTATTGAAGAAAGAAGGGTCGAGGGGAGAAGGGTTAGCCCCTTACCTTGATTTTTTGATTGAGGCAAGAGACTTGTTGGCCGCGCTAGATGGCGCCTACGCGATCACCTAAAATCACAAATACACTAGATCAGAACACTGCCCCATTCAATGAATTTGATACGAATACGAAGTTCAAAAACGCAAGCCATGAAAAACATTGAAAATATTCATGCAAACGCATTCAGAAAACCAAAGCCAAAGAAGGAATTGCGTCATGAAATGCAGAGAATCAGGAGGTCTCTCCCGACTCAGCCACAGAGTCTATCCTCGAGGCGCAATCCGCTGAATATGGGACTTGATTTCGAAGAAGCCATTCCATAATGAGGAAAGGATCTTAATTCATCGGTCCCGTTCAATCGATTCAATCGATCCTAACCAATCGGTTCCAACTAAATCGATAGCGACAGTGTTCCTTTCTCGTGCACCCCATAAATGAAAAATGGGGCACGATGTAGGGACGGGACACTACACCATAATCAACTAAGAAAAAGTTTTGTCCTCGAAACTTAAGAAGAGAACCTACCGCTAGGAAAACTACGAAGGAATCCTTTCCCTCATCTCTGACTCGAGTTTCCAGGTCGACTCCTCGACCGAATGGTTCCTCCAGAGTACGCGGACCAGAGGGATCGCTCAATTTTGAAGCATCTTATCCTTGCGCTCCAAGAGTTCGACCGGTTCTTCCACATATGATAAGTCTACCTTCAGATCTATTTGACCAAAATAAACCATATGGCTCAGATTGTGCATATACTTTCGCAGCTGAGAGACGTGGAAGATATCATGTACATCAGACAGTGTTGGCGGCAACACAATCTGGTAAGCTACTGGGGTGAGTCGCTTCAAAATATCGAAAGGACCCTCAAATCTTGGAGTAAGCTTGCCTTTGGCTCCGAATCTGGTGACTCGTCGTATGGGCGTTACCTTTAGAAACACATGGTCGCCTTCTAGGAATTCGAGGGGTCGTAGATGTGTGTGGGCGTAGCTTCCGACTTTGTGCTATCTTCAATCTCTTCCGTATCAGCTTATCTTTTTGTACAGTCTGCTCCACCAGTTTCGGGTCGAGTATCTGTCGTTCGCCGACTTTATTCTAGAAAATGGGTGATTTGTACTTCCATCCGTACAAGGCTTCGTACGGTACCATCTGAATACAGGATTAATAGTTGTTATTGTATGCAAATTCGGCCAGAAGTAGATGGACGTCCTAACTCGATTGTGAAATTCATGATGTGGATGTTTTATCTGGGGAAAAAGGGGCCACTTTCGTGGAGATTACCCGAACCGAAGAAGAAACTTGAACGTGCCTCAACAGCAACATCATCGTCTAGGAAATCAAGTTCAAGCGCCCCTAGTAGATCAGCCAGCACTGCAGAATGGCCAAGACCGTCGTCCTAATACCCAAGGTCGCGTCTCTGCCATGATTCGAGATGAGGCATTCGCCTCTGAAATAGTTATGACTAGTATACTAATTTTCAATAATAAACCTGCTCGTGTACTTTTTGATTCAGGTGATACGTATAGTTTTATAGTAACAAATTTCGTTGATGAATAAAAATTCTCCATGGCATCGCTAGGACTTAACCTTAGTGTTAGCACCCCCATCGGGCACACAAATACCTGTAAACACTATCTGTAGAGACAGCTGCATATGTATTGGGGGAGCAAATTGACTCTAGATATGCTAGTTCTAGACCTTAAGGACTACGACATCATCTTGGGTGTCACGCCCCGATCTCGGAGGATCAAAATCTAGTTACTGGGCATAATGTCGTACAAGTCTAGATTGTACTTATACAAGGCAAAACCATTACAGTTCCTGGTATTTCTCAAAAAATAATGATAGTGCAGCAAAACCAAGCAGATAAATTGAAGTCACAACAAGATATGAATAAATGTATCTCTTTATTGATATTTGAAATCTATTACAAGACTTGCATCCGAATACAGAGTTTACAACAGATTACAAGACTCTTGAATTGCCAACTGAATATACTTGCCATTTAGGCTTTTTCAATCGAATATGTTGACTTTGATTACAATCTCACTGGTACATCTGAGTTACATTGTTCCATACATTATGTCCTGTATAGCAGAAGACGTCGTCTTGCAAGAAGAGCTTTTGTACATCCATCCGACTCATCGATGCCAAGCATTGGTCAAACGATTCCCCCATGCACGAGCACCTATAAAAATGCCCATAAACGTGAGTTAGTATATCATCTATGGACTGGCGAGCGGTGCTAGCCCAACTCACCTAAGAAGATAAGACTAAGTAATCATGTTATATAACATTATTAAAAGTGGTCTTTCTCGTTGCCTTAGGGTCAAATAGTAGCTCATATCCAACATAAGTAAAGTATGTATTTATTTCTTAGCCAGCATAATATAAAGCATACAGTTATCATACTTGGTGATTCTTACCCACGGTCGTATCGCCATCCTTGTACATTTATAATACTTACTCTGTCTGCACAAGATATTGTTAGAAACAATATCATATTATCATAATTGTTACCGTTTAGGTGATTCTTACCAACAGCCGACATCTTTTCCTGTAATTGAGTAATAACTTACTCTGTCTGCATAAGACACCATTAGCACTGGACCTATCTATATGAAGGTCACTGGCGACATGCCATCTTGGACTTCGTATTACTGGTGAAAAGCGAACTCCAGATGGGTTACGAGCCCATTGGAGGTTTCCGAATCACTACGCTACTACTTCAGCACAGTAGGATTTCGGTGCCCCTTTCAGTGCACGGTTGCAAGCCCACACTGAAAGTCCTGAAATCTTGATGTTAGTACGTCGACACCATTCTTGTTCCCCTTGGATGAACCGGGTACGTGGCCGCAGAGTACCGTTTTGGGAACTACCATGTGCACAAGTTGTCTATGACCATGCAAGTATATGCAACTTATCTATAAAGAAAATATATAATGTATGATAAAGAAAAGTAAGTAATTCAGCCACCATTCTCATTTGTATTGCCATATTTCTTATTCCAGTGTCGTGGTGTAATGAATATTCTACATCGACGACGGGATAATAAAATGTTGTTACATTATCCCTTTACCACATCTTTGATACCATACATCTTTCCAACCGATACTTAATATACTTACTGCCCAATTCTTGGGACTTAGCATTTATTTTAGCATATGTTCATCGAGCTGATGCTCGACATACTTATCACCCAAGTATTTGGGACTTTTGCTTCACATTGTCACGCCCCGATCCGGGAAATCGCTCGTCCTCGCTAGATTTCACCCGAATCATCATCCTCGCTGGAGCGTGATGCCGCACGAGCCTGAAGTTGCGCTCGTACAAGGTAAGATAACGGTTCACATAGTGTTTATCTCAAATTAATAACATAAGCAGCGGAAGGAAACAAAGTATAACATAAGAATCCCTTTTATTGATAACAAACTGAAGATTACAAAGGCTCTGAGTAGTCCAACATATATGCCAATTGGCTACAACGCTCATGATCTCTCTAGCTCACAAAGGATTACATTGTTCCATACATTATGCCTCTCTATAGCCACCAAGTAGTCTTCGGCCGAACATCTCCATGTCGCAAGTCCGAACGCCTATGTGGTAGCTCCTCTTGAACGCCAAGGACTCCATGCCTCGGTACGTCCAAGCCAAGCTCCGCCCCGAGCCGAACATACCTGAACTTGCACATAAACTAGTGGGAGATTAGTGCTTTCATCCTCGCTTCGCACTGATCAAGACCCGCTCACACCCAAACCAAACACTAAATATCTTTAGTGAAACATGCATCATTATTTGGTGATCTTTCTACTTAGCCTTAGGATCAGTTTCATAGCAATCTTTATATATAGCAACTTATCATAAATGTGTCCCATACCGTGTTCCTGCAGCAGATACAGTTAGCCATAATATGAACATAACATAGTATTTCGTGCTTATCTCCATTCCTCTTTGCCTCGCCTGCCATGGTTGGAACTTACATAAGCAATCATACGATTCGCACAGCCAACCAATTATAACCGTAAACATATGCATAAGGGTGGCAGGCCCTGCACCTGCACCCAACTCTCATCTCAGTCCATCGGCCCTATCTATATGAAGGTCACGGTGTCTCGCACCGTAATGGACTTGGCATCTCTTATGTGTAAGCCTACGATCACTTCGATACGAGTTGCTAGCCCAGTATCCGAAGGATCCCAAACTTACGGATATCATAGCTTATCACAGCACTGGACGGTCACAATCCGTTCGAATGATGTGCACCATAAATACCACACATAATTCCCTTCTAGGCCGAACGGTCCCGGTGCCCCGGCGTAACTGTCCGAGGGAAGTCGCACCCGTACACGGGCCATCCGAGTCCATTGACCATGCAATATGTACCATAGCATACAAGTCATACATTCCCAACCAATCTCGTATTCCATAAACATAATCCCGTTCCATAACCATAGTTGCGTCTCATAAACATAATCCACCATCCTTATCTCAAGCTCCGTCGGTGTTATGCCCCAACACATCCATATTGATGCACGACGCCTAACGGCTTAGTCGTCTCGTACTCATATTCAACGCGTACCATTCGTAAGTCATTCTCATAGCCTAGTTTCGTAGTTACTCAGTTATTCCTTAGCTTTCGTGTACGAGGGCACGCTCAGCGCCATAATCAATGTTCTATGCCTAGTGTTCAATGTTCTCGGAGGCGTGCACGTGATGCACATCTCGATATTATCTTTCAATGTTCTACCATCACCACCCTACCGCGACTCATACACTTGATGCACCTCGCTTCAATTGTTCGATTGTTCAATGTTCTATCCTAGTGTTTGACACATACTTGGACCTTTTATCGCCGAGCCACGCTCGCTAACCCGATAACATCTTACGCATACAATGATATCTTTTATTAGACGTGAAGGAATAGGGAGAGAGAGTCAAGAACCCCACTACCTTAAGCCGATACGCCTTGTCGTTTTGCCGAGCTGAAGCGGCTCGCTTCCATAACTTGGTCGCATAGCTAACTCTCGGACTTAGCCATTCCGTTGAACTACTCAGTTGATTTGGCCTATCGTGCCCATGCCACAATCCGTTGTAAGGCAACAATTTGGTTTCGCGGACACTTTACTGCATAAGGCAAAATGTCGACCTCTTATCGTCCAGCGTAAAAGCATAGCCTGCACACCAGATCAACTAAAATTAGTACTTGCTCAATGGGGCTATTCTTTTGCATCTATTCGATCCATATATTCCAATCGACTCAAAGCTTACCTTTGGCCAACGTAACTCTTGCATCGATTTGCATCGATACTTCATCGGGTCAACGAAACTATTTGAGTCAACGACTCATCGTAATGCACCGCACGGAGCGGGGCATTACATAATATACTATTCAAAATCAGGTTTGTCCTCGAACCGAAACCAACACTTAAATCCAAGTGTCTCGCTAGATTATTTCACGATCTCGTGCTACTATCGTTGGAATCATACAACTTAGTCTGGATCATACACATATTTTAGGCGTCCCACCAATATATGCATTTCAGCCAAGCTCAGTTGTAGGATATCGGAACAACTAACAAGCTCAACTTAAATCCTCAAGCACCAATCAGTCCGTACATGACTTAGTCATATCTTAGCGCCTATTCCCAAAATACTCCTCGTATGTTTATTCCATAACATGCGATCATCTTCCAACATCTTGCACATAACTTAACTCGAAACTATTAGTTCGATCTCAAAAGTTTTTCGTCGGCCATATAATACATGCATTGCATCAAGTCATTGCGCATCCGATCACAATAATTCTCCACAATGCCTACTCGCCCAACCGTTTCCTATCTCTCGTACCACTTAAGTCTTTCATCTAGTCGTTCATAATATTGGCCTTAACGACATGGACTAAGTCCACATGTCTCGAATTCCCTTGCCTACCATTTGCACTAAGTCTCGCACACAACTTATCCATATGTGATTCACATTCTCTCGCTCTACCCATACATTGCGTCTGGGGCTACCCCCGCTAGGTAACTTATCCAGACATCATGCTCGCGTTCTCCCGACACAAGCGGTCAACTTGAGTCTACGATGCTCAAAGGCAACAATCTTTCTGACCCAAGGTCTCTTACGATACGCTCATCCCTGATTCTCCACTGGTACGAATTCTTTACTCAATTTCGAATCAATCCCGACTAGTTCGTTCCATAATATAAATTACGTGCTCAACACACATAACCTAACCGTTACTCAAGCCGATCTACGACATAACTCTTAGGGTCGTTCTACTATCCGTCGCTCTCGTGCATTGTAGAATTCTTGCAATCGCCTTACCGCATCACTATACTAGGCACGTTCCTTAACATATACTCGATCATCGACTAACCAAGTCTATCTGCTTATCCATTCGATCGATCATAAACTTTCTAACCATATCGATCTGGTCGAAGGCTACTCGCTAACTTCCGAAACACGATACTCACTCGCTTAGACTTATCCTCAACATGCACTACATTATTCCTTATCCTCGACAAAATTTCTTATACGACTTCCTTGGGTAATCCTATGGGACTTCAACATTCACATGATTTGGCGGTCAAGTCCTCTAGGGTCATCTGCCCCGAAACTATGCTCGATAATTGAAGATCATCAACGAGGGACAGTTACAACGAACCATGCTATATCCTATCACGGAGCCAAATCAATTCTGACTATTCCTGTGAGACTTTATCCGATCCGACATACTTTACCAATCCATAATTCATCTACCCTCGTGCAACTGATGCGCCGTTTACTATTCGAATCACTCATGCACTACCGTCGACTATTCTTTTTAATTGTATGACATCTACTCGCCTCACGTCCGGTTTTACCTATTCGTGATCGTAGTCCGACACATCCCATACTCATCGAAACCATCCTCAAACAACTTTCGTATCAAACCACAAGTCAAATCCGATTTTGCCACGCCTTGCAAGTTCGATCATCTCCGCTAGATGAATCACCATACCAGCGCTCACATGGAATGATCGCCCTAATTTGGCGTGACGCATGTGCGATGCTGGAGTTACACTCGCATAAGACAAGAATGTCAACATAATGGTTATCCACGAATCAATCCAGCACTTTCGATTCATCCAAGTAATACACATCCACTCTCCAATTCCTCGAAGTATTCCTACCGTTATCATCCAAATTGCCATCAACTTAGCTTGCATCTTATTCATCCAACAACAATTCTCAACATAATTTTCGTTCATTCGATCAGAGTACCTCCGAGTTATTGCATATCATCTTTGATACGCCTCAATACCATCGTCGATATGCATAACTTGAACATCTTCCTTTCTCATAAGCTCTAATTCGTTGCAATCACTGCCGTTATCCAAACTCGAATACGAATCAAGTCTCACGTACCAAGATCCACTCCGTTGTAACTAACCACCATAATCGTGACATAATTTCCAATTCACATATTCATTCTCATATCCCTAACTCGCACCTCCAAAGTCGTGCTACCGACTCCTCGCGCTAACTCGAATTCGTTCGTACGATTTCTTCGTACCTACACAACAAGTTTCCGAACGAGTCTTCGTACTAACTCACGTACATTCGACCGGGTCGACTATTTCCTCAACGTAATATTTCTTCGCTATGCTCAGCCTATCGTTCGACTTACACTTAACGAATCTTCGTCTGATGTATTATCTACGCATATAACTCGCGCATAATCGTTCAACTCAATTCATCAAGGCATACTTGCATCGACTTCTATCGAGTCATTCCCACTCGAGTCTCGGTACTGCTCCGTCCGTTGAGGACAACATGTCGTAACAATACAATCGTCTCGACGTAACCTATCGCAAGTCACCAACCGGCTTAACATAGCTATCGCTAAGTGGTACTCCATATACAACTCAGGAATCGAGCCTATCCTTATCGATACAATACTTTGCTATACTGATCGCACAAGTGGTATTGAATATACCACTTGAAATCGAGTCATTACTCAACTTTACACTCCGCATAGGTCCGACATCTATTCCACAATCAACTATCCCGTATGGCGATCCTTCCGATCCCAGCTCTAGCGTTAGCTTAAGTTTGACACACATTCAATCTAACCGTATCTTAGCAATCATATCGATCACACACGTAACATTCGTTTATTCACAGCTCAACGTGACATACGGCCAACATAAACGTTCGCCTACTCAACTCGACTTAGCGATCAACTCGACTCGTTCAAATCGCATCCACGATCTTCCAATCTCACTCGTTGCAACTCGTGTAACAACTCATTCTCGATACTTAAGGTCTTTACTTAATCTTGTTTAACATATCGCTATCCATCCACATAGCCATATGACACGTACCTTACCCCGTCGACCTCGTTGCACTGATGCAACGAACAATTCACGACTTGCTGCACTCCGTACAACCGACAATATATAACCGTTTGCATAGCAACATAACACGCATCGCCTCACATATCGATCCGTTGTACTTTATGCAACTAACAACACATATCTCCTCGCACTTCGTGCGACCAATAACATATAACTTTTCGTATTTCGTGCGATCCACAATACGTATATCATTGCACTTCGTGCAACCAATATCACCATATTCGTTGCACTTCGCGCGACTAGCATTCCATAACTCGTTGCACTTCATGTAACCAACATTCTCCGATGGCACCCGGAGATAGCATGATAGTCACAACATACTTGTGGCAGACATACGAAACTTAATATAGACTTATTGTATGGAACATCCAATATAGCATCGAGCAGATCCATGAGACATGCGGTTGTGGAAACAACTTAGAGTCAACTGAATTCGGTAGTGAAACAACTGAGGGTCAAAGAGATTCATGCACGGTACAAAGGATGGAACCGCTCTGATACCAACTTGTTATGCCCCGATCCGGGAAATCGCTCGTCCTCGCTAGATTTCACCCGAATCATCGTCCTCGCTGGGGCGTGATGCCACACGAGCCTGGAGTTGCGCTCGTGCAAGGCAAGATAACGGTTCACATAGTGTTTATCTCAAATTGATAACATAAGCAGCGGAAGGAAACAAAGTATAACATAAGAATCTCTTTTATTGATAACAAACTGAAGATTACAAAGGCTCGGAGTAGCCCAACATATATGCCAATTGGCTACAACGCTCATGATCTCTCTAGCTCACAAAGGATTACATTGTTCCATACATTACGCCTCTCTATAGCCACCAATTAGTCTTCGGCCGAACATCTCCATATCGCAAGTCCGAATGCCTATGCGGTAGCTCCTCTTGAACGCTAAGGACTCCATGCCTCGGCACGTCCAAGCCAAGCTCCGCCCCGAGCCGAACATACCTGAACCTGCACATAAACTAGTGGGGGATTAGTGCTTTCGTCCTCGCTTCGCACTGATCAAGACCTGCTCGCACCCAAACCAAACACTAAATATCTTTAGTAAAACATGCATCATTATTTGGTGATCTTTCTACTTAGCCTTAGGATCAGTTTCATGGCAATCTTTATATATAGCAACTTATCATAAATGTGTCCCATACCGTGTTCCTGCAGCAGATACAGTTAGCCATAATATGAACATAACATAGTATTTCGTGCTTATATCCATTCATCTTTACCTAGCCTGCCATGGTTGGAACTTACATAAGTAATCATATGATTCGTGCAAACAACCAATCATAACCGTAAACATATGCATAAGGGTGGCAGGCCTTGTGCCTGCACCCATCTCTCATCTCAGCCCACCGCCCCGATCTATATGAAGGTCATGGTGTCTCGCACCGTAATAGACTTGGCATCTCTTATGTGTAAGCCTACGATCACTTCGATACGAGTTGCTAGTCCAGTATCCGAAGGATCCCAAACTTACGGATATCATAGCTTATCACAGCACTGGACGGTCGCAATCCGTCCGAATGATGTGCACCGTAAATACCACGCATAATTCCCTCCTAGGCCGAACGGTCCCGGTGCCCCAGCGTAACCGTCCGAGGGAAGCCGCACCCGTGCACGGGCCATCCGAGTACATTAACCATGCAATATGTACCATAGCATACAAGTCATATATTCCCAACCAATCTCGTATTCCATAAACATAATCCCGTTCCATAACCATAGTTGCGTCTCATAAACATAATCCACCATCCTTATCTCAAGCTCCGTCGGCGTTATGCCCCAACACATCCATATTGATGTACGACACCCAACGGCTTAGTTGTCTCGTACTCATATTCAACGCGTACCATTCGTAAGTCATTCTCATAGCCTAGTTTCGTAGTTACTCAGTTATTCCTTAGCTTCTGTGCACGAGGGCACGCTCAGCGCCATAATCAATGTTCTACGCCTAGTGTTCAATGTTCTCGGAGTCGTGCACGTGATGCACATCTCGATATTGTCTTTCAGTGTTCTACCATCACCACCCTACCGCGACTCGTACACTTGATGCACGTCGCTTCAATTGTTTGTTTGTTCAATGTTCTATCTTAGTGTTTGACACATACTTGGACCTTTCGTCGCCGAGCCATGCTTGTTAACCCGATAACATCTTATGCATACAATGATATCTTTTATTAGACGTAAAGGAATAGGGAGAGAGAGTCAAGAACCCGCCCACCTTAAGCCGATACGCCTTGTCGTTTCGTTGAGCTGAAGCGGCTCGCTTCCATAACTTGGTCGCATAGCTAACTTTTGGACTTAGCCATTCCGTTGAACTACTCGGTTGATTTGGCCTATCGCGCCCATGCCACAATCCGTTGCAAGGCCACGATTTGGTTTCGTGGACACTTCACTGCATAAGGCAAAATGTCGACCTCTTATCGTCCAGCGTAAAAGCATAGCCTGCACACCAGATCAACTAAAATCAGCACTTGCTCAATGGGACTATTCCTTTGCATCGATTCGATCCATAGATTCCAATCGACTCAAAGCTTACCTTTGGCCAACGTAACTCTTGCATCGATTCGCATCGATACTTCATCGGGTCAACAAAACTCTTCGAGTCAACGACTCATCGTAATGCACAGTACGGAGCGGGGCATTACACAATGTCACGTATGTCATTTCAAAGCACGCAAGCATACCATTCATGAAATTATTCGAAGCACACAATTCATTAAGTAGTTCACAACAGCTTTTGGGTCGTGTGATTAATTATCTTTCATTATCTTTCTAGGTTCCATACAAAATAGCATTTAGCAACTCGACATGCAACATAACATACAGTCATTTTATTAAGCTTGAAGCTAAAGGATCTTTGAAGGGTTCAACACTACTAACATTATAAGACTATTTCTGCCGCGATCCGATATCCTTCCAAGCGATCTTTCGTATATTCCCAAGTCTAACAAGGCTTCATCGAACCAAGCAGCTATCATAAGGCATCTTGTGGCTCGGGGCACTACAATAGATACCACTCAGAAAATATTTCTTCCTCGAAACTAAAACCAAACTCATCCTCATAACTTCAACCGAATTTATGAAACTTCTCATGATCAACTTGTACTATTTAACATTTCTTCACAACGTCTCGATTGATTTCAGGCATTGTACCATCTTGCTACAACACCCCAATGTGATTCAAAATAGTTTACCATCTTTGTTCTTTCTTCCAATGCTCGTGCAATTCTTTAGCACGTGAAAATATTTCCTCGTGACTTCGTTTGAATTCAGCATACCACTTAGCTGGAATCATACACATATTTTAGGTATCCCAGAAATACATGCATTTTAACCAAGTTCAGTGATAGAGAAAACGAACGAGCTACAAGAATAACTCTATTCCCAATGTTAGCAATTTCTCTTGAGCATCTCGTATAGCCACAATTCGCTTATTCAATTCTCCAACCAACTAATAACGCAAAGAATGTTACCAATTCCAACTCGAATAATTTTTCACACAACCGATTTTAAAAAATTTCTAAAGTATTTCGACATAGTCCTATCAAATTTCTACTAAATCCAGAGTTCCGTTTCAAGTATATTATCATTCATACCACCAAAGTTGATAAATCCTATAGCCATAATTTATTTTGATACCACGATTCTCATTGACCAATGTCACGCCCCAATTTTGAAGGATCGATGTTGTCCCCCGAGCGTGATCTCGTACGAACCTAAGTTGCGATCGCACAAGGCATAGTCATAAGGTTATCCGAAACACAACATCAAATAGAGTACGCAGAGAAATTGAACACATTGAAATTAGAGAAACATTTGCTTTCAGTGATAATAAAACTTTATTTACAAGACTCCATTACAATCATTGACGCACGGGCTACAACATGACTCGATTATAAAATGAACATTGATGAGATAGTCATTCCATACATTACATCCCCCTTTATAAACAAAACATTCCCAAGGACCTGGAATCATGGGGAGTCGAGACGCCATTTCATCTGGACCGAATGTGGAGTCTTCAAAAGGATTCAAAACAAGCCTTCAACACATAGATGAGGCTTCAATAGACTTGGGTCGTCTTGAGCTAAGTGGCATGCCCTTCTTGGTTTGGGGTACCTGTATTGAGAGTGAGGAATAGTATATTACACTTTGTACTGGTGCGTGACAAGTTAAGTTACATGCTCTCATTTGGTTGAAGAGTTTATATGACTTAGTTGTGAATCTTTCTAACCATCCTAATGAATTTTAGACAAGCAATGACAAGCATAATGTAAATTATGTTAGAACTTACCCACGGCAGAGCGTGTCGTACAAAGTGAGACTTACCATGTTCTTCCCTGTCAATTGTTATCGCTAGTATATCAAGTGCAGTTTATGTGATTGGTCACTGACATCACAAGCCATCATGGACTTATAGCTTTGTTAGTCGAGGCCCTTTCAACGCAAGTAGCGAGCCCCATTGCAAGTCCCCGCCTAACCCGTGCTATCATTCAGCACAGTTATACCCTGTTTTCTCCTAGGCCGAAACGGTCCCATGGTCGCTTGAGAAAACTTTTACCTTGTCGACAAGTTGTCCATTGTAACACCCCAGTCCCAAAATACGTAGGACTAGAAATGTAGACATGTCAGCTGTATACATACGAAGTACATGGGCCTCGTATGAATACATAAGCTGTAAAATGTAGTAAACCACAACTAACACTACTAAAATCTGCTAGAATAGCGACGTATATTAGCGACGGCAGAAAAAGCAGTCGCTGATAATTGCCTATAGCGACTCCTGGTGCTACACGTCGCTGACCGTCGCTGCGTAGCGACGTTCAGCGACGTAGTATTTGTTACGTTGCTGACGGGCGACGTTTTACGACAGACATACTTTTTACGTTGTTGTATTACGACGTTTTACGACGTATATTTTATACGTCACTGACTTATTTCATATAGGGTTCCTAGCCCGATCGAAATCACAAATTTTTCACCCAAATTTTTCTTTCCGCTCAATCCCCCTCTCCCCTCTCCCCCCGGCGAACCCTCCCCTCCTGCGACCCCTCCCTCCGGCGACACCCTCCCCTTCTACCCCCGGCGCCCCCGCTCGCCCACTGACCCCTCCCTCCGGCGACCAGCCTCCCTCCTCCGACGAAGTCTCCTTCCTCGTCGCCTTTCTCCTCCGACGAAGCCATCCTCCTCGCCGCCTCCATCATCCGACGAAGCCACCCTCCTCAGGTAAACCCTAACCCTAGCCCTAGCTATCTAGATACGGACACGGACACGAGAACCTTAACCCTAGCTGGGGTGGTCTTGTTGTCGAGGGGGGAGAGAGGGGTGGGGATGGGTGCAAGGGGGTGGGGGGGTCTTACTGTCGAGGGGTGGAGGGAGGGGTGGGGGTACCCGGGGGTGGGGGGGTCTTGCTGTCGATGGGGGAAGGGTTGGGGTGGGTGCAGGGGTAGGGGGAGGGGGGACAGGGGAGGGAGGTCTTGCTGTCGAGGGGGGTAGGGGGGAGGGGGCAGGGGTGGGTGGGTGCAGGGGTAGGGAGAAGGAGGGCAGGGGTAGGTGGGTGTAGGGGGGCAGGGGAGGGGGGTCTTGCTGTCGAGGGGGGTAGGGGGGAGGGGGACAGGGGTGGGTGGGTGCAGGGATAGGGGGGAGGGGGCAGGGGTAGGGGGAGGGGGAGAGGGGCAGGGGACAGAACCCTAACCCTATTTCGGACACGACTCTGTGACACAGGACACAGGACACACACACACAATACATACATATATACCTATATATATAAATACATATATCTACATATATACATGTATATATATACTCACACACTTACATACACACACAAATACATATATAAATATATATGTATACAATGTATATACACACAAATACACATATATATACAATCAAAATCCATTTGAAATTTATTTTAAGAATCTGAAATGTTGACGATATATACCCAAGGTTCAGAATATCGGTATCGGAATCGGTATCGGACTATTCCTATGAGTATTGGTATCGGCGATATCGGTAGTATCGGCGGTATCGTATCGGAGTATCGGACTTTGGTATCGGAAAACAAATAATTATTAATAAATTATTTACATTTAAAAACATATATTTTATATATTTAGGCATAATTTTAAGTATTTTAGCGTTATTTCTTAGTAGTTTTGAAATTATATGAAATAGTAGTCACCCTTGCCGATTGGTTTTGCAGAATTAACCGGAACAAAGACCCCCAATGTCGGTATCGGTCAATATTTGGTATCGGTCGGTATCGGATCGGAACATGCCAAACCGTATCGGTATCGGCCGTATCGGATCGGTATCGGCCGATACTTTAAACCATATATATACCATGGTTTTGCCTTTTAGTTGCAGGAATATGAGAGTTATTAGATGTTAAAGTAGGATATTAATTTATTAGTTATGATAGAGAGTTTGAGATAAATAGTTCATGTGAATGTTAGGTAGTAGTGTACAGTTCATGATTAGCATTGTTTAGATATTAGTTTCAGTTAATGGGTTAGTTTAGATTAGGATATTAGTTTATGTTAGAAGGAACTGCCTGCAACTGCATCGTAGCTGCAGGAATATGAGAGTTATTAGATGTTAAAGTAGGATATTAATTTATTAGTTAGGATAGAGATTTATTAGTTATTTTTATAAACCGTGATATGTTAAATGCCTGCAGCTGCATCGTAGCTCAGGGATATGACTGAGAGGGTGACATGGTTGTCACATTAAGGGTCTTTGAGGAGGTGACATGTTGTGAACAGATATATCCTTATAGTTCTCCTACGTAATATTAAAGAAAATCCGTAGGAGAACTATATATAAGGATATATCTTTTCGCAACATGTCATCTTGTCAAAGACCCTTAATGTACCAACCATGTTATCGCGGTATTGGTATTAGGATACCAATAGCGATAAGGTAAAGGGTACCAATAGCGATAAGGTAAAGGGTACCAACTTAAGGTATTGGTATTGGGATACCAATAGCGATAAGGTAAATGGTAGGTAATGACTAGAAATAGGATATTTGACTTAGATTTGACCTTTTTTGACCAAGGTTGACTATTTTGACAGAAAGTCAAAGTAGAGTCAACATCTGACCTAGATTGGACTAAGAGTTAACAAAATCAACTGTAGGTCAACCCTTGACCTACTTTGACCTTGTTTGACTTTGCTTGACTTAGCTTGACCTTGTTTGACTTTGTTTGACTTAGTACAACCTAGTTTGACCTAGATTGCATATCATTGTTATTAGTAACTGTCCGCTACTAATGTGTGTCCCATAATAAGACATAATATACGAATTTGTGCCTATTGGATAATTTGTGTCCATCTTTGCAGAATTATTTCCAAATAGATATAAATTACTACTTGCAGAATCGTTCATGGATGTACAATCGTCGTCCTGATGATATGTGTGGTGTGCGGGATGAATACATAGCGGGAGTAGAGCAGTTCCTGCAGTTTGCTAAGGCGTTCCCTCAGTACATGGACGGCACCAAAATTAAGTGTCCGTGTGTAAAATGTCATAACGTAAAATATTATCCAGAAGTGGAAGTGACATATCATTTATACTCGAGGGGTTTCACGCCTAATTACTATCAGTGGACCGTACACGGAGAACTTGTGTCTTTAGCATCAGAGTCGGAGCCTTATGTTGAGCCGTATATGCATGCGGGACCTAATTTTATTTCAGATAATCATGCATACGATGACAGGTACGTGAACATGGTTTTCGATGTTTCGGGGCCTAGTTTCGTTCATGATGCACCTGAGGAGGCATCGAACGCCGATGCTGCACAGTTCATGGAGTTGCTGGAGAATGCAAGGACTCCATTGTATCCTGGTTGTGAGGATCATTCACCGTTGGAGGTGGTTACAAGACTGTTGAGCATTAAGTCAGATTTTAACATGTCGCAAGAATGCTACAACCGAGTATTGGAGTTGATTATAGAGATCTTGTCGGCGGGTGCTAAGTTGCCTAAAGACTTCTACCGGTCTAAGAGGATGGTGAGATCGCTCTGGATGGGATACGAGAAAATCGATTCTTGTCGCAATAGGTGTATGATGTACTACAAAGACGACAAGGACGCAAATGTGTGCAGATTTTGTGGTGTTGATCGCTATAAGACAACTAGTACAGGAAGGTCTACCGGTACAAGAAGACCGACCGATTCAATGCACTACTTGCCTTTAACACCGCGGTTGCAAAGATTATTTATGGTGAAAGAGACGGCCGAAAATATGAGTTGGCACATACGAGAACAGATTGAATGAGTGTTGGATCACCCATCCGATGGAGAAGCATGGAAGCACTTTGATCGAGTGTATCCTAATTTTGCTTCAGATCCGTGTAATGTCAGGTTGGGGCTATCTTCTGACGGCTTTACTCCTTTTGGTCTTTCGGGATCCCAGTATTCGTGCTGGCCTGTGATTGTTACTCCGTATAACCTACCGCCTTGGATGTGCATGAAGACTCAGTACATATTTCTAACCGTTATAATTCCTGGTCCGAACAATCGCAAGAGGAACATTGATATGTACTTACAGCCTTTGATAGATGAGTTGAATCAGTTATGGGAAGTAGGTACGAACACGTACGATGTTTCCAGGAAGCAGAATTTTCAGATGAAGGCAACCCTTATGTGGACCATCAACAACTTTCCGGTCCATGGAATGTTATCTGGATGGAGCACTCATGGCCGTCTCTCATGTTCGTATTGCATGGACCGTAGTAAGGCTTTCCGCTTGAAACACGGAGGAAAATCGTGCTTCTTTGATTGTCATCGGCAGTTTCTGCTAAAAGATCATCCGTTCAGAAGGAACAGGAATGCATTCCGTGCCGGCGTTGTAGAGAAGGGTGATCCACCGCCAAGGTGGTACGGAGCCACGATATAGGAGGAGGTTAGAGATTTTTCAAGTGCTATCGAAGATCCTACAGATGGGTACAAGTGCGATGGATTTGGTAGAGCTCATAACTGGACAAAGAGGAGCATATTCTGGGATCTGCCAAACTGGAGTAACAATCTGATCAGACATAATCTTGATGTCATGCATATTGAGAAGAATGTGTTTGATAACATAATTAATACTGTGATGGACGTAAAGAAAAAAATGAAAGACAATCCCAAGGCCAGGTTGGACTTAGAAGAAATATGCAAACGCCCTGCGTTGTATTTGATAGAGTAGAATGGAAAACAGTTCCTGCCGAAGTCAATTTTCTCGCTAGACAAGGAGGATAAAGTGAGACTTTGTCGGTGGATCCAGGGCCTAAAATTTCCAGACGAATATGTGTCAAATCTGAGAAGATGTGTCGATCCGAAGGAAAACAAATTGACAGGTATGAAGAGCCACGACTGTCACATATTCATGGAGAGGTTAATTCCGATTGCATTTCAGGAATTCTTACCGCAGGCAGTTTGGGATCCATTGACGGAGCTTAGCATATTCTTCAGAGATCTTTGTTCTAAGAAATTGCTCGTTGATCGTCTAGAAAAGCAAGAGCAGGACGTTGCGGTAACACTATACAAGCTAGAGAGGGTGTTTCCTCTTGGATTCTTCGACTCTATGGAGCATTTGTCGATTCATCTATCCTATGAGGCACATGTTGATGGACCCGTCGAATATCGATGGATGTACCTGTTCGAGCGATATTTGAATTACCTAAAAAGAAAGGTAAAAAATAAGGCACGGGTCGAGGGTTCTATTTGTGAAGCCTATGTTCTCGAGGAGATTACAAACTTTTGTTCGATGTATTTCAAGCCTCATGTTGCAACTAATAGAACGAGAGCTTCCAGAAACGACGACAGAGATCATGAAAGTAATGATACAATACTGAAGGTATTCAATGCTCCAGGAAAGCCATCGGGTAAAATGAAGAAGAGATATCTGAACGATGATGAGATAAGGGCTGCTCAGGTGTATGTATTACTCAACTGCGACGAGGAAGAAGTAGAGAAACTGGAGGGGTAAGTAATTAATACGTCTACATTATTTTAATAGTGTTGATTATTATACTATTACATTAATTGTACGATGTTGTTTTCAGCATATTTAATGATGTTGTGAGGTCAGGTAGGCCACACATAACAGAAGAAGAACTAGAACAAGAAATGAGGCATTATTTTCCATCATGGTTGAGTGCTTATATAAGACTTGAGAACTCTGTAATTACCTTTCTGTATATGCACTTGATTGAGAATGAGCTTAATTGCTTCTTTCGTGGTATTTAGGTCGATCGTCCATACACAAGACTTGAGAATGAGTCTATTAGAACGCTAGCCAAGGGACCAATTTATGCTGTAAAAATATGGCCAAGCTACTATGTTAATGGGTTTAGGTTCAAGTCAACAACTTGCCCGATCAGAGACAACTTTGTGGATCTCGACTCCACCAAAAACAGCTGTTTGTGTATCAGATCTTCGAACTACAAAGATGTTGATGCGGGCAACGATTTCTATGGCGTGCTACGGGAGATCGTGGAGCTGACATATAGTTATGGAATAGAGCCTGCTAAGATTGTGTTATTCAGGTGTGATTGGTTCGATCCGATTGAAGGTCAAGGTTGGAAAGTAGACAAGCACGGTCTTGTTGATATAAACTATCGGCGTCAATATCAAGCCTATGAACCATTTGTCCTATCAAGTCAGGCTCAGCTCGTATACTTCACAAGTTATCCTAAACGGGGAACAACAAAGTCGGACTGGTGGGCAGTATGCAAGACCAAAGCTAGAAATACCTTTGAGGTTGACGATATAGCTTATCAAGAGGATGAACTACCTCTTGTAACAAATATTATAGAAGTGGACACAACGGAAGTTCCTCATTACACATCTAATTGTGTAGAAGAAGTAGAATTATCTGAAGAGGAAGATGCAGATGAAAGTGAAGATGTAGAGGAGGAAGAAGAAGAAGAAGAAGAAAAAGAAGAAGAAGAAGTAGATGAGCTAAACGAACTAGATAAATTTTTAGAAGAGGATTAAATCTGTACGTTTGTTTTATCATCATATTTGACACTTTAGTGACACTTCTATCATATAAATCTGTGACACTTCAGTGACACTTTATTGACACTTTTATCTGTGACTATGATATTTTTCAAAAATCTGTGATGTCTATGATATAAATATGTTTTTTTGTTTTATTGTCATATGTTATTATCAGGTATGACTAGACCATCTGGACGATACGAAGGATTTTATATTAGGCAGTCCCGTCAGCCTCGGTCTGGGGATGGAGATTCCGTACCCTCATCCTCATCTCCGAGTACGCCATTGTACCGTTCTGTTCCCGGCCCATTACCGAGACAGGGCAGTTCCAGCAGGTTGGCGACTCATCCCTCGTCGTCTAGCCTTCCTAATCCCGCATCCAGCATCCCTGATCCCCCGTCCAGCATTCCTCCTGTCGACGGCTCTATGGGGGGAGCCGACGTCGAGCATATGGAGGACGACGATCAGACTGATCCTGCCCAGGCAGGAGGTGAGAGCGACCCTCCATGCGCTCCCACGGGCGAGACGCGTATGGAGATGTGGATGGACGGGCCTACGAAGTAAGTTAATTAATTAATATATATTTCTCAAATGATTATATGTACATATATATTCATGAAAATTATTATTGTATAGATATCGGCTTCTGCATTACAGAGACAGCTGGGGGTATTTCTGAGGCAGAACTATGGTGGGCCTTGGATTAACTACTCAGATGCTCCCGCAGATAGGAAGGCCTTTTGGTTCGCCCATTTTAAGATAAAAAATTTATTTATTTTTAAATTTTATTAATCATTTGTGTATATTATACAACTTTTCTATTTTACTTCTTGTAGAGGACCTATTTCTATCCACCACACCGGGCGGCGAAGATCGAGGGCCAATTTTCTGCCGTCGCAGCCAAGCTCATCCGTGATGCGATCTACGACCAGAAGTCTCGTGATCGCTCCGGACAGTCGATCCATGGTTGGATCACGCCAGAGCAGTGGGCTGCGATGAAGGCTAGATTCAGCGAGCCCAAGTACCAGGAGCGGTCTGACAAGGCCAAGGTGGCGCGGTCGAGCGCCGGTAAGTAGTGTGGTGGCTCCATTCAGATGACGGAGCATTTTTGTCGTCTGGTACGTTTTCTATGACGGACATTAATTTATATATAGTTCGATAGAATGTTTAATACTAATAATAGATAATATATTTTAACAGGTAAAAAAGGGTGAGGATCCGAACATGGTGACCGTCTTCCTGGTCACCCATCGGAGGGCTTGGGAGTTCATTGACGAGAGGGCGATGCAGGTATATGTACGTTCTATTCTTTATATTAATTTACTATAATTTAGAAAACAGGAAAATAGATATCAATATAGACTTTAGCAAACACTTACACGTTAGCAAACATGTTCTAGGCCGAGTTTGTTCGGCTACAGGAGGAGGCGGCTGCTGCTGCTAGTGCGCCAGCAGAGGGAGGGGCTGGTACTTCCTTCCAGCCGCCTACAGCTCCATCGCCGGACGACCTCTGGATGACCGCCGTTGGCGGTCTTCAGAAGGGTACATACTACGGTACGGGATCCTACGGCGCGTATTTGGCTTCAGAGTCATCCCGGGCCCCCTCTGTCAGTGCGCAGTCTCTGGCTTCGCAGGCGTCGTCACGAGCTCAGGATATTCGTCTTCAGATCGAGGAGCTGTGTCGCGAGTTGCAGCAGCAGATTTCTGATGCGGTCGAGCGACGATCCGACCCTCCGATCGTCACCGGACGATTTGATGCGGTCGAGCACAGTATACAGGAACTGATGAGTCTGCAGCAGGCTGCAGCTGCCAGCTTGCACATGCTCACCGAGTCTACGCAGCGCACAGAGTGTAGACAGGTCGAGCTGAAGGGATCGCAGAGGAGCATGTCTGCCTCACTCACTCAAGTATCGGCTTCGCTTGAGACGAGTACTGAGAGGGTGGTGAGTACCCTTGCTGTTTATGGTGAGCGACTGCGAGAGCTAGAGCAGATACGTCCTCCCGGTCCATCGACGGCGCCGACTCCAGATATTGCGCTGCCTCCTACTGCCCCTACGGTGCAGCTCACACAGGAGCAGTATGAGTACATGCTATCCCAGATGCACGGCAGGGGTCCTCAGTGATCCAGTAGATTTTTTTATCATCTTTGTATTTATTGGCCCTATGGGCCCATTCACCGTTCTGTACACTGATTTTGAATATTATTTGACTCTGTTGGACATGTATGTTTATTGGACATGTATGTTGGTGATATTTAATTTGTTGGTATTTTCATTGAGTACATGTATGATATTTAGTTATAGACTGTTATGATGGGAGACTGTTATTCATCTATTAGTTATAAACTGTTATGATGAGAGACTGTTAATTGTGATGATATCTGCGACAGGGATGACAAATATACCTACGCTGGGTTATAAGCGATGATCTGATATACAAAGGAGGTGTTGCCCAAATTTTAAAAAAATATAATGTGTATTTTTGTGATGATGTGTGTCTGTGTTTACAGTGAATGTGAAATACAGTGTTTGGAACCATCGACAGTTTCGATTACTGTTGTATGTTTTATCTTGGATAGAAAGAGCAACAATTCAGGGTGTACTTCTGAGAGCTTCATTTTCACGTCCTTCACTTTCTCGGGACGTCGTAAAGGATCCCGAGAAGGTGAAGGACATGAAGAGAAAGCTCTGAGAAGTGCACCCTGAACTGTTGCTCTTTCTATCCAAGATAAAACATAGAACAGTAAGCAAAACTGTCGATGGTTCGAATACTACACTTCACACACGCTGTAAACACAGACACACAGCATAACTAAAATACAAATTATTTTTTTATTTTTTTCATAACATCTGCGACGTATAGCGACGTTCTGCAACATTTTGCGATGTCCTGTACACGTCGCTATATGTCGCCAAATAGTGACGTAATGTCGCTATCCATCGCTATAATGCTGACGTGCATATGACCACCTGAGAGCCAACGTCGCTAAAGTTGTCGCTAGGCGTCGCTAAAATACTGACGTGGCTGCCATGCCATGTCATCATATGTAAAGTTGACGGCGTCGCTAAGTGCTCGCCCTACGTCGCTATACTGGCGACATATGATGACGTCGCTACCTGTCGCTAATATTGCGACGACACTAAACGTGACGTCGCAACTAGCGACGAATTGCGACAAAATTGTAATCTGCGACAGGCTTATAAGCGACATCCATGTTTCGTCGCTAAATACGTCGCTAATAGATATTAGCGACGGATTTTCCTTTTTTAGCGACGTTCTTTAACGTCGCTAAAAGGGGTTATTTTAGTAGTGTAACTAATCTTATCCACAAAATATAAGAATAAAAGATATCATATAATCAACTATGAATTGTCATTGGTACATGTAGTTGGACGGAGACAAATCAACTACCAACTATGAAAAAAAATACATAATAAAAGAAAGAGTTTGGCGAGCGAAGCGAAGACGATCAAAGTACAATCATCCTCGAAGAAATAGAGATGATCATGGCCATGGCTATAACTCCTGCGAAAGACAAGAGCACACACCTGGCGAGATAACCAGGTCCTCAGAGGGACGTAATAAGACACATAATATCATGCCAATATAACTGAATATACATTGCTCAAATAAATAAGTTAATTGGATTATAACATGGTCCCATACACACCATTGAACTAACGTACCATCCCTCCAACCAAACAAGGACAGGAGATGGTAAACTAATTCACGATGACGTATCTTTCCATGCTATGAATCCAATATGGTATTCGGACCCCAACAAGGTTCAATACCTTCTCATTGGAGTAGTAAGCCACACCTACAACCAAACAAGGACAAGATGTGACGAACTAATCCGCGACAAGTTATTGTTCCAAGTCACGGTCAGATACAAGTACCCAAACCAAAAGTACTCGTACCTAACGGATAAAGGTGCCTAACCGTTTTAAGTGAAGTACAGTTAAGAACAATCCTTCTTACGCATAGGCCCTGGCTAAAATGGGATCGGCATGGTCCCCCCTTGGGGCACCAGAGGTCCAATCAATAAGAGCATAACGTTCCGCAGAACGCTAGTGGCCGTCAGTAATCAGTGAGTCATCAACCCCGTATCTCCAACGGAGCTTTCGGGTCACAAGGGAAAGTGCATCGAAGCCCATATGCTAAGGAATTGTCCTCCCCGCCCAATGCCTACTATGTTGTATCCACAACAGAAAATCTCTATAACCGCTAAGTCAAACTAGCATGCAATTCTATTAGCGGTTAATCCTATCGCACGGCTTGTACGTACTGGTGGCCAGCCAATCACGCACGTCCGTATTCTATATGCGACACACAACTTCGTGGTACAACGTGTCAAAGCCAAATGGATGCAGCACACAAGGTGGTCCCTTAAGTCTAGGTTTAATGTGTAAGAAAAATAATACATAGCAGGAAATATAACTGAACAGTAAGTTCTAACAAGTTATGCCATGTATCACAGTTTATTTTGTATAAAGAAAATAATGAATAATGCATGAAATATGAGCTAAAATAAATAAACGGCAAATGGCAAGGTGTCTTGCCTGGTAGGACGCCCGGTGTACTGCAATGATCAATGTGGCACGAACTACGACTTCGGGTAACAACTACACTAGGTGACCTCTGATGGTGGCACGGACAATTCCATTGTGTCCAGAAGGGTCAAATTAGTTAGGGTTGATAGGAGGAATGATAGAATTGGTGAGGGAATAGGATAAATGGAACAAGTCATGGACATGAGGAAAATTAAAGGAAAAAATGATTGAATAATGTATATATGATTTTTGAAAACTAAATACTTAAAGATATATTTTATTAGTTAAAATAGTTTTTTTAGATAAGTCTTTAAAATATAAAAAATCATTTTTATGCAAAAACTCTAAGTTTGTCAGAATCGAATATTTATAGCGGAGCTATGTTTTTATTAGTAAAAATAATATTTGATAAATACTTAAAAATAAGAAAAATAAAATTTTGGTTTACGCTACGAATAAATTATTATGAATATATATATTAAGATCACCATTTGTTTGGAAGAGAATAGATAGAATACTATAGTAAAATATTATTAATTTTTAAGTCAAAAATCTTATTTATAGCATCGTAACATAATTTAGGGATATAACAATATTTAATTTACTAAAATATTGGTAAAAAAGCCCATAGGTTTAATATAGCCATAAAAATATTTCTTTTAATAAAATGCATTGGACTAGCTATCCTGCAAGAAATATTAAAATAGCTTTAAACTATATTAATAATACTTATAAGGGTATCTCATTACTAACAGTAACAATAAAATTAATAGTAGTAATAATGTTAATATAATATAATAACATCCGAAAGTATCCCTTCTCCTCGGGATGAGACCCCACAGACCATAAAATCCAAAGAGAATTAAACACAAAAAAATAAAATAAATAAATAAACTATTATTAATTACAATTCTCAACAGCCTTTTTCAGCTGCTCTTAGTGAGTAAAGGGTTTTTAAAAGGAAGAAATTCTTTAGAGAGAGAGGAGCGGAGTAGATTTTCGAGAGGAAGAGAGAGTGAGCGCGAGAGAGAGAGGGAGACGGAGAAGAAGAGGGAAGAAGGGGCGGAGGCTTCGGCCATGGCGGCCACCCGGTCGAGGCGGAGAGGATCGATGGTCTGGCGGGGCTTCACCGCTCCGGCGGCGGTCGAGGCGGAGGTTCGTCGGAGAGGCACACCGAACTGCGCATGGCGCTGGGGATTCACCGACGGACGCAGGCACACTGGTGCGGGCGGCGGCTTCCGGAGGAGGACGAGGTAGCGACTCCTCGTAGAAGGCAGAGCCTGCGCCGGGATCGGCGCAGTCGGCTGACGGCGACGAACGATAGGTAAGGGTGGTGATCGTGGTGTTATTATTCATTTAATTTGGGTGTTTTAAGGATTTTGGTGGCGGTGGTCGTCTGGTCGTGGTGGAGGAGATGCTGGCCGGTCGTGGCATGGTGGTTATGGTTTTGACGGAGGTCCAGTGGTAATAGTTGGGGTGAGCAGGGGCTGGCGTGGTGTAGTTGGTGGTGGCAGGGGGAGTTGTTGGCCAGTCGTGGCGTGGCGGTGGTGGTTTTGACGGAGGACCGGTGGTGATGGTTTTGTGTGGTTGTGCCGATGGTTTGGACAGTGGGTTGGTGTAACGCCCCAGTCCACAACACTTGGGACTAGATACGTATTATGCCAGCTGTATACATACGAGTAAATATACGGCTCGTATGTATACATAAGCTGTAAATGTAGAAAGCCAAGACACTAAATCTTATCCACGAAGATAAATAATGATATAAAAGCAACCTTGAGTTTGTCATGTATACAATAGTTGGGCGAAGACAAATCCACTACCAACTAAATTAAATATGGAAAAATATACAAAGAAAGAATTGGTCGAACGAGAGCAAGTGACGAGTCCAAGAGCAATCATCACGAAGGAAAGAATGGCCTTAGCTAGAGCACCTGCAAAAAACCATAAAACACACCTGGAGGGATCACCAGGTCCTCAGAGGGACGTAACAAGACATATAATATCATGCCAATAAACTGAATAATAAAAGCTCAACAGAAAAGTATGCATGAGTAAAGGTTCCTAACCATTCTATGTGGATTACACTTTAGGGGACAACGTTCTACGCAGGGGCTGTCACAAGCAAGTAATAAAGAGTGGCCAACAAGTAGTGCTCATCCGAGACACTATCGGCCGGGTAACACGTAGCGCTTATCCGAGACACTATCTCCCAAATGTGTGTAAAAATAAATGTAGCCCCTACGCTAGTAGCTGTCCCCTCCCCCCAATGATACTATACGTGTATCGTAACCATGACACACAAACACGTGTCGTTTCCACCACACTGTTTTATAATAGATAACTGTCAAGTCTTCTAACATGCATCTATTGACAGTTATTCCTACGCATGCGCACGGGAGATCAGCCCACACGCAAGTGACCTCTATATGATACTCACAACTCTCACACACAACTCGTGTACAATCGTAACAAGTCAATAAGACACACTAAATTTGACGGTAGTCTCTTAACTCTAAGCCAATTGCATAAAATATAGTAATTTGCATCTACATATAATTTAGAAAGAAACAACTTGAAAATAAACAAAACATGCATGATATTGAACAGAAAAATTAAACAGTAAACACAAGGTGTCTTGCCTGGTGTGTCATCTGGTATGGTGCGACGATCATGATAATGTCCAGATAGTCCAAAGCCATGGTTGATGTGAAGAAATCCAAAATTGCATGAAAATAGGAACGAGGGATCAGTCATGATCAAGAAAAAGTATTGGAGAGAATTTGTAAAATACATATACTATTTTAGAAAATATTTATAATACCTGAAAATATTTTTGTTAGTGAAAATAGTTTTTAGATAGATACTTGAAAAATATATAAATCATCATTTTTTTCAGGCAACATACCCTAAGTTTGTCAAAATAATTTTTTTTGTTAGGTACAGAACTTATATTTTTATTAGTCAAAAATATATTTTGATAATTATATATAAAAACTAAAGAAAATGTTTATAGGGCTAAACCAAAATTTTGAAATTACATAGATAGCTCTAACCCCTACTACATATAAAGTTTGAAAAGATAATAATATAAAATTCTCAAAATATTAACCTCAATATTAATAATCATAATACTAAGTATGAAAATAAACAATAACAAAATAATAATAATATTCATAAGCTAATTACTATATTAATAACACTAATAATAATAATAATAATATTATTATTATTATTATTATTATTAAGAAAAAAACTTAATAGCCTACACCTGCCATCCATTTTAGCCTCACACAAAACAGAAGTGAATAAAAATATAAGTAAAAGCCAAAAGAAAGAAGAAGCAGGTGAAGACAACGAGGAGAAGAAAAATTCAGTAGGATGATGAAATTTTAAGAGACTAAGAGGGAGAGAGAAGGGCCAAGAGAGAGAGAAGGAAAAAGAGGAGGGGTGAAGAGAGGGAGCTGGAGAGATTGGAAAAGAGGACGGAAGGAGAGGGAAACTTACAGGAAGCTCGGCGGTGGGGTTCGCGGACGCGAGCGGCGGCTCCAGCGGCTGATCGGAGAGGGGCACGGCCAGTGGAAGGCGTCGCCGCTCCGGCTGGGATGAGGCGACGCCGGTGGTGGCGTGGCCACCTGGAAAGAAGGCGACAGCCGGGATGGCGGAAGCGGCTTCCTGGAGGCGGAGATGCGGCGGTGATCCCCCACGCGGATCTGCGGAGCGGTCGTCGGAGAACGGCTGCACGAGGGCGCGGGGTTCGCCGGATTTGCGGGGTGACGTGCCGCAGGTGAGCGTGGCTCCGGTGGTGGGGAGCGCTCCCATGGCGGCAGATCGGCGGAGGTTAGGGCTTCTGTGGCGGGTTCGGGGGGCGGCTCCTACGTGGCGGCCGAGGCGGCGTCGGAACAGAGGGCTCGACTCGACTGCGGTGAGGGTTTGTTTCCCCTTCCTTTCTGTGGTTTTGGTGATGATGATGACGATGGTGGTGGTTGTGGCCGGGGATGGCCGGAGTTTGGCCGGGAGGAGTGGTGTTGGTGGCTGCGGATGTTGGGTGGTGATGGTGGCTGTGTTAATAGCGGTGGTGGTTGCGGTATTGATGACGGGGATGCTGCCGGGGTAGCTGGACAGGGGTCTGTGGCCGGGACGACAGTGGCAGGGATTGGATTAGGGTTAGGGTGGTGTCATGGATGGTTATCGTGTCCTGTGTGACACGGGAATGACGGGGGATGGTGTCCGGGACTGTCGAACACGGGGGCAATGTATTTGTATAGTGGGGGTATAGTAGATGGGTGGCACGGACACGATGTACAATCTGTGGGTGATAGATAATTTATGGAGGAGTACCTCTCCTTATATAGGAGGTGGAAATTCCCAGTTGGATAAGGATTGGATTAGTTTAAAACCCGTAGATAATCACATTTTGATTCAAATCGATTTAAATTTAATTTATCAAATCTCAAGCAATATAGATAAAACATATTTTTAATTTAAAGCTATTTAAAATAAGTCAATAAAATCTTTTCCAATTTAAATTATCGTAATTTATTAAATATGAAATCAAACAATATTTAAAATATCTTTTTTGAAATAATAAAATAACGATATATATTAATTTCGAAAATCAACATTTTATACATGAATTAAATTCATGTAGCTCGAATAAATCTAGAATATTCATATAAATCTAGTTTTAAATGACTAATAAAATTAAATAGCATTTTTACAATAAAGCATAAAGCGTTGAAAATTTTTGATGAGATCTTTTCACAACTATTATTATTTTAAAATAAAATATTTATCACCTATTATTTGAAAGCCATATTATTATATAAAAAATATTTTCTAAAATATGTACCTCGCACATATTCGCACTTGACGAGAAAATACGACCAATGCAAACTTGTATGCGACGTACAATTCCGAAGTACAAAAATAAATACCAAATTTTTAAAATAAATTGTAGTAAAAATTTAGGGGGTTTATATCCTACCCAACTTACAAGAATTTCGTCCTCGAAATTTAGGAATAGGTAGGGTACAAGAGTTTAACGAACATGAAGTATGAACAATTCATTGGGCGAGGCAAGGAAACGATGGCTACTACAAATGTGCATTATGAACTTAATTCACAGATATGGTAATGGACAAGGGTCGCTAACTAAGGCAAACACAAATCGAGAAATAGTATGGCATCGGGTAGATCAAAGGGATAATTAGACATTTGGGAGATATGGTTCCTTGAGAGAAACTGGATACTAATCGTCTTGGTCGAGAGTTTGGTTAAGCGATGATAAAAACATACATGCAATTAGAGAGTCTTGATTTGTTATCTATGAAAATAACTCAAGGATATGGTTAGAAAGAGGGTTGCTAGTTAACACAATAAAGTAAGGGAGGATTTAGGGTTAAATTAAATCATGATAAGACATGAATAAAGAGATAAGGAATCGACTAGATTAAGGGCAAGCAATTTAGAGAACATAGCCGTCTAGGTTTAGAGTTGAATCACTCTCAAGTTCCAAGTAGGTCGCAAAAGTTGTCTAGGGTCGAAAAAAATGACGAGGAACTCAAGATAGGGATAAGTCGCATTGATAGGTCAGTAGCTAACTGTCTCTGTGTATATACAAATATAATGGTCATAGGAGAGTAGTTGGCCTATCTGTCAAGTATAAGCTTTGTCTAGAATAGGTGAAAGACGAAGACAAAAAGAGTTCAAGGATTATGTTTTGAATACCAATATGTGGTTCAACAACGATGGAAAAAATTTATGTATAATTGTCAAGGCAGTCGCGGATGAGACTCTAGGGCAAGTTTAACTATGTCTCCATCCACGTACTATGATATATGAAAAGCGAACCAAAGTGCAATAGGTTGATCAGACCATCATGTACCGGTTCTGATTAGACAGTATGTTAGTGGGAGCGACCCAATAAAACATGTCATGATCAAGCTTGATAAGAAAATAAGCTTGCAAAATTTGTGCTAAGTTAGCATTATAAATAGTCAAAGTATAAGTAAGGAACCATGGTAAAGGGAATTAAATAGTCCAAGATTCTTTAAAAATTAAGTCTTGTCCAAAGTTTGGGCCTATACAGTCGGCTTGGTTGACTAGATAAGTTAGGATCCACTGAATTCTATGGTCCAAGTGAACCTATCAATGTGGTCCACAAAAATGTTGGTTAGGTCGTGAGGTATTCTACCCAACTTACAAGACTTAAACTAGTAGTGCGATAGGATAATGAGTTAAGCAATCAAGGTAAGACACAAAATTAAGCATTAAAGGAAATCAAGTAGAACATCATCACATATCGGGTTGAAAGAATTTAGTCGAGATTGAGTCCCGATCTGTGGTCGAAAAAGTATATCGGTACCATGGTAGGGTTATGATTTAGCCTTTATGACCCAAAAGTCGTGTCAAGAAAATAGATTACAAGGGGTGTGTTTTAGTGGGACATGATATACCGATATGAAGGTTGGCTTGTCTAGGATTTGCATATGGAAATTGTAGGATGGAAAAGTCTATTGTTGTGCTCCAAATATTCAAGTCACAGTAAGGAATGCCAAAATATCTAAAATAGAATGTGGGAGTTCATGAGGTGAATAGTAATGCTAAAAAATAAAGGAGATTTAGTTAAAGCATGCAATAAAATTAATAAAAAAATCCAGCAAAATAGTTTAGGATCACAGTTCTAGAGAAAAGATAGCCTCTTAAATGAATACAGTCAATGAACAATTAAATCATTATTCAAATTGCAACTGGGTTAGAAGGTTACCATAAAAGATCGAGATTCGAGGGAAAATCGAGTAAGTAAAGATTGAGATACAATATAGTTTGGTAGATAACTAGCAACGCTTGTGTATATACTACTATCATGGTCATGAGTGACATGGTATTTAGTATGGAATACTTCCAATTTATTAGGGCTATCTTGGTGGCCTACTATTAAAATTAAAAACTCAAGTTTTCTCCAAAAGTTCCTTAATAAATTTCTCTAAAATGAAGTATCCAAATTTCGTATTCACTCCAAGCCATCAAATTTAATCATGACCAAATCAAATCCCTTTTCCAGTAAACTTTCATCACGTTACTACTAACCCTTCCAAAATTTAACATTTCCACTCCAACTTTTAAACTCAAGAAACTCATGAATAAAAAAAAAAATTATATCACTTCATAACTTTAAAACTCCAAAAATTTCTCCAATAACCATCAAGATAAATTTTTAACATATCACGAATAATCTAAAATTTACAGTTCAATATTTTAACGCACTCATCACATAACTTCTATTTCTAAGTCATTCAAACAAAATCACAACTTTTTAAATGGTAAATTCCTTTAATCAATCAAAATAACTTTTTACCACATCTTTAGTAACTTTTCCCAAAGATTGTAATATTAGCAATCTAACTTTAAACTTAATATTCAAATGATCTTATCAGTCATCAAATCAATTTTTTTCTTCCAAAATTTCCAATCAATCTCGAATAAACCTTTATTGTGTCACAAATCAAATCTATATATTTTTTCTTCTTCTATCATTAATCCAAATCTTAAACTCAAAATTTAAATAGGAGTTATCAATCGTAATTCATACAAAAGTTTAAAGTAGATCCTCAATTTGATTATGTATCCTTCAAAATATTTTTAATCAAAATTCTTAATAACCTTACTCCAAACTTAAAGTTCAAAATTTTACGAACTTATTAATTGGGAACCATACAACCCAATTTAAAACCAAGTTTTATCAACCGCCCTCATAATCTTACAGCAGCATTTAAATTTCAAAAATTCTTTTCAACTAACTTTATATCTATTCAAGGATGTATAACTATAATTTACTGAATCATAAGTATTTTTTCAAAGACCTTCAAAAATTAAAACTCAAAATCAATTTAATTTCCTTTCTCAATTGTATATACATTCCTCTATCATTTTGTAGATAAAAATAAAGTTCTAAAATCCTTCGAAGTTATTAATGTTGCTACTACCCAACTTGGAATTAACTAATCCTTAAGTTCATACTTCTAGAAAAATATGGTTTCTCTTATTCTTATATCTTTATAACTCAAATAGGATCTCAATGCATACTAGTTGTCAATGTAATCCTTCTAGCCATGGGGTTGACCTATGAGCATATACTAGTGTAGTCATCGTCCTATCAAGTGTGGAAATAAGGATTACGGTAGAAAGAGCTCAAGCAAAATGTAGATCAATGAAGTTGAACAAGTGATTCGAAAAATTTAGTCAAGGAAGAGGGTCAAGCAGGTGGATGAGATCCTATACTCTAATCCTATATTGCAGACCCGTTTGGTACAGTCGTGTAACCGAAACGGCAAACTTGACCTGCATGGACCACCACAAAAATATGTAACGCCCCAATCCCAAAACACTTGGGACTAGATACGTATATTGCCAGCTGTATACATATGAGTAAATATACGGCTCGTATGTATACATAAGCTATAAATGTAGAAAGCCAAGACACTAAATCTCATCCACGAAGATAAATAATGATATAAAAGCAACTTTGAGTTTGCCATGTATATAATAGTCGGGCAAAGACAAATCTACTACCAATTAAATTAAATATGGAAAAATATACAAAGAAAGAATTGGTCGAACGAGAGCAAGTGACGAGTCCAAAAGAAATTATCACGAAGGAAGGAACGGCCTTAGCTAGAGCACCTGCAAGAAACCACGAAATACACACCTGGAGGGATCACCAGGTCCTCAGAGGGACGTAACAAGACACATAATATCATGCCAATAAACTGAATAATAAAAGTTCAACAGAAAAGTATGCATGAGTAAAGGTTCCTAACCATTCTTTGTGGATTGCACTTTAGGGGACAACGTTCTACGCAGGGGCTGTCACAAGCAAGTAATAAAGAGTGGCCAACAAGTAGCGCTCATCCGAGACACTATCGGTCGGGTAATACGTAGCGCTCATCCGAGACACTATTTCCTAATTGTTTGTAAAAATAAATGTAGCCCCTACGCTAGTAGCAGTCTCCTCCCCCCAATGATACTATACGTGTGTCGTAACCATGACACACAAACACGTGTCATTTCTACCACACTGTTTTATAATAGATAACTATCAAGTCTTCTAACATGCATCTATTGACAGTGATTCCTACGCATGCGCACGGGGGATCAGCCCACATGCAAGTGACCTCTATATGATACTCACAACTCTCACACACAACTCGTGTACAATCGTGACAATTCAATGAGACACACTAAATTTAACGGTAGTCTCTTAACTCTAAGCCAATTGCATAAAATATAGTAATTTGCATCTACATATAATTTAGAAAGAAATAACTTGAAAATAAACAAAACATGCATGATATTGAGCAGGAAAATTAAACAATAAAGGCAAGGTGTCTTGCCTGGTGTATCATCTGGTATGGTGCGACGATCATGATAATATCCAGATAGTCCAAAGCCCTGGTTGATGTGAAGAAGTCCAAAATTACATGGAAATAGGAACGAGGGATCAGTCGTGATCAAGAAAAAGAATTGGGAAGAATTTGTGAAATACATATACTATTTAAGAAAATATTTATAATACCGGAAAATATTTTTGTTAGTGAAAATAGTTTTTAAATAGATACTTGAAAAATATATAAATTATTATTTTTTTAGGCAACAAACCCTAAGTTTATCAAAATAATTTTTTTTGTTAGGTACAGAACTTATATTTTTATTAGTCAAAAATATATTTTGATAATTATATATAAAAACTAAAGAAAATGTTTGTAGGGCTAAACCAAAATTTTGAAATTACATAGATAGCTCTAACCCCTACTACATATAAAGTTTGAAAAGATAATAATATAAAATTCTCAAAATATTAACTTCAATATTAATAATCATAATAATAAGTATGAAAATAAACAATAACAAAATAATAATAATATTCATAAGCTAATTACTATATTAATAACACTAATAATAATAATAATAATAATAATAATAATAATAATAATAATATTAATATTAATATTAATATTAATTATAATAATAATAATAATAATAAGAAAAAAAACTTAATAGCCTACACCTGCTCTCCATTTTAGCCTCACACAAAACAGAAGTGAATAAAAATATAAGTAAAAGCCAAAAGAGAGAAGAAGCAGGTGAAGACAACGAGGAGAAGAAAAATGCAGTAGGATGATGAAATTTTAAGAGACTAAGAGGGAGAGAAGGGCCAAGAGAGAGAGAGAGGGGAAAAGAGGAGCGATGAAGAGAGGGAGCTGGAGAGATTGGGAGAGAAGGCAGAAGGAGAGGGGAACTTACAGGAAGCTCGACGGTGGGGTTCACGGACGCCGACGACGGCTCCAAGCGGCTGATCGGGGAGGGGCACGGCCAGTGGAAGGCGTCGTGGCTCCGGCTTGGAGGAGGCGGCGCCGGTGGTGGCGAGGCCACCAGGGAACAAGGCGACGGCCGGGATGGCGGAAGCGGCTTCCTGGAGGCGGAGATGCGGCGGTGATCCCCCGCACGGATCTGCGGGGCGGTCGCCGGAGAACGGCTGCACGAGGGCGCAGGGTTCGTCGGATTTGCGGGGTGGCGCACCGCAGGTGAGCGTGGCTCCGGTGGTGGGGAGCTCGCCCATGGCGGCGGATCGGCGGAGGTTAGGGCTTCTGTGGCGGGTTCGGAGGGCGGCTCCTACTTGGCGGCCGAGGCGACGTCGGAATAGAGGGCTCGACTCGGCTGCGATGAGGGTTTCTTTCCCCTTCCTTTCTGTGGTTTTGGTGATGATGATGACGACGGTGGTGGCTGTGGCCGGGGATGGCCGGAATTTGGCCGGGAGGAGTAGTGTTGGTGGTAGCGCATGTTGGGTGGTGACGGTGGCTGTGTTAATGGCGGTGGTGGTTGCGGTGGTGATGACGGGGATGCTGTCGGGGTAGCCGGACAGGGTTCTGTGGCTGGGACGGCAGTGGCAAGGATTGTATTAGGGTTAGGGTGGTGTCGTGGATGGTTATCGTGTCCTGTGTGACACGGGAATGTCGGGAGATGGTGTCCGGGACTGTCGAACACGGGGGCAATGAATTTGTATGGTGGGGGCATTGTAGATGGGTGGCACAAACACGATGCACAATCTGTGTAATGCCCCGCTCCGCACGAGGCATTTGGTTGGCTTATTGGATGGGATCAGAATATTGGACCGTGACTTATGTTGGGAATCAGGAGAATTGAGACTGATGTAGTCTCTCTTAGCTGGCTAGACGGAATGGGTATTGGAACGTGGCTCGCAGGTGGAGCTACGATTAGTGGAAATTTAGGTGAGTAGAACTGTCCTTCCTCCTCCTTACTCCTTCATGCTTAATAGATGAAGTATTGAAATGCTATGAACTGCTCCTAAATGTTCCTTATGTTAGTTGCTGAATAATAGAGATGCTTTTGTTGAGAATTATTGAAATGTATAACACATTGAACTGTTAATGTGATTCGCTGCCTGAGAATGAATTGATAACATTGCCCCTTATGCTTAATGCTGCTGAAACGATAAAACACTTGATTAATGAGATGCCTTATGAATGATAGAATAAGAAGTGAACTGGTGGTGCTATCGAACTAATGAACTGAATGAAACACTAGAATCATGTACTATCTGTATAACTGTTGCAAGAATATGAAATGTTGCCTGTCCCTTATAAGAAATGAATGAATGAATAAATGTCCCTATGAAATGAATGAATGTTAAGTTCCTCTTAAGAAAGGAATGATATGAGATACGTTGCAATGAAGCAATGAATGAGAAATGATAAAGCTGGGATCGTTGAGATCACCAAATGAAATGATGGTAATGATGATATGAATAAGTCATTGAATATGACTAATGATGCACTGTTGCCTTTACTTTCCTTAATATATTTTACCATGCGATTACGTTCACAATCGAGTCGGACACGCATTCGCATGGTCATGGACAACTTGTATACAAGGTTTGAGTAATAATTTCCTCGAACGGTTCCTAGGGCCCTGGGGATCGATTCGGCCTAGGAGGAAATAATGATGAGTGCTATGGGAGCACGGATAAGACGGGGTGGCATAGAAGCTCGCCACCTACTATGCTGACCGCATTATCTTAAAATGAAATGAAATGAGAAGAGTCCATATGGTTTAACAACACCAGTGACCATGTAGTCAGGATGCATGCTAATGAATGTTTTGTGCAGGCAGAGTAAGTATATCAGATAACCTGTATTTGATGCAGGTACGAAAAGTCGGCTATCGGTAAGAAATCACATAATTGTGATATTGTATAAATTGGTTTAACTTGCCTGCTTAACATGTTCAATTCATTATGCTAGAAAGATGCCTTGCTATAAATAGTGCTCAAACGTAACATCCATGCTAAGTGATGCTTGAAGTGAGAACTGTCATAATGTTTAAGATGTTAATGTTAACGATACCTCAATGATGCCTTTTCATGATAACACCTAGTATGCCTCAATGATGCCTTTGCATGATAACACCAAGAATGCTAAAAAGATATGTCCACATGAATGCTACAAAGAATATGTTTACATGCTTCACTCTGATTATTGCCCATGAACTGTAAACTGATGCTAGGCCCCAAGTAGAAAGACCATTCTAATAAATGTTTGCTTAAATGATCACTTTAAATGTTGGTTTATGCGAGTGGGTTGGATTCTGCTCGCCAGTACATAGATGATGTGCTGACCCACGTTTTGTGGGCAGGTGCTCGTGCTTGGAATGTTCTACACAAGAAGATTAGCTGGATTGGTTCCGCGGCATCGAAGATTTGTTGGGCATATAGAAGCTCTCCTTGTACAAGATGATGTCTTCTGTTTATAAAGGGCATAATGTATGGAACATTGTAATCAGTTGTATCAGTGAGATTGTGAGCCAAGTCAGTATATCGAGTGGTAATCCAATGTATCCAAATATTAAATGTAAGCTGTATAGCATTGTTCAGTTGGGTTCCAATGTAAAGTGAGATGTGCTGTAATCATTGTACTTCAATACAAGTCTTGTACTCTTCTTCAATTATCAATAAAGAGAATAAAGTTCTACATATCTCTGTGTGGCTTCAAGTTACTCTTTTTCTCCGCTGCTATAAAGAAGTGATGTACTTCTATTCAATAAGAAAGATTGTCCTCATTACATTCAATTTATCTGCTTCTGCCGCTGCGATGTGTTCCTATTTGAAGAATAATCGATTATGTACCATCTTTGCCTTGTACAAGTGCAATACCAGACTTGTACGACATCACGCCCAAGCGAGGACGATCGATTCCAAGAGAGAAAATATGTGAATAAATGACTCTATGAATCGGGGCGTGACAAATTGGTATCAAAGCACGGCTTTACGTCCTTGGTCTCTTCTTTGATTCGTTTCAAATCAAAGTTGCATCGACGATTAACCAAAGTTGCTTCCGCGATCACTCAACGTTGCTTCCGCGATTAAATCAAAGATTGCTTCCGCGATTATGTTGTTGTTGTTCTGTAATCATTCTATGTTGTTCGTGTCTGAAAGATCATTGACCCTCTTGGCTGCTCACTGGATGTTCCATACAATAAGTCTATATACATTGTGATGCCCCTAAATGAATGATTATTGTTGGTTTGGACACAAATAACCCAACAATGACTCGATGCCATAGTATGCTATATTGTGAATGCTTTTTGGAATATGGGAATAAAGGAATGGCTATGTATGCTGCAACGAGTTGAGAATTGCATGTGATTTTGGAAAAGAATTGGGAATGAAATAATTGATGAATGAGCTCAACAGAATTAGTGAATTGACTCATGTGTGCTGGCTACTGCTTTTGAGACCCTAAGAATGTTATCTTGTGATATTGAGACCCCGAGATGTTGGTTAAGTATTGTGATCATTATAGATCATGAATGTCCGGAATAGATTGAGTTGGTATTGTTTAAGGATGGCTTCGTTTCTGAGTGGTATATTGCCTCTACCACCTCAGAACGAGATGTATGTTGACCCTTTCCATAGAATAGCAATGAGACTATCTGTGAGTACTGGGTAGTGCCGAGACGTAGCTGGGAGTCATGTATTGTTGCTAGATGACTCGAGTGTCCCCTGACGGTGATGCTATGTTGGGTAGCAAGATTCTAGAAATTGTAACCGGTTGGCTTGGTTAGAAATTGTTTAGTCGAGTGATGACTCGAGCTAGTAAGACAGTTAGTATGCTACGGGTAAATAGACTTGGCTAGAGAATATTGTGGCTTAGAACATCTGAATGTTGACTTCGATTGGTTGGATGCAAATCAAATGTGGCTAATACAAAGTTGGTTGCTAAGCTGAAAGTTTAAAAATATTGTCGGTGAATCAAAGGGATATTAGAAATCTGTGCCTTGATCCTAAGGTGTAATGGATGTCAATCCATCTTGATCACCAAAGGATAGTCATTACATAGATGCATGATGCTGAAGAATTGAATTGTACTAGAAAATAACAAGTAGTGGCTCAGAATACTGTTGTTGCCTAGAGGATGGTTAAGTGATACATAAATTGTCGGATTGAATGGGATGAACTACTTGACCATTACTGCATGAGATTAAGAATACCGTAAGATAGTTGATGATTGAGAAACAAATGGAAACGAGAAATTGCAAACATATTGGATAATGTCGGTATAGGGATTGTTGGTTGGGATATAGATTGTTGGCTTATGACTTAGTGGTTTGACTCTATCATACGGATCGAATAGTATGATTCCATAATTATATTAAGATTATCGGAATCGATGACCCTTGAATAGTTAGCATTGGCTTATGGGTTCGTGTGGGTACAAAGGGTGAATCAAAGGGATATTAGAAATCTGTGCCTTGATCCTAAGGTGTAATGGATGTCAATCCATCTTGATCACCAAAGGATAGTCATTGCATAGATGCATGATGCTGAAGAATTGAATTGTACTAGAAAATAACAAGTAGTGACTCAGAATACTGTTGTTGCCTAGAAGATGGTTAAGTGATACATAAATTGTCGGATTGAATGGGATGAACTACTTGACCATTACTGCATGAGATTAAGAATGCCGTAAGATAGTTGATGATTGAGAAACAAATAGAAACGAGAAATTGCAAACATGTTGGATAATGTCGGTATAGGGATTGTTGGTTGGGATATAGATTGTTGGCTTATGACTTAGTGGTTTGACTCTATCATACGGATCGAATAGTATGATTCCATAATTATATTAAGATTATCGGAATCGATGACCCTTGAATAGTTAGCATTGGCTTATGGGTTCGTGTGGGTACAAAGGAATTTGAATAGAAATGTGGATCATTAGGAATTTACTTGATGGATTTTTTTGAACGATGAGAATCGTATGTCGGGTTGGAATTTGACCGTGATGTTGATAGATCGATCTTAGTCGATCGTTGGGTAAGTCTAGAGTGAGCCTCTGTGGGAATTATTCCTTGAAGAAGACACTAGATAGATAGACTTGACCCTAGAAACTGTGGGCTGCATGACCAATTGTTGGCATAACCAACAATGGCGATTAGTTATTCAGACTGAGTTAAAACCCATAGGTTTGGGTAGAGTTCCTTAGAACTGTTGGTTGCTTGTTGGCCTTAAGAATAAGAAACTAGTATAACCCTAGTAGCCGTCCACTCTAGGGGAGTCACCTGAATGATTAGGTATAGCTGTCGGTATAGCTAACCATTGAGACTGGACCGAATAATAGATGGCCGTTGGCGACCCATAGAATGACCTTGTGGCATTGAACGAGAGATGGTGATGAGTATGATCTAAGAATGATAAGTTGTAAGTATATGCTCCAATATGAACCTTAGAGATGTTTGACCCTTGAGGATTATGTGTCGGCCTATAGCGGGAAATGGAGTCGTGGGATGAGACTTGATTTGTATGTATCGAATAGTGAATTATTATATGAGATGGAATTGACTGCTCATGACGAAAATGTTGGATAAGTATCTATAGTCAGATAGCTGGGTTAACCTTGACTGTTGCATAGATTTATACCCTGACTCGGATAATCGATAGTTGGTGATGTTGGATTGTGCCTTTTAGAAAAGATGAATTGCCTCGGTGAAAAATGTTGTTGGATTTAGGAAGGAAAATGATTGTTGTTGTGAACCCTTGATATGATTGGCTCTAAGTTAGACCCTTGATCGAATGTTAGAAAATGTTATGCTTGGATGGAGATTGTCCCTGATGTTAAGTGGTGGCCTGGAAAATAGTGATTGTGGCAAAGTGAATAAAGCAATAAGTCAATTGAAAGGATGCTAAGTTGGATTTAGAAAAGAGAGTTATATTGTGGCTGATCGAATCGCACTAACATGGAAGTTGGCTGAAGTACATATGTTTTGGGGACGCCTAAAATATGTGTATGGATCCAGCAGAAGTGATTGGTTGTGACTGAGACAACATTATGGGAAGAATTTATCGCACTAGCACGAACTTTGGCTGAAATGCATATGTTTTGGGAACGCCTAAAATATATGTATAGATCCAAACGAAGTGATATGTTGCGACTGAGATAGAAATATAAGAAAAATGTTGGCGGATCAAGGAGAAGTTACAAGTAATTGAAAAAGAGATAGACAGATCGAATCGTGGATGGATTTAAATGGTACAGTTGGATAGATATTTTGAAATGACCGAGTGGGCTAAAATGAATATTGATTTGAAGCTGAATGAGTAAACTCATGGTGATTAAGTGAATCTTGTAGAAGACTTGTTTCCTTAAGTTTCGAAGACGAAACTTTTTCTGAGTGGTATATTATGTAATGCCCCGCTCCGCACGAGGCATTTGGTTGGCTTATTGGATGGGATCAGAATATTGGACCGTGACTTATGTTGGGAATCAGGAGAATTGAGACTGATGTAGTCTCTCTTAGCTGGCTAGACGGAATGGGTATTGGAACGTGGCTCGCAGGTGGAGCTACGATTAGTAGAAATTTGGGTGAGTGGAACTGTCCTTCCTCCTCCTTACTCCTTCATGCTTAATAGATGAAGTATTGAAATGCTATGAACTGCCCCTAAATGTTCTTTATGTTAGTTGCTGAATAATAGAGATGCTTTTGTTGAGAATTATTGAAATGTATAACACATTGAACTGTTAATGTGATTCGCTGCCTGAGAATGAATTGATAACATTGCCCCTTATGCTTAATGCTGCTGAAACGATAAAACACTTGATTAATGAGATGCCTTATGAATGATAGAATAAGAAGTGAACTGGTGGTGCTATCGAACCAATGAACTGAATGAAACACTAGAATCATGTACTATCTGTATAACTGTTGCAAGAATATGAAATATTGCCTGTCCCTTATAAGAAATGAATGAATGAATAAATGTCCCTATGAAATGAATGAATGTTAAGTTCCTCTTAAGAAAGGAATGATATGAGATACGTTGCAATGAAGCAATGAATGAGAAATGATAAAGCTGGGATCGTTGAGATCACCAAATGAAATGATGGTAATGATGAAATGAATAAGTCATTGAATATGACTAATGATGCACTGTTGCCTTTACTTTCCTTAATATATTTTACCATGCGATTACGTTCACAATCGAGTCGGACACGCATTCGCATGGTCATGGACAACTTGTATACAAGGTTTGAGTAATAATTTCCTCGAACGGTTCCTAGGGCCCTGGGGACCGATTCGGCCTAGGAGGAAATAATGATGAGTGCTATGGGAGCACGGATAAGACGGGGTGGCATAGAGGCTCGCCACCTACTATGCTGACCGCATTATCTTAAAATGAAATGAAATGAGAAGAGTCCATATGGTTTAACAACACCAGTGACCATGTAGTCAGGATGCATGCTAATGAATGTTTTGTGCAGGCAGAGTAAGTATATCAGATAACCTGTATTTGATGCAGGTACGAGAAGTCAGCTATCGGTAATAAATCACATAATTGTGATATTGTATAAGTTGGTTTAACTTGCCTGCTTAACATGTTCAATTCATTATGCTAGAAAGATGCCTTGCTATAAATAGTGCTCAAACATAACATCCATGCTAAGTGATGCTTGAAGTGAGAACTGTCATAATGTTTAAGATGTTAATGTTAACGATGCCTCAATGATGCCTTTTCATGATAACACCTAGTATGCCTCAATGATGCCTTTGCATGATAACACCAAGAATGCTAAAAAGATATGTCCACATGAATGCTACAAAGAATATGTTTACATGCTTCACTCTGATTATTGCCCATGAACTGTAAACTGATGCTAGGCCCCAAGTAGAAAGACCATTCTAATAAATGTTTGCTTAAATGATCACTTTAAATGTTGGTTTATGCGAGTGGGTTGGATTCTGCTCGCCAGTACATAGATGATGTGCTGACCCACGTTTTGTGGGCAGGTGCTCGTGCTTGGAATGTTCTACACACGAAGATTAGCTGGATTGGTTCCGCGGCATCGAAGATTTGTTGGGCATACAGAAGCTCTCCTTATACAAGATGATGTCTTCTGTTTATAAAGGGCATAATGTATGGAACATTGTAATCAGTTGTATCAGTGAGATTGTGAGCCAAGTCAGTATATCGAGTGGTAATCCAATGTATCCAAATATTAAATGTAAGCTGTATAGCATTGTTCAGTTGGGTTCCAATGTAAAGTGAGATGTGCTGTAATCATTGTACTTCAATACAAGTCTTGTACTCTTCTTCAATTATCAATAAAGAGAATAAAGTTCTACATATCTCTGTGTGGCTTCAAGTTACTCTTTTTCTCTGCTGCTATAATGAAGTGATGTACTTCTATTCAATAAGAAAGATTGTCCTCATTACATTCAATTTATCTGCTTCTACAGCTGCGATGTGTTCCTATTTGAAGAATAATCGATTATGTACCATCTTTGCCTTGTACAAGTGCAATACCAGACTTGTACGGCATCACGCCCAAGCGAGGACGATCGATTCCAAGAGATAAAATATGTGAATAAATGACTCTATGAATCGGGGCGTGACAATCTGTGGGTGATAGATAATTTATGGAGGAATACCTTTCTTTATATATGAGGTGAGAATTCACAGTTGGATAAGGATTGGATTAGTTTAAAACCCCGTAGATAATCACATATTGATTCAAATCGATTTAAATTTAATTTATCAAATCTCTAGCATTATAGATAAAACCTATTTTTAATTTAAAGCTATTTAAAATAAGTCAATAAAAGCTTTTCCAATTTAAATTATCGTAATTTATTAAATATGAAATCAAACAATATTTAAAATATCTTTTTCGAAATAATAAAATAACGATATATATTAATTTCAAAAATCAACATTTTATACATGAATTAAAATCATGTAGCTCGAATAAATCTAGAATATTCATATAAATCTAGTTTTAAATGACCAATAAAATTAAATAACATTTTTACAATAAAGCATAAAGCGGTGAAAATTTTCGATGAGATATTTTCACAACTATTAGCATTTTAAAATAAAATATTTTTCACCAATTATTTGAAAGCCATATTATCATATAAAAAATATTTTCTTAAATATGTACCTCGCACATATTCGTACTTGACGAGAAAATACGACCAATGCAAACTTGTATGCGACGTACAATTCCGAAGTATAAAAATAAATACCAAAATTTTAAAATAAATTATCGTAAAAATTTAGGGGGTTTACAATTGGGGGCGGCCAGGCGAGTGGTGGCTGTGGGGACGGCTGTGATGGCGGGCGTGTAACGGGTGGCGATGGTGATGATGATGATGGTGGTGAATGGGTGTTCGGTCGGGAAGGAGCCGAGATGTGTTCGCGGGACGGCAGGCCGGTTCTACAGGCGTAGGTGGCACAATGTGGCGGTGGTCGGAGCAGAAAGAGGGTGGCAGAGAGACCGGAGGAGGAGGAAGGTGCTGTTGAGGGGCAGAGTTGCCGTGTCCGGGGTGTGGACATGGGGAGGAGAAACAATGTATATGTAAAAAAATAGATATATTGGAAAGACTCCCCGAGTCAGACCCAAGGTCAATCACGGCTGACACGGAAAGGATTGGACACCGACACGATGCAATCACTTTTGTGGAGAAAATTTTTAGAAGAATAATTGTGGAGAAATAATGTGAAGGCTCCACTATTTATAGGGTTGAGAAAATCTTAGTAGATAAGGATTAGGAATATTTAAATCCCCTTAGATAATTCATCTATTAATTTAAATCAATTCAATAATTTCAAATCCAAATCTAAATCAATTTAAATCTAGATAATCGAAACTCAAATTAAATATAAATTCTATCTTTAAATTTAAACTATTTAAATCAAATCCATAAAATCAAATCAAAGATTTAAATTGCCAAAATAATTTCAAAATATATTTTCAAAAAAATACTTATAATAATAATTTTGAAAATTATATTATTATTTAAAAATAAAATAATAAATATTTATGAAATATATATGTATGCACGAAGAATATTATTTATTATTAATAACTGTTATAAATGAAAGGCTTTTATAATTAAAATAGCAAACTTAGAAAATTTTGGTACGATAGCAAGAATAATTTATATATATATTATTTTGAAACTATAAAAATAGAAAAATATTTTTCTAAAAAATATGTACGCTCGCACATATTCGTACTCTTCGAGCAATTACGAAAAACGAAATTTCGCACGCGACGTACAATGCAACTACGGGACGTACAATTACAAAATTAAAAAAATTAGTACCAAATTTATTTTTTTTAAAAATATATAGTATAAATTTAGGGGGTTTACATCCATGACCGTGTTTGAACAATTTAGTTACTAAAGGATGGTCTACATTTTTGAGAACTTAATCATTTCATCGTGTCTCGCCTTTTCGTGGCATCAATTTGTTCAATGAGTCAATCATTTGTTAACACTGTTTTATAAGATAACTAGATGTGTCTGTGCCTTTGCATCTATCATTCCATTTTCAATAATGTTATCGATTGAACTAAGAAGGGGGTCGAGAAGGGAAGGGTCAGCCACTCACCTTGGTTTTTATTCGAGGCGAGAGACTCATTGGTCACGCTAGTCGTCGCCTACGCGATTACTTTAAATCGTACAAGCAACCGATTAGAACACTGTATTATTCAAGGAGTTCGATATGCTAATGCGAGTTCGAAAACGCAAGCCATGAAAACCATCGAAAACATTCACGAAAATGCATTCAGAAAACCAAAGCCAAAGAAGTAAGTGCGGCATGAAAAGCAAAGCAACAGGAGGTCTCTCCCAACTCAGCCACAGAGCATATCCTCGAGGTGCAACTCGCTGAATATGGGACTTGATTTCGAAGAAACCTTTCCATAATGAAAAAAACATCTTAATTCAATTGTTCCCGTTCAGCCATTTCAATCGATCCCGATCTATCGGTTCCAACTGAATCGGTAGCTACAGTGCTCCTTTCTCGTGCACCCCGTAGACAGAAACGGGGCACGATATAGGGACGGGGCACTATACCATAACCAACTAAAAAAAAATTTTGTCCTCAAAACTTAAGAATAGAACCTACCTCTAAGAGAACAATTAAGGAAATTTTTCCTTCATCTCTGATTCAAGCTCCCAGGTCGATTCCTCGACCGAATGATTTCTCCAGAGAACACGGACAAGAGGGATGGAACGATTTCAAAGCAGTTTTTCCTTGCACTCTAAGATTTGCACGAGCTCTTTACATATGACAAGTCTGCCTGCAGATTCAACTGACCAAAATATACTACATGGCTCTGATCGTACACCTACTTTCGTAACTGAGAGATGTGGAAGACATCGTGCACATACGACAGTATTGGTGGCAATACAATCAGGTAAACTATTGGGGCGACTCGCTTGAATATCTCGAAGGGACCAACAATTCTCGAGCTTAACTTCTCTTTCACGTCGAATCTGGTAACTCCTCGCATGGGCGTCACCTTCAGGAATACATGGTCGCCTTCCAAGAACTCGAGGGGACGTCAATGCATGTCGGTATAGCCCTTTCGTCGACTTTGTGCTATCTTCAATCTCTTCCGTATCAGTTTAACTTTTTGTACAGTCTGTTCTACCAGCTTTGGGCCAAGTATCTGCCGTACCCCAACTTCATCCTAACAAATCGACGATCTGCACTTTCGGTCGTATAAAGCTTCATACATCACCATTTGGATGCTGGATTGGTAGCTATTGTTATATGCAAATTCGGCCAACAATAGATGAACGTCCCAGCTTGACTTCAAGTCGATCGCATAGAGTCGTAACATGTCTTCGTGAATCTGGTTCACCCGCTCTGTTTGGCCGTCGGTCTGAGGATGATAAGATGAGCTAAACTTTAACTTGGTCCCCAATGCTGAGTGAAGACTAAACCAGAAGCATGACACGAACCGTCCACCCCAATCCGAGACGATAGATACTGGGACCCCGTGCAGCCGAACAATTTCGTCAAGATATATCTGAGCAAGGCGGTCGACGCTCCAAGTAACTTTAATGGCAATGAAGTACGTTGACTTGGTTAATCAATCGACGATGACCCAAACGGCATCGTACCCCCGTGGCATCTTCGGCAGGCCAACAACAAAGTCCATAGTGACATGATCCCACTTCCACTCTGGAATGGCAAGGTTCTGCATCTCCCTGCCCGGTCGCTGGTGCTCAGCTTTAATTTGCTGACAGGCCATACACTGCGACACGAAGAGCGCCACATCCCTCTTCATGTCGTGCCACCAAAAGACAACGCGGAGGTCCTTATACATCTTGGTGCTTCTAGGATACAAAGAATATTTTGTATAATACGCCTCCAACATTATCTCCTTTCTAAGTTCTGCGTCATCCGAAACACATAGCCGACCTTTCACTCACAACACTCCTGACTCGTCCTCTGCAAAGTCAGACGCCTTTCCCGTTGATATCAGCTTACGCATCTTCTCCAGGTATGGATCGTCCTTCTAGGCAGACTTGATTTTCTCTAATAGGTTCGGTTCTAGCCGTAGTTGCGTCAGCTTCACATCTTTAAAATAAACTCGGAGTTCAATGTCCATTCCTTTCAAATCATGCAGCAGTCAACTGTTGATGGATAGTGAAGCTACGTACTTCTGATTCAGCACATCTGCCATAACATTTTTCTTATCCGGCGTATAGTCGATCGATAAGTCCTACTTTTTGATCAATTCAAACCATCGCCTCTGCCACAAATTTAATTCTTTTTGGGTGAAGAGATACTTGAGGCTCTTACGGTCCGTATAAATCATGTACGCCACTCCATAAAAATAGTAATGCCACAGCTTCAATGCAAACACAATCGTCGCTAGTTCTATATCATGCGTGGGATAGTTTTTCTCATGCGGCTTCAGTTGTCAGGAAGCAAAAGATATCACCTTATCCTGCTGTATGAGCACACACCCCAAGCCCTGGCCAGAAGCATCACTGAATATTTGGAATCCCCCGATCCTTTTAGGAAGAGCGAGTATCGTGGCCGAAACGAGCCATTGTTTTAACTCCTGGAAAGAAGTTTCACAGTCGTCCGACCACTCGAACGCAACTCCCTTTTGGATGGGGCAAGTCAAAAGCGATGTAATCTTCACGAAGTCTTTCACGAAGCATCTATAGTATCCTGTCCAGCCAAGAAAGCTTTGAATTTACTAACTGATGTGGGCCGTTTCCAATCAGCAACTGCCTCGACTTTCTTCGGATCAACTGAAATGCCCATAGCGGAGATGATGTGCCCATGAAATGAGACGTTGTTCAGCCAGAAATCGTATTTGCTCCTCTTCGCATACAACTGATGATCTTGAAGGTCTAGAGTACCGTTCGTTGGTGTTCTGCGTGTTGTGCTCAATCCTTCGAGTAGACGAAGATGTCGTCAATGAAGACTAGTATGAATTTGTCAACGAACAGACGAAACACTCGATTCATTAGATCCATGAAAACGGCTGGGGCGTTCATCAAGCCGAATGGCATCACCATGTACTCGTAGTGCCTATAACGAGTGCGAAAGGCAGACTTCAGCATGTCATCTGGCGTGACTTTGAGTTGATGATAAACTGATTGAAGATCAATCTTCGAAAACATCGTGGCACCTTGGCGCTGATCAAACAAATTATCGATACAGGGCAGGGGGTATTTGTTCCAGACGTTAGCTTTATTCAATTCTTGATAGTCGATGCAGGGCCGTATCGATCCATCCTTCTTTTTGACAAATAGCACAGACGTACCCTACGGCGAGACACTTGGACGGATGAACCCGCTGTCAAGTAATTCTTATAGTTGTAATTTGAGTTCTTTTAATTCTGTAGGGGCCATTCTATACGGAGCTTTTGAGATCGATCGGGTGTTAGGGAATGTATCGTTGGTGAATTTGATTTTTCGATCGGGTGGCATTTCAGGTAGCTCGTCCGGAAACACGTCGAGAAATTCTGCCACAATATCGGCCTGACCCACGTTTGCACCATCCAGTCACGTGTCTCGGACGGACGCCAAGTAGCCTTCGCATCCTGAATGCAGCATTCACCGAGCAAAAATTATCGAGATTACTATACAGGTCGACGATGCTTCACCATACGAGTAGCAGAATTTGGGCACTCCAAATATGCAGAAGGTGACCTTCTTTCCTACATATTCAATGGTAGCGTTGCAAGGGCCGAGCCAATCTATTTCCACTATGATGTCATAGTCCTTCATTTCCAGAACTATCACATCAAGACCGACCTTTTGACCCCCTATACAGATGACTCCGCCACTGCAGGCTAAGTTTGTGAGTAGTGGTGCTCCCAAAGGTACACTTACGCTAAGATCAAGGTTTAACGATATCATATGAAATTTGTGCTCGACGGCGAAGTCCACCGATATGAAACTATGTGAAGTATCTGAATCAAATAGCACACGAGCAGGCACATTATTAAAATCTAATATACCTGTCACTACCGTATCCGAGGCGAATGCTTCATCCCGTGTCATGGCTTAGACGCGCCCTTGAGCATTGGGACAACGATCTTAATTGTTGGGTTACATGGCTTGAGAGGTCGGTATGCTTGTCCTCGATTTTCTTGATGGTTTTGTTGTGGCGGAGCATTGAGATATTGTCTTCGGGCCATGCAGTCTCGTTTTTGGTGACCCTTTTGTCCGTAAAAGAAGCATCTCCTTCGAGGACAAAGAACTTGCTGGCATTATGTCCAAAGGAACCGCACTTGGCACAATGAGATGATGGGTTATGTCCATGGTAGCCGCCATTGTTCTGACGCTTTGACGCATGATTGTTGCCTCCTGTATAGCTAGGAGATTTGTGATTGGAATTGTGCACAACGTCTACAGCAACGGGAGGGTACTAGCTCTTAAGGCGGAGAGCATAATTTAGAGCATCGCCCGTGGTCTTGTACTCCGAAACCGATATATGAGCAGTGATAGAGCGTCGCAGACCCACTTCGAACCGTCATATACGACACTCCTCGGTAGGAAGAAATATATTATCAAATTTGGACAATTTGTTGAACTCCGCGGCATACTGTTGTACTGTCTGATTCCCTTGCTTCAGCTGTATGAACTCATTTTTCTTCTCTTGACGAACGGCTGAGGGAAGGTACTCGATTTCAAAGGCTTTGCGGAACGTGGCCAAGAGATTGGCGCTGAGTTGTAGTCATGTCGGATTGCTCGTTTGTGTACGGCCCACCAGTCGTGTGCGTTCAAACGTAGTTGAAGTTGTGCGCAGGTGACTTGCTTAGATTCTTTAATGCCGAGGAGCTCGAAGTGATCTTCCAGCTCTTCTAACTAGTCGATTGCAATATAAGGGCCTTCGGTACTGCTAAAGGAAGTACGGCACGCTTTCTTAAATTTTGACACTTCAAAGTTGTATCTTTTCGGTATCGCAGATTGACACTCGAGCTCCTCTCGATCGACTTTGATGGGTTGACCCGTTGGCTCTATGACAGTAGGCACAGTTGCGGAGTTTTCGTTGGCCACAATCGCCTGGACGATCTGCTGCAGAGTATCAAGCTACTTTTGCAGCATCTTGGTTTGGGCATCGAAGTGAGCTTCGAATTAGGCCTGTCGCACCTCCGTCTACTGATGTCGGTTCTCGAACTGTTTCTGTTGTGCCTCCATCATTCGCAGCATCCTCTCGATAGCATTGTTAAAAGGTTTGACCCATGAACTGCTCGAACCGCTCGAAGCACTTTGTTCTTGCTCGATCGCAATTTTTGCCACAGGTTTCGTCACTTCTCCAATGTGCAGACACACACATCAGTCTCAAAATATTACAGACTCATCTTATGGAACAACTTATCTCTTCGATGCGAAGTCAAAGGTTTGAGACTCTAGACGGAAGGCCAAAAGATATAAAGCCATGCTCTGATACCATTATGTCACGTCCCAATTCTGAAGAATCGATAGTCGTCCCCTGGGCATGATGTCGTACGAACCTAAGTTGCGTTCGCACAAGGCATAGTCATAAGTTTATCCGAAACATAACATCAAATAGAGTACGTAGAGAAATTGAACACATTAAAATGAGAGAAACTTTTGCTTTCATTGATAATAAAACTTCATTTACAAGACTCCATTACAATCGTTGTCGTACGGGTTACAACATGACTCGATTACAAAATAAACACTGATAAGATAGTCGTTCCATACATTATATCCCCTTTTATAAATAAAACATTCCCAAGGACCTAGAATCATGGGGAGTCGAGACGCCATTTCTTGTGGACTGAATGTGGAGTCTTCAAAAAAATTCAAAACAAGCCTTCGGCACACGAACGAGGCTTCAATGGACTTGCGTCACCTTGAGCTAAGTGGCACGCCCTTCTTGGTTCGAGGTACCTATGTGGAGAGCGAGGATCAGTACATTACATATTGTACTGGTGGGTGGTAAGTTAAGTTCTATGCTCTCATTTGGTTGAAGAGTTTATATGACATAGTTGTGGATCTTTCTAACCATCCTAATGAATTTCAGACAAGCAATAACAAGCATAATGTAAATTACGTTAGAACTTACCCACGTCAGAGCGTGTCCTACAAAGTGAGACTTACTATGTTCTTCCCTGTCAATTGTTATCGCTAGTATATCAAGTGCAGTTTACGTGATTGGTCACTGACATCACAAGCCATCCTGGACTTATAGCTTTGTTAGTCGGGGACCTTTCAACACAAGTACTGAGCCCCATTGCAAGTCCCCGCCTAACTCGTGCTATCATTCAGCACAGCTATATCCTGTTTCCTCTTAGGCCGAAACGGTCCCGTGGCCGCTCGAGGAAACTTTTACCTTGTCGACAAGTTGTCCATGACCGTGTTTAAACAATTTAGTTACTAAAGCATGGTCTACATTTTTAAGAACTTAATCATTACATCGTGTCCCGCCTTGTCGTGGCATCAATTTGTTCAATGAGTCAATCCTTTGTTCAATAATGTTCTATAAGATAACTAGACGTGCCCGTGCCCTTGCATCTATCACTCCATTCGCAATAATGTTATCGATTGAACTAAAAAGGGGGTCGAGAAGGGAAGGGTCAGCCACTCACCTTGGTTTTTATTCGAGGCAAGAGACTTGTTGGTCACGCTAGTCGTCACCTACGCGATTACTTGAAATCGCACAAGCAACCGATTAGAAAATTGTATTATTCAAGTAGTTCGATATGCAAATGTGAGTTCAAAAATTCAAGCCAAGAAACCATCAAAAATATTCATGAAAACGCATTCAAAAAACCAAAGTCAAAGAAGCAAGTGCGGCATGAAAAGCAGAGCAACGGGAGGCCTCTCCCGACTCAGCCGCAGAATCTATCCTTGAGGCGCAATCCGCTGAATATGGGACTTGATTCCAAAGAAGCATTTCCATAACGAGAAAATGATCCTAATTCAATCGTTCCCGTTCGACTGTTTTAATCGATCTCGATCTATCGGTTCTAACTTAATCGGTAGTGACAGTGTTCCTTTCTTGTACACCCCGTGGACAGAAATGGGGCACGATGTAGGGACGAGGCACTACAATCAACTCACGTACCCATTATCGTTCGCATCCGTACACTTTATTTGCAACTCGTAAATTTTTCGATCATGATTCATCTTTCAAGTCGTACCATCATTCGATTCTAGTAAAATTTCTCGATGTACTCGAACATTTCTCGTATCGAACATGCCAACGTATTACCATTTCGTATAAGCAACTTTCATTTCCAGCAGTATTAATCTCGAGGGTCATTTCAATTTATATTTGCTCTCGTCGGTCTCGACTACATGTACTACCTCATTCCGTCGTTACACTTATTCTCAATTCCAATCCGATTATCCATCAATAAAATTATTTCGACTGTCTCAAGGCGACTACCATCAATTTGCATAACTCAATATGATTCAACTAATCAATACAACCAGCTTTAGAATATTTTGACATACCAAAATAAGGCAACCAAGTTCTGAAACTAACATGATCCGTCATTCCGTCCAACTTGTAACATCAATTTTCCAATCTTTATTCCATTCCGAAATTCATTTTTCGACATATCTCACTCATTCTGACTACCCACGCAACATCAATAGGGACATCCTAAGGGTCTCCAACTGTCAACTTAGCCTTCGGTAAAGTCTCTACAGTCAGCTATTCTAAGCTAAACCAGACATTTAGGTAACTCATCTGAGATGAATAGCTACTCGGGACATACTCTTACCTTAGAGGCAATCAACATGTATAATAGAGACTCTATCCTATCTCAAGGACAATCTATGATCTGACCAATCTAACAGACATGGGTCACCACCCCAATCTCATGAACTTATCCTCAAGTTCAACAACTTAATATACCATCGTCGACCAATCTGAAACTTAGGCAACCAACTGACATTCTATGGTCAAATGTTTCTACCCGTACTCATCTTCGGGCTATACCCAACAAAGTCTCATTCTAGACTTACCCGTAACCGACAAAATCTATCCAACAATTCTTATGGGTCAATCTCGAAGCCATCATATAAATTTTCTCAATCGGACATCCAATTATTCAGTTTTCCATTTGCATAGATGCAACATCATCTGCTCAATCTGACTTGCATTCTCATATCGTACTCAAATTGTGTTTATTCAATCAGCCAACTATTCTGAGTCATAATCCAACATCGTTACCTTAATAGTCTATCATTTATGATATCTTTCTTTCGGTCTCCTTATGACATATTTAATTCCCATATTTTTTATCATCGATACGGTCTGTACTCTTTAACCAACAAAATAAGAAAACTGTATAATCGTATTTCTTTCGAAAGCATCCTTTATGAATTTTCGCTAGCACCAAACACAGTCCTCCCTTAGAAATTCACGTGAACCATCAATTCGTTTTCCATCATCTCTTCTTGATTCGATAAGAAGATTTATTGTCTATGTATAGATCTAATCTCTATGACACCAATTATCCAACATCTGTATATCGGTCATCTAGTGAATACAACATAACTCATTAGCTAAGTCGAAATCCAATAATTCTATATTCCACCCAAACTCGTTATTCATGCGACAACATCATCCACCGGCAGGGTCTATTACATATTACTGCACATCAATATTTATTTGTATTCCGGCCATCAAACTCTTATAAGAAATATCTACTCTTTCATGCATCAAGGGACAAATGTGCATTCTCTATGCATCAAAATAATCAAGGGTCATAACTTGTTAATTCGGGGCAATCAAATTCTCTCAAGCACAACTGCACTTGTGCAAAAGCCATATATTTCCACAAGTACATTCTCTACTTTTCGGTCGCTGATGCAACTCTCTGCATCTTCTAAGTCATTCGCAACATTCGATAAACGCCTAACATCACCATCAATTTGTCGATATCCAACATGCAATTTCAATTACTCAATTCCAACATCATTCAATATTCAGTCTATACTTGTTCTCGCAAAATCTTTTGATAGCAACACCCCAACATCGTTACTGACCCTATAATCCCTTTTACCCAACTAATTCAAGTCATCGCCTGAATCTATAATTCGTACCATTCCCAACCAAGACATTCATTTTATATTCTTAATCTTTTATTACCCAGCATGACACTAACCATCACAATCTCGCAACGAGTTATCTGAACTTAAAAATCAATGGACACGCCTAGCTGTCATGCCAATCATAATCCCATCTACGATTCAATACCACCCAAATACCTTATAGGTAAAGCAATCACTATGCTAAGAACAGGGTCAAGGGACATCTTATCACTCAGAGGGTAAAGCTATATACCACTCAGACCTCAAGAAATTCCTGACATAATATTCCTTTTGCATCAAACCAACGTCCAATATGGACTATCTATCCTGTAGTAGTTATGCTGACCACAAATACCGACTCAAGATTCTGTCGATTTCCATTTACTGAAATCCATGCACATTCTGTTCCAACATACCATACCATCACCCACAGTCGATTGCTGCATAACAATTGACTTCTATGAATCCCACACATAAGACATCCAGCACACATACCAACTTATTATAGCATCGTATCATTGTTATTCGTTTTCGTATCTTTTAAGAATTTATTAAAGCACACATATTTTAGACTTATTGTATGGAACACCCAGTGAGTGGTCAGAAGAATCAACAGACTTTTATTCAAAGAAAACAACTTAGGATAATTTGGAACCAATACTGAACAATCGTGGATGCACTTTGAGTTATCGTACAAGCAACTTTGATTCATCGCGGAAGCAACTTTGAGTAATCGTGAAAACAACTTTGAATACTCGCGGAAGCAACTGTTGAATACTCGCGGAAGCAGCCTTGATTCATAAAAAAAACAACTTTGAATTGAATAAATCTTATAAAAATCTAAGGACATAAAGCCGTACTATGATACCATTATGTCACAGCCCGATCCCGGAGGATCGAAATCTAGCCCGACTTTGCTTACAATCTCACTGGTACATCTGAGTTATATTGTTCCATACATTATGTCCCGTATAGCAGAAGACATCGTTCTACAAGAAGAGCTTTTGCACATCCATCGGACTCATTGATGCCAAGTATTGATCAAACGATTCTCCCATGCACGAGCACCTATAAAAATGCCCACAAACGTGGGTCAATACATCATCTATATATTTGTAGTGCCCCACTCCTAGCGGTTCACTATGTAAGGCTTGTGGCTAGGTTAACTCGGTCGGAACCGAGTATTGGGGAAACTTACCGTCGGCACCGAATCGATCACGGACAAGTGCATAAGAACCTTTCCGACTAATGGATTGGTTTCTCTTGAAATGCGTCCAAGAGTTTTCTCTGGATGTTTTGCTGCTGGTTTTGTTGCTTGGTTTTGATAGATTCTTTTCTGAATGATTTTTAATGATTTAATTCTTGCCCGTTTTCATCGATTGCATAGCATTCATTCTTGAGAATTCTGAAAGAAGAGAACATAACGAGACGGAGTATTAACCAAACTTTTGGTGCCATTGCAGACTGACGCATGACGGAAGGCTAAGCGTGCAAGTGTTCCTCTCTCTTTCTCTGCGATTCTCTAATTTGGTGAGTGTAGATCTCTGTGGTTGTATTGTCCCTCTTGCTATTCCTTCATGCCAACTAAATAATTGTCTTGTAACATCCGTTGATCGATATCAAGTTGCTAATGCCACAAGTCAATACCACTAAGAAGCTAGAGATTGAACATTGAACATGGAAATGATGCTTGTCTATTGAACATTGAAATTGCCACTATGAAATGAACACTGAAATGAGATGAATTGATGCTTGAAATGATAGAATGCAAAATGTTGAGAATAAACATGTTGCCTAGTACTTAATATTCTATGCACACAATGTTTATCGAGTCGGACACACATTCGCCTGACTATGGACAACTTGTATACAAGGATGGAGCAATAATTTCCTCGAACGGTACCGGGGCGTCGGGACCGATTCGGCCTAGGAGGAAATAATGAAGTACTTTGGGAGCATGAGTAATGCGAGGCATCATAGAGGCTAGCTCCCTACTGTGCTGTCATCTCATTACCTTGAAGTCCCAAATGCAAATGAATGAAAAGAGTCCATATGGTTTAACAACACCAGTGCTCATATTGTGGAAATGTATGCTAATCAATGTTTTATGCAGGGGCGGTAGGTACTATTATTATCCTGTAATTTTATGCAGGACAGCGGGATTCGGCCGATGGTAAAGTAAACATTATTTTATGCAATATCATATTGCCTTGATTTTTGCCTGTCCCATAATGATCTCATGTATTAAAATGCTTGTCATTAATAAGATGTTGGTTTAGCTGAGTGGGCCAAAAGGGCTCACCAGCGTATTGTTATAATGTGCTGACCCCTCCTCCACATGTACTGGAGAAGGCTCGGACGCACATCACAATTAAAGCTTTCTAAACTGTTGTTTCCTTTCAAGTTGTTTTCCCTAAAGACGCACAAAATACTGCAGAGTTTTCAAAGATAGCTGCTTATATTTCAAAGTACTAAAGGGGCATGATGTATGAAACGGGAAGTTATTTTATGGCAGCCTATCAGTTGTACTCCTTTTCATGAATCAATATAGCCGAAAAGGCATTTCAAATATTATCGAGAAAACTTGTATTCTGACTACAATCATCAATAAAATGAATATTATTCTTCCTATTCCGCTTACTCAATATTTCTGCAACTGTGGCTTATTTTTAAATGATTTGAAATGACATAAATATGCATGTTCTAGCCTTGTACAAGTGCAACTCCAGACTTGTACGGCATCATGCCTTAGCGAGGATGATCGATTCGGCGTGAATTGAAGCAAAGCAAGCGATTCCCCGAATCGGGGCATGACAAGTTGGTATCAGAGCACGGTTTCACTTCCTCGGATTTCGAAAATATTTTCAAAAATGAAGTCTTGATGCAAATTTTCTCGATTGATGGTGTTGATAGCGCTGGCATGAAATAATGTTCCATACAATAAGCCCATAAATATTTTATGAGTGCTAATAGAATTATTTCTTTGTTGTAGAATGACCAAAGGTGATAGAACAAAGACGAATTCATCGTCTGATCCTATGGAGAAACTGATTAAACAAATGGAGGCTCAGAGGAAGCAGAGCGAAGCTCAACATCGCGTGCTTCAAGAGCAGCTTCGATATCAATTTTAGGAGCAGCTAGATGCTCAACAAAAGCAAGTGGATAATCTATCTCAGATTGTCACCAAGCTGACGGCCGATTCCAATATTTCTGTAAAGGCCAAAGCAACCGAGACCGTAGAAGTACCGGCAGAGAAACCTGAAATGCCGACACGGAAGAGGACGAGCTTCAAGTTCTCCGAATTCAAGAACTGCGACCCGCCTGAGTTTAATGGAAGAGCGGAGCCAGATGAGGTGATGGGCTTCTTAAACACACTAGAGGGCTACATTCGAATGTTAGAGATACAGGGCAGCAAGAGAGTGGAGTGTATCGCTGTACAACTTCGTCTCAAGGCCCAAGAATGGTGGATTTCGCAGAGACGGGCACTTTGCAGAAATAGTCAGGATATGAAGATATCTTGGGAGACCTTCAAACGGGCTTTCATTGCCCAATTCATTCCACCAGCTGTCCGTCAACAAAAAGAAAATCAGTTCGTAGCACTCCGACAAGGCAGTATGTCAGTGGATGACTACGAGACAGAATTTTTGAAGAGAGTCGCATTCGCTGGGTACATGGTATCGAATGACGATGCCAAGCGAGGAAGATTCGTACAAGGCTTGAATGAAGGCCTGCAGCGGGATGTGTTAAGTCAAAAATGTACGTCTTATCGGGAGGTGTACGAGACAGCTCTCGAGATGGAGAGATTTCATCAACCGGCTAGTCGTGGGACAACTCAGAGCAACCAAGGCAACAATAATCAGAAACGACCTTGGTCTGCTAGCAGGAACGACGCACCTAAGCATCACAATACGGAAGACAATAGGGGGTCTCAATATGCAAAACGTTGTAAAGTATGCAACCGTTGGGGACATCGATCTGAAGATTGTCAGGTTAAGTGTTTCAAATGTGGCGAACATGACCATAAGAAAGCTGACTGCAGAAATAGAGGAGGGAATCAGTATCCTCCTCGTGGATATAACAACAATCAGTATCGTGGACATAACAACAATCAGAACCGGGGCCAATATAACAACCAGCATCATGGTCAAGTGCCACCAGCCTTACCATCTCTAACTGGGAATGCACCGAATCAACAACAAGGTACGCAAGCAAAAGTTTATGCCTTGACTCAGGCAGAGGCCCATACCACAGAGAATGTAATAACAGGTACGTTGCTGTACAAAGGCACACCTGCAAGAGTACTTTTTGATTCTGGTGCTACTCATTGCTTTATTTCGTCTGATTTTGCAATGGAAAATAAATTTTGTATGATTCTACTAAAGACAGCTTTGTGTGTTAGCACTCCTTCAGGAGTAGATATGCTTGCAACTTTGATTTACAGGGACGGCTACATTAAAATTGGAGGCAAGACTTTATCTTTGGACGCAATTGTACTCGACATCAAAGAGTACGATATCATCTTGGGAATGGACTGTCTCAGCACCTGTCATACAATAATCGACTGTACAGATAAGAGAGTTGTGTTTCGCTTACACGAAGAAATGGAGTTCTCTTACTCGTGCGGCTCGACGTTTCAAGGACCTATGGTAATATCGGCAGTTACAGCAAGGCACATGCTGTATTCAGGGTATGAAGGATTCCTTGCTTCTGTTCAAGACACTCGAATGAAGAGTGTAGGTTCGAATTAGACCGAAATTGTGGCAGAGTTCCCTGACGTGTTTTTGGACGAGATACCTGGAATGCCGCCGGATAGAGAGATTGAATTCACAATTGATACATTCCCGGATACTCGTCCGATATCAAAGGTGCCGTACAGGATAGCTCCGGCAGAATTAAAGGAACTAAAGGTGCAGCTACAAGAATTTCTAGATCGGGGATACATTCGTCCAGGTGTATCTCCATAGAAAGCTCCAGTGCTGTTTGTAAAGAAGAAGGATGGGATGATGCGGCTGTGCATCGATTACAGAGAACTGAATAAGGCAACCATCCGTAACAAGTATCCCTTGCCAAGGATAGATGATCTGTTCGATCAACTACAAGGGGCGATCGTGTTTTCTAAAATCGATCTTCGTTCAGGATACCATCAGTTGAAGATCAGACCCGAGGATGTCCCTAAGTCAGCATTCCGTACTAGATACGGACACTATGAGTTTTTGGTCATGCCATTCGGTTTGACTAATGCTCCAGCAGCCTTTATGGATCTAATGAATAGAGTGTTTCGACTGTTCTTAGACAAGTTTGTTGTGGTGTTCATCGATGACATCTTGATCTACTCAAAGGACAAGGAGACTCATGTCGGACACTTGAGAGAAGTACTTCAGACGCTGCAAGAAAATCAGTTGTATGCAAAACTAAACAAGTATAAATTTTGGATGAACAGCGTGTCATTCCTAGGGCATGTTGTTTCGATAGAAGGAGTTGTCATTGACCCAAAAAAGATTGAGGCAGTTGTAGACTGGAAATAGCCTGCATCAGCTAGTGAGATACGAAGTTTCCTTGGTTTAGCCGGGTACTACCGTAGATTTGTGAAAGACTTTTCAAGAATCGCTTTGCCTTTGACTCACCTCACTCAGAAGGGAGTCATATTTAAGTGGACCGACGACTGTGAGAGTAGTTTTCAAGAACTCAAGCAGCGGCTCGTCACAGCTCCAATTTTAGCACTTGCAGAAGGCTCTGAGGGATTTCAGATCTACAGTGACGCATCGGGACTTGGTTTGGGATGTGTTCTCATGCAACGTGGGAAGACAATATCGTATGCATCGAGACAACTCAAACAGCATGAGAAGAATTACCCAACTCATGACTTAGAACTGGCGGCGATTGTGTTCGTATTAAAATTGTGGCGACACTATCTCTATGGTGTGTCCTGCGAAATCTTCACGGATCACAAAAGCCTGAAGTACATATTCACCCAGAAGGAATTGAATTTGAGGCAGCGGCGTTGGTTAGAATTGATCAAAGATTATGACTTGACAATTTCTTACACGCCGGGTAAAGAAAATGTGGTAGCTGATGCCTTGAGTCAAAAATTTGTTGGGTCACTAGCAATAGCAAAGGAGGTACTACGAGATCTTGAAGAGATGGGCATCGAATTTAGGATCCGTCCACAGAATGTACAGTTGGCTCAGTTGCAGCTTGAGCCTAGCCTCCAGAGAAGGATTAAGATTGCTCAGAAGTACGATCCATTTTTGTAGAAGATACGCGAGTTGATTCTAGCAGGAAAGGCGTCCGACTTTACAGTTGAAGATGACACTATTCGTGTCAAGGGAAGATTGTGCGTTGCTAAGGATGATGAGCTCAGAAAGAAAATACTGACCGAGACTGATTTCGTGAAGTATTCCTTGCATCCGGGAAGCACAACAATGTACCAGGATCTGCGCTCAACATTTGGTATGAAGAAGGATATGGCTCTATTTGTATCATAATGTATGGCTTGTCAGCGTGTGAAGGCCGAACATCAACGGCCAGGCGAAGAACTACAAAATTTGGCTATTCCACAGTAGAAGTGGGATAATATCTGTATGGACTTTATAGTCGGCTTGCCAAGAACTCAGAAGGAGAATGATACGATTTGGGTGATCGTGGATAGATTAACCAAATCGGCTCATTTCATCCCAATAAAAGTTACGTGGGGCGTAGAACGGTTGGCTCAGATCTACATAAATGAAATTGTCCGATTACACGGGGTGCCAGCTTCTATAGTGTCGGATAGAGACGGAAGATTCTTGTCGAGATTTTGGATAAGCCTGCACTCGGCAATGGGCACAAAGTTGAATTTTGGTACCGTATACCATCCGCAGACTGATGGTCAGATAGAGAGAGTAAATCAGATTCTTGAAGATATATTGAGATTGTGCATGCTCGATTCGAAGACAAATTGGGATACACATCTCGCATTGGCAGAATTTGCCTATAACAACAGTTATCAGGCAAGTATCCAAATGGCCCCGTACGAAGCCTTGTATGGACAGAAATGTCGATCACCGATATGCTGGGATGAAGTCGGTGAACGAAAAGTGCTCGAACCAGAACTTGTGGAACAGGCCGTCGAAAGAGTTCGCTTAATTCGAGAAAGGCTTAGAGTTGCTCAAAGTCGGCAGAAGAGTTATGCGGATATACATCGACGACCTTTGGAATTCACTGTGGGCGATCATGTCTTCTTGAAGGTCACACCCATGTGAGGTGTGATACGGTTTGGGATGAAAGGAAAGCTAAGCCCGAGATTCGTTGGACCATTCGAGATTTTGTAGAAGGTAGCCTCAGTGGCTTATCGACTTGCACTACCTCCGCCTCTGGCTGATGTGCACGATGTCTTCCATGTCCCCAACTGTGGAAGTACGTACATGATCTAAGTCACGTAGTGAACATCGATCAGCTACAGCTGAGCGCTGACCTATCCTACACTGAAGAGCCTGTCCAGATTTTGGACAGAAAAGAGAAAGTTTTACAGAATCGGACAGTAACCTTGGTCAACGTGCTTTGGCGGAACCATGCTGTCGAGGAGTCGATGTGGGAACTGGAAGAGGAAATGCGGGTGAAATACCTCTCGTTGTTTGATAATTTTGAGGTAGGACTTTTGCTTTAAGTTTCGAGGACGAAACTTTTTCTTAGTGGTATATTATGTAGTGCCCCGCTCCTAGCGGTTCACTATGTAAGGCTTGTGGCTTGGTTAACTCGGTCGGAACCGAGTATTAGGGAAACTTACCGTCGACACTGAATCGATCACGGACAAGTGCATAAGAACCTTTCCAACTAATGGATTTATTTCTCTTAAAATGCGTCCAAGAGTTTTCTCTGGATGTTTTGCTGCTGGTTTTGTTGCTTGGTTTTAATAGATGCTTTTCTGAATGATTTTTGATGATTTGATTCTTGCCCGTTTTTATCAATTGCATAGCATTCATTCTTGAGAATTCTGAGAGAAGAGAACATAACAAGACGGAGTATTAACCAAACTTTTGGTGCCATTGTAGGCTGACGCGTGACGGAAGGCTAAGCGCGCAAGTGTTCCTCTCTCTCTCTCTCTCTCTCTCTCTCCCTCTCTCTCTCTGCGATTCTCTAATTTGGTGAGTGTGGATCTCTACGGTGGTATTGTCCCTCTCGCTATTCCTTCATGCCAACTAAATAATTGTCTTGCAACATCCATTGATCGATGTCAAGTTGCTAATGCCACAAGTCAATACCACTAAGAAGCTAGAGATTGAACATTGAACATGGAAATGATGCTTGTTTATTAAACATTGAAATTGCCACTATGAAATGAACACTGAAATGAGATGAATTAATGCTTGAAATGATAGAATGTGAAATATTGAGAATAAACATGTTGCCTAGAACTTAATATTCTATGCACACAATATTTATCGAGTCGGACACACATTCGCCTGACCATGGACAACTTGTATACAAGGATGGAGTAATAATTTTCTCGAACGGTACCGGGGCGCCGGGACCGATTCGGCCTAGGAGGAAATAATGAAGTGCTTTGGGAGCATGAGTAATGCGAGGCATCAAAGAGGCTAGCTCCCTACTGTGCTGTCATCTCATTACCTTGAAGTCCCAAATGCAAATGAATGAAAAGAGTCCATATGGTTTAACAACTCCAGTGGTCATATTGTGGGAATGTATGCTGATCAATGTTTTGTGCAGGGGCAGTAGGTACTATTATTATCCTGTAATTTTATGCAGGACAGCGGGATTTGGCCGATGGTAAAGTAAACATTATTTTATGCAATATCATATTGCCTCGATTGTTGCCTGTCCTAGAACGATCTCATGTATTAAAATGCTTGTCATTAATAACATGTTGGTTTAGTTGAGTGGGCCAACGGGGCTCACCAGCGTATTGTTATAATGTGCTGACCCCTCCTCCACAGGTACTGGAGAAGGCTCGGGCGCACATCACAATTAAAGATTTCTGAACTGTTGTTTCCTTTCAAGTTGTTTTCCCTAAAGACGCACAAAGTATTGCAGAGTTTTCAAAGATAGCTGCTTATATTTCAAAGTACTAAAGGGACATGATGTATAGAATGGGAAGTTATTTTATGGCAGCCTATCAGTTGTACTCCTTTTCATGAATCAATGTAGCCGAAAAGGCATTTCAAATATTATCGAGAAAAGTTGTATTCTGACTACAATCATCAATAAAATGAATATTATTCTTCCTATTCCGCTTACTCAATATTTTCGCAACTGTGGCTTATTTTCAAATATTTTGAAATGATATAAATGTGCATGTTCTAGCCTTGTACAAATACAACTCCAGACTTGTATGGAATCACGCCTTAGCGAGGATGATCGATTCGACGTGAATCGAAGCAAAGCGAGCGATTTCCCGAATCAGGGCGTGACCATATTGGCGAGCGATGCTAGCCCAACTCACCTAAGAAGACAATACTAAGTAATCTTATTATAGAACATTATTAAAAGTGGTCTTTTTCGTTGCCCTATGATCAATTAGCAGTTCATATCCAACAGAAGTAAAGCATGCATATATTTCTTAGCCAACATAATGTAAGCATACAGTTATCACACTTGGTGATTCTTACCCATGGTCATATAGCCATACATGTAAATTTATAATACTTACTCTGCCTGCACAAGATATTGTTAGAAACAATATCATATTATCATAATTGTTAACATTTAGGTGATTCTTACCAACAGCCGACATCTTTCTCTGTAATTGAGTAATAACTTAATCTGCCTGCATAAGATATCATTAGCACTGGACCTATCTATATGAAGGTCACTGGCGACACGCCATTTTGGACTTCGTATTATTGGTGAAAGGCTAACTCCAGATGGGTTGCGAGCCCATGGGAGGTTTCTGAATCACCGTGCTACTACCTCAGAACCATAGGATTTCGACACCCCTTTCAGTGCATAGAGAGAACGAATGAGTGATTTGAAAAGGTGAGAATTCTTACCTATTATAGTATTTTTGCTGACCGAATTCAGGCATAGTTCGGGCAGAGTTTGGATGCATGAATCTCGCAAACGAACATTATATGCAGATTTGGTGGAACTGAGATTTTAAATTTACCCTGACCGAACTCGGGCCGAGGTCTGGCCAAGTTCGCCCAGAGTTCTGTCTAGGTCAAAACACTTTGATTTGGGCCAGATTTGTGTAAGCTTTGCGCTTTTTGGAATTGTTGACTTTTCGGATTTAGATAGGTAGGCTTATTTGGATATGTGGACTGAAAGAAACCTAAGCCAATATCAATCCTGATCAACCTCACAAGTATTTCCTAGACTCAATAAAATTGAAAAATACAAAAGAAAATATAAAAGTCTTTATCTCGATTTTAGTATGATATTGTTCTTGATGACGATGCGATATCTAAACTTTGAAGTAGTAGGATGTAGATCAGTATACGTTGTTCTTCTTTGAAATCTGCAAAAATGCAAAACTTTGTATACTTTGCGCATCGACCAAAGTTGACGTTGATTATCAAAATCAGGTGTGATCATTAACCAATGGGCCAACAATCTCTCCCATTTTGATAATTGACAAATTTTGAGTCTATACCAAAATATAAAAAATATATAACTTTGAAATATATACCTGACTTATTGTTCTGAATCGTGCAAAATTTTGGTTACTACTTTTTCTCCCTATTGTCAAGTACTCAAAATGTTGCTCCCCCGTAATGTGTAAAGCCAACTATATGAAGGAAAAAAATAGAGTAATATCCAAAAAAAATATATGAATGAACCAAATCAATATTTTCAAGAGAAATATCACCAGCAGTAGCAGTAATGAAATATGAGTAATAGAAACTAACTAACATAGCATAAACATTGAAGAAAAAATTGTCACTGTATGAGATAATCATCAACTAGAACAAGTCCACAAAATACTAAGCCAAGAAACTGAATCACATCTCAACATCATCACCGGTAGGATCGACGGGAGAATAAGGATCAACATAAGCTGTCGTCGGATCGAAGAGTCCGAAGGTGGGATGATCCTCAAGTCTCGGTCTATCAAATGTGGGATGACGGAGAATAGAAGCTGAAACCGAGGGATGATGTGTCAATGTGTACAGAATGTCCACCATGCTATTTCTCAAGACCTGGGCCTAAGAAATGTGATGGTGTTATGATCGGCTGGAGCTACAACTGGATCAAGTGCTGGAACAGCACCAGGTGGAAGTGGAGGCTGAGGGTACTTCCTAGATCTAGTCAGCTCAGAAGGTGATCTAGAAATAGGAAAGATATCTACCCATCATAATTTCCTCAGCAGTTTTTACCAAAGCCCGAACCCCAGCTGCCTCCACTTTCGACTGATGCGGACCCGACTACCCAGTTTATGTATGCTATGCTACAGTCCCAGTGGCAACAAATGGAACTGCTGAGGCAGAGCATGATGGCATACCTAGTTAGACCTCCACCACCAGCCCCGGTACCAGCTCCATAACCTTATCTAGGCTCCATTAAGGACTTTATCGACATGGGGCCTAAGAATTTTAAGGGTATCGAGGGTCCTTTAGAAGTTTCCACATAGCTTATCAGTATGGAGAAATTCTTGAAGGCATCCCAGTTGCCAGCACATGATTGGATGACAGTAGTGGACTTACTCTTAGAAGACAATGCTCATCACTGGTGAAAGGCTGAAGAAAGACGACTGGGCACTGGGATCATATGAAAGGAGTTCTACGACCTCTTCTATGAGATTTTTTCCTATCTACGTTCGAGACGCTCTCTACGACCAGTTTCTTCATCTGAAGTAAGAGAACATGTCGGTAAACGAGTATGACGTAGAGTTGTGTTGCCTGAGTAGATTTGGTACGGCGTTGATTCCGACGGAGCAGAAGAGAGAGAGAGGAGATTTCATCAGGGGCTTGCACCAAAGCTCAAGCCTTACACCACCATGCAGTCTCGAATCTCTTATGCAACCATTTTGGAGGAAGCACGTAGCCAGGAGCTCCTCCGTAAAGAGGCACAGCAGGACCAGAGGCGCCCTACCCCAATACACAGACCAGTTAGGGTTGACCAGAGCGGACCTATTAGACGTCCCATGACATACCAGCAGGAGAGAGCAGGGCCCTACCAGGCTCGAGAGAAGCCTATATGTCATTTCTGTGGAAGGCAAGGGCATATTCAGAGAGATTGTCGTATTCGGTTGGGCCAGTGTTTAGCATGTGGGTCGGAACAACACAAGGTCAAGGATTGTCCTGGATGACATGCCTTAGCACCATATCAGCAAATCCAAGGACCAACACTACTTGCTTTGATACCAGCTCAACAGCACATGCAAATTTCCCTAGCACCGGGACTAAGAGCACCACAAGAATATCGGAGAGGACCACCTTTACCCGACCAGGCAACACAGTATAGACAAGTTAGACATGAGATGAATAGACAAGGGCAAAGGTAAGCATTTATCATGGCGGTGATAGACACCCATCCCAAGATTGAAGATCTAGAAGGTAATACTCTAGTTATACCATTTCATTTTATTAGACATGACTTAGCACCAAAACCACACGTTTACTAGTTAGTTAGTATGCTTAACATAATACTTCTTCCCATTTTGATTTACTAGTTATCAACAATAATGCAGGAGCACTACATTCAACACCTTTAGTAGACTTATAACCAGAGTATAGATAGACTTGTTTAGACTAGCAAATTTGAGGACTTAGTCGTTGAAAGGATTTCCACGACGTGCCTTAGAGTTTGATACTCCCTTTTGTAGACCTTGTATATGTTTTAAGAAAGGGAAAATATGGCCTAAGTCCTTAGTTCGTGTGTCATCATAGTGTTTCATTCCAGGAGAATTCCTATGGGAACGCAAGTATGATATACGCAATCGTCTTCCATTTAACCAAAATCGAAGAATGATCTTCATCCTTGATTCATATCTACCGCATCATGTTATCTGTTATTCTTTTATATAAGTTGAGATACAATGCCACGACTTTAAATTGTTCTAACTTCATTAATCCTAGAATCTTGCCTTGGTTTAAATATGAGAAAGAAAATTTTAGAGTGTATAGATTATAAGCCCTCTAAATTTATTGATTAGGATAAATTAGTTCCCATTAGAATGATAAATCTTTGTCTCATGAAAACCCACTTTCTATTTTGATCATTTGGTGTTCCCTATCGTGACTTTGATATTTGGAGCACAACACTAGACTTTTTTTCCCACAAAGTTTATATAAAAGACATAGACGAGCCCACCTTCATTTAGGTATATCATGTCCCACACAAACACACCATCTCATGCTCCATTTCAATTACACCACTTATATGACACATTTCCCCTTAGAGCCAACCACGGATGCCCATTTTTTGATCCTTTTGCTTTTAACCATGCAATACCGACCCACTCCCTCAAAATGAACTAAATATCCATGGTCCATGCAAGACTAAGGACACCCTATCTTATGGAATATGGTGTTAGTTTGTAATTATTTATGACCAACTCCCCCATCTTTACAAAAACAATGTTATGATTGATGTATTCACTCTCCCTTCGTATTCAGCCTCAATATTGTTTTATATAAGTTTAATTTAATTTCGAGGACGAAATTTTTATAAGTTGGGTAGGATGTAAATCCCCAAAATTTTTGATTATTTTTATTAATTCTAACTAATATAATTTGTACTTTTATTTTTATCATTGGACTTTTAATTTTTGGTTCGTCAATATCTTGGTAGCAAATGCAACATGATATGTATACATAGAAAAAAATGCTTACAAATTTATTTGCTAATACTCAGAAAAATATTTTTATTATTTTTGAAAAGTTTTCAAAGAACTTTTATTTTAATCTACAGTATTTTAAACAACCTTATTTTTTTTAATATTACAAGTAGCAGGCAATAGCTACGCCCTATATAAACATAGGTAAATCTTGTGCTAAATATATTCTAATATTTAGAAAGGTTCTTTTTAGTATTTTAGATTTTTTATAATTTATTTAGAATTTTTAGTATAAGTTTATATGTGTATATATATGGGGTAGGGGGAAAAAACTATTGGATAACTCATGAGAAATTCAAGTGAATTTCTCGCGAGTCAAACACCTCCAGTTCTCCCGACAATAACAGAGAGGTTCTTTGTTTAAAAATGAATAACACTTTATTCAACTTCGACCATAAATCTTAGAACGAATTGAACTGCAAAACCATGCTGTCAAAACCCAAATCTTTGCATCCATAGGATTTAATCAAATCAGCAATTAGATTATCCTAAACTAATTTGAAATCGATGATGTAAACTAAGGTAAGGGACCAACTGTTGGGGTTTATTCGATAACCCTATCGAAACTTGCAAGCAAGATCGAAACTCCAATTCCCCCACGAGTCTCTGTCCCTAGGTGAACCTTTCCTGACAACTCCGGCCGCCGGAGCTCCATCAGAGACGACACAATAGCCGATGTCCTGACAGTGAGTTTGACATACTGAATTTGAGGAACCTCTGTTCACCATCTTTTTTCTACTTCCTCTTGCGATCGATTCCTGAACAAATTGGTTTACTGGAATCACAACCTATACGTCTACAAGACCTGACAAATAGTTAAATTTTAGATGCCCTAAAAACCATGGAAGATCGAGTCGAAATCTCGATGAAAACAGTACATATGAACCCTATTCGAACAGTAAAAAAAACTAGAATAGTGTTTTGGAAGGCGATTTGAAGCCAACCCATCACCAGTTTTGAACATCTACTTGAAGAGATTTAAAGACAACCTATACACGATTAAAACCTTTCTTTTAGATCTTGATTTCATTCAGTATTTTCAAAGTTATTTGATTCCAAAATCCTAGAAAAACTTGTTTTGAAAAACTAAAAATTTAGAAAGTTTTTCTGATACGCCATGTGCCCCGACAAACCGGGCGACGTGGTTGGGAACCGAAAGCATCGAAAGGTGCGTATCGACTTCGCGGACGTGTGGGCTTTGACGGAATTTAAATTGGTTACATGTGCGCGACGAATTTGATACGTATCCGTCGAAATTCACCGTATCGGTCCCTTTACAAATTTTATAATTACTTTGTGCACGTTCGTCGTACCGAGACGAAACTTACGTCAACAGGACCGAATCATTTTTCTGGTCCTGTATGCCAAGTTTGGTCTGATTCTGAGAAGGTCGACTAGAATGCCTTTTGGCGGGCCCGCGACCCGATCCAACGGACGAAATTGTGCACGGCCCACCGGAATCCAACTTCGAACATACGGTTGGGTTCATTTCATCAAACCAGACCCATAGGCATGTAGTTTGACGACTTTAGAGACCGTAGGTACTGGCACATTTTTCGGTACAAAACGGGTCTAACGGCGGATATCGTTTTGACCCGAAATTACGATTTTGCCCCTCTTCCAGAATTGGACTTTTGGACAGACGTTTTCTAGATATTTTTTTTATGCGAAAATGATTCGTGATGTTTATTTCAGCATCCGAGGTCGTTCATAAAAGTTGGCTTTCGTTGCTTCACTATTCTGACGATTTGAGTCATTGGGCGTCGTTATTCTGCACACTACCTCCAGGCAAGATGCCTTGCCATTTGCTGTCTATTTACTTAGCTCATACTCATGCATCTATTCATTATTTCCTTCTACAAAATAAACTGTGATATCTTGTTATAGTTTTATATTCCTGCTATTTAGTTACTTTTTACACATTAAACCTAGAGTTAAGGGACCGCCATTTTGTTGTGTTGCATTCATAGGCCTTGACACATTTGTACCACAAAGTCGCGAGTCGCATATAGAACTCGGACATGCATGACTGGCTGGCCGCCAGTACATATAAGTCGTGCGACAGGATTAACCGCTAATAGGATTGCATGATAGTTTGACTTTGCGGTTATAGAGGTTGTGTGTTGTCAAGGCAACATATAGGCATTGGATGGGGAGGACATATCCTTAGCGTATAGGCTACTATTCACATTTCCCTTATGACCGTATGCTCTGCCGGAGAAGCGGGTTGATGACCCTTATTTCATTGCTTGCACGTTCGAGGAACGATTATGCTTGAGGCCCTGGTGCCCCAAGTGGGGACTATGCCGATCCTATTTTCAGCCAGAGAGCCCATGCGTTAGAGGGATGTTCTTAAACTGCATACACATAGAATGGTAGGCTACCCTATCCGTTAGGTATAGGTACCTTTAGTTTGGGTACTTATATCTGATTACGACTTGGAATAGTAACTTGTCGTGGATTAGTTTGCCACAGCTTGTCCTTATTTGGTTGTAGGTGTGGTTCATTGTTTCGATGAGAAGGTAATGAACCTTGTTGTGGTCTAGATACTATATATTGGATTCATGACTTGGAAAGATACATCATCATGGATTGGGGTGCCATCTCCTGTCCTTCCTTGGTTGGGGGGATGGTACGCTAATTCAATGGTGGTGTATTAGACCAAGGTATGATCCGATTTGACTTATTATTATTGTGCAGTTTATATTCGGTTTATATAGCATGTTTTTTTATCTTGTTACGTCCCTCTGAGGACCTGGTGATTTCTCCAGGTATAGATGTGTAGGACTTTTCGCAGGAGTATGGCTTTGGTTCATCCTTCACGTTCAAGCGAGTAGTACCTTCAGATCACAGCTGTCCCTATTTGGTCGAAGAGCCTATTTAGTCATCTTTTCTCTATTTAATTTATCCTGGAGGTTGGACTCTATTTCCTTTCAGTTCATTCTAGTGTCGGTAGTGGATTTGTCTCCACCCGACCAACAACTATATTTTGACATTTACTTTGATTCATGAGATACCATTTTTTTATATTCTATTATGGATGAGATGTAGATTTTACCTGTGACTGTCGGTTATTATTTATTCACAATAGCTTATGTGTGTAATCGAAAATTCTATATATTGGGGTATATCTCGTATACATGCTGCTGGCATGCTACATTCCTAGTCCTATGTATTTTGGGACTGGGGTATTACAAAAAGTGGCTCCAAAGTGAATGTGGTACATGGCTGATATTTCTAAGAAGGTGACCTCATCAATTGATCCCATCTTAGGTAGCAAGACTGAATAAACAATACGATAGAGTTCATAGAATGCTACTTCAGGTGCTTTGCGTACAAAGGAGACCGATTGACTGGACCCGGATGACACATAGTTGTCTTGAATGACTCAAGGGTCACATCAGGAGGGAATTGAACTTTGTTAATCTCGGCTAGAGCTTCGCCGTTGTCAAGCATATGGAAGTACTCACTCATATCAGTCAAATTAAACTCAAGCTCTTTTCCACCAACACAAGAATAAATGTTGTCGTCTGCCTCTTGCATATTGCAATAGAACATCTGAACAGCATTATCATAAATATCACTCAAAATTTCAAGAAATTCTCGAAGACCTAAGTTTTCAAATGTGGATGCATACTCTAAAAAGATAGTAAAATTTATCGATTGACCGGGGCAGATGTTCTGGTATCGAAATTGGGTAAACCAAGAGTCCAAAATTTCTGAAGTTGGAAATAGATTGGTGTCAAAATTCTCGCCGTCATCGGGACGAGCGGGAATAAACACGTTAACATATTTATACTCCAAAGTGGAGAATGAAGCAACAGAATCTCTTTTTTTTGTAAATCTTGGAGCAATAGAAATTAAAATAAGGAGAAAATGAGAGATATACCTCAGAAAATATGTAAAAGAGTAGCGAACAACTTTGTAGAGCCGCTAGTCCGAGAAAATAAAGTTTGAAAACCTTAGAAAGGGGTTTCAAAGAGCTAGGGTTAGGGTTTTTTTGGTTTTTCGGGCGGCTATGTGGAGGAAGAAGGAGGAATAGAAGAGGTAGGGTCGGCTGGAAAGCTGCTGTTTAAATGAAAAACATCCCACAGACTTCAGCCCAAACTCGGTCAGAACTCGGTCCGAGTTCGGTCCAAGTTCGGCCACTTTATTTTTAGTTCATTTATGAGTAATAAATTATAAAAATAGCTTGATAACTTATAACTCTTTGATTTAAGTAATGTTTATTACTTTGGGTTAGCTGTAGGTGCCGGATCCTAGCTAGAGATAGTCCGAAGGCTAATGCATCGTGTCGCTTCAGGCTATTTATGCATGTATGACAGAAGAGCCATTTTGGCTTGTACCCAAGATAATTTCAATTAACAAATCTCAAAATTTCAAGTTTTAAGCATTTTTATTAATCATAACACATTATGATTCTGAACATTCAAGTATGCCTAACTCTCGATGTCGATAATTGAAATGGTCGTCAGCTAGCAGTTTTGTGAAAATGTCTTCTAATTGATAATCTGTGTCAATAAATTCTAAGCATATGTCACCGTTATGTTAGTGATCATGCAAAAAATGATGACGTATTTCTATGTGCTTTGTGCGTGAGTGACATACTGGATTCTTAGTCAGGTTGATACTGCTAGTGTTGTCACAATAAAAGGGGATCTTTGTGTAGTGCAGATTGTAGTCTTCTAGGGTTTGCTTCATCCACAAAATCTGAGCACAACAACATCCTGCGACGATATATGCAACCTCAGTTGTTGATAGCATTACAGAGTTTTGCTTCTTGCTAAACCAGGAGACTAAAGCTTTTCCTAGGAAATAACACGTATCGTTGGTACTTTTACGGTCTACTTTGTATCCAGCAAAATCGGCTTCTGAGTAACCGATTAGGTCAAATGATGTGGTTTTGGGATACCATAAGCCGATTGTAGAAGTTCCTTTAAGGTATCGAAAGATACGTTTAACAGCACATAGGTGTGATTCCTGAGGATTAGCTTAATATCATGCACAAATGCAAACGTTGAACAGAATATCAGGGTGACTAGCAGTTAAGTAAAGTAAACTACCAATCATACCTCGATACTTACGTTGGTCGACTGGTTTGTCACCTTCATCAATATCAAGCCGTGTTGATGTAGCCATTGGTGTGCTAATAGGCTTTACATTGTCGAAGTCGTACTTCTTCAGTAAATCCTTCGTGTGCTTGGCTTGATTGATGAATGTTCCCTGCGAGTGCTATTTGATATGAAGTCCTAGGAAGTAGTTGAGTTCTCCCATCATACTCATCTCAAACTCACTCTGCATATACCTAGTAAAATCTTGACAGAGTTTTTAGTTAGTAGAACCGAAAATAATGTCATCTACATAAATTTGCACAAGTAAAATATTATCATCTGAAGATTTGATAAATAAAGTCGTATCAACTCTTCCTTTTGAAAAACCATTTTCAAGTAAAAAATCACTAGGCGTTCATACCAAGCATGCGGTGCATGTTTAAGACCATATAGAGCTTTTCTAAGCTTGAAAACGTGATCAGATTTTTAAAAATCTTCAAAACCAGAGGACTGTTTTACAAAAACTTCTTCCTTTAAAAATTTGTTTAAAAATGTACTTTTTACGTCTATTTGAAAAATTTTGAAATCATAAAAACATGCAAATGGCTTCTAGTCTAGCAACCACTACACCAAAACAGACGATTACCAACAATTATTACCGTGACAAATAATTTTTGTCACGGTAATTACTGTGACTAATCAGGCGTTACAAATTTTTGTAACGCTTTTTTGTCACGATAATAATCATGACAAAACCAAATTTTTGTAACGATTTATGTCAAGGTAATAACCGTAACAAAATTAAGTTTTTGTCACAATAATAATCGTTACAAATTCTAATTTTGTAACCTTTTAAATCCTGACGACGTAAAACTTTGGGACACTAATTACTATTACAATTCAAATTTTTGTAACGATTTAAACAGTACGTAGCAAAAAAATTATCACGAATTTAACTATTACAATTTATCGATTTTACCAATTTGTAACACTTATATTTCAAGTTTTGTCATAGAAATAACCATTACAAATTATAATATTTTTACAAATATATATTATATATATATATATATATATATATAATATTTTTATTATATATATAATGTTGATACATACAAATCATAACTTCTTGATATATATACATAAAAGAAAAAAGAAAAAAATACACTCAAACTTATTTTATTACTCAAGCAAACGCAGTAGAAAATCCACTTTTACACAAATTCTCTCTATATAGTAGGATATATTTATCCAACATTATTTGTACAAACAATAATTCTAAATTAAATAAATTAGAAGAATCACCAACACGATGTTCAATACATCAAACTAAAAAGACATAATTTACAGTAAAGCCGGAGGGACGAGTAGTAGAAAGACTATCTTCGACATAAGACTGACCAGAATCGACTATTGCATATAGATGGGCATGCCATCCTTTCTCTCTGTAAGCTGCAGTAAGGTCACTACCATAAAGACGAACCTCTTTAAAGGGATTTATTGCAACCAAAACATTCCCAACATTCGTCTGCAAAAGAAGGAACGAAAAAATAATTACAGGTAACGAAAAAAAACAAAAGCATAACCACCTAATAACACTACTTACATGAACCATGTCACGAGAGTGCATTTTAGAGTACGTAGAATAGAAGTTCATTTAGGGAACCGACAGGGTCGACCCTGGCCCAGGGCGGCCAGGGCGACCGCCTCGGGCCCCGGATCACGAGGGGCCCAAAAATAAAAACAGTTTAAAGATAAATATGTTAACAATTTTGTATCTCAAAATAGAACTAGTATATACCATGGGCCCTTTTAGACACAAAGTTATTGTGATGTAGTGGTTAGTACTTTAGACTCCTACTAAAGGTTCTAAGTTAAATCCTTGTTTGTAGCTATTTTTAAAAAAAAAATTTAATATTTTTTTACATTATGTATGGGGGGCCTTATTTTGAAAGTTCGTCCTGGGCCCCCATGAGCTTAGGACCGGCCCTGAGAACCGAGCTTTTTTAGATCGTCACCGTCATCAAGGATATCCAGATTAGCTGGTATGAGATTCTTCACGGATACTGTCGAAACCTGAAATGCAAAGATGACATAAGTGCCAAAAGAAACTGTTCTCTGCACTTTTTGGTTTGACATTGTTCTTAAATGTTTTCCTTTAGTTGCATAAACCTAATGTTCATGTTCTTAATTTCACCTATCATATGATATTTATAATTTTCATTTTGTGCCATTCATATATGGATGAGACCAATATAACTAACTTTTATACTTTAGTTGTATAAACCTAATATTTAGATGTATATATTTTCATATTCAAATATCTTCAAATATCTTTGTTATTATTACTGCATATATATATATATATAAATATATATATATTTTATATATATATATATATATATATATATATATATATATGATCAAGATTCCCACACTTTTTGCATCCCCGTGCATCCCCCCTATTTGCACCGTTGGATGGTGCTTTAAGTCATCTAATCTTAACCGTTGATTTATTATATATATTATATGGTGAAAGTTCTCAACTAGATGCTCAGTTGTTCTTGTACAATTTACTATATTAGTGTTGTCACATGAGTTAATAAGTATCAATGTTCATTGAATAAAGAGCTCGATGAATCTATCTATACCAAACCCACACAGTTTTTAACCTGCTAAGATAGAAACTTTACTAAAAACTGGAAAAAAAATAATATTTGAAAATATAAAACATGCTAAGAATTAGAATTAGAATTAGAAGCAGACGTATATGCACCAAATGAACTACAAAAATGAAGAAACAAAATCATGATATCAAAAACCATTGATTATGTGAGCTTTAGTGACAACTATGACGTAAACTTATATTTAGGTACAACATAGAAGGTATTGATTATCGATGTTACTTGGAAGATCCCATGGATCATACTTGTAAATATCCAGTTGTCTGATAAGCTCTATGGATAGAGGCTTATGATGTATCTTTCTCTTCAGGTAAAACCCTACTAGCTCTTCATCTGTCGGATGGAAGTGGAAATTCGGTAGTATCACTTCATTATCTTTCTCCATTCGATTACTTCTCTCTAGGGCTGCAAACGAGCCAAGCCGAGCCAAGCTTTTGTAAGCTTGAGCTTGGCTTGACAAGGATTAATCGAGCTCGAGCTCGAGCTTGAGCTTGATAAGTTTTTTATTTTTGAGCTTGAGCTTAGCTTGAGCTTGTTTATATTAAGCTTGAGCTTGGCTTGGTTTGAGCTTGAGCTTGGCTTGATAAGCAAGCTTGATTCAAGCTTGATAAACAAGCTTGATAAGCTCAAAATCAAGCTCGTTAAACTTGATTTCAAGGTCGCTCTTTCAAGCTCGTTAAGCTTGATTTCAAGCTAATTAGGTTTGAATTAAAATTAAAATTAAAATTAAAATTTAAAGCACACAACTATATTGTTATACAAACATATATAAAATTAAAATTTAACAAAGAACAAACGAACTTCTAAACAAGCTCCTAAACGAGCTTATAAATAAGTCAGCTCGCAAGCTCATAAACGAACTAGCTTGCGAGCTCAAACGAGCCGAGTATTTCTAAGCTTGAGCTTGGCTCGTTTATTAAACGAGCTCAAAAATGAAGCTTGAGCTCAGCTTGTTTACTAAACGAACCGAGCTCAAGCGAGCTTTTATCGAGCTGAGCTTCGAGCAGCTTGCGAACGGCTTGGCTCATTTGCAGCCCTACTTCTCTCGAACATCACTATCTCCTTCTCCTTCTTCTTGATTCAAACTCAAAATATTCTACTATTAAAGGAGAAGTTAATCAGACTATTGAATTTTTTTGGAATCTATATGACGCCAACTTTTTAAAACTCAATAGTATGGGCCAAGTCTGACAGGCTGAGTTCAAAAAAGAAAAAGAACAAATCTAGCACATATTAATGATTCTCTACTGCTACAATAAAATGGTTTATGTTTGTATGTCTGTTCCTGGCAATAGATCTAGCACAAATTAATGCAAAGGTATGATGAATGGGCGCCTTTTGTTTCAAACAAATATAACTTATTATATGCAACTTTGGTTGACAATTTGTAACTGCGTATTAGATGGACTTGTAGCTAGCTAATCTCCTTCTTAGTTCACTGGATTGGCAACAATAATTTCTTCCTTTTCTCAACTTCAAAGAAAATATAACCCACACATTCAAAATTGATAAATAATTGTTCTAGACAACGAAAGTAAATATATTACCATCGGTACCCTATCCTCAAATAAGCCCAAACAACAACTCAGCAATATCTAGTGTTGAACCTATAAAAAATAGAAAAGTGTCATATCAAAAAATCAGGCCTTGGTACATATAAAAGCAAATACCAAAAATTATCAACTAGACAATAAAAAATATCTCGCTGAGACCTTGTTTACAAATAAATCGATTATGCCCAATAGTCATAGTGAAACTTAGCAACAATGCGATTAGAAGAACATATCATATAATATTTCAATAAGGCAGGTGGCAATAATACTTCATTATATCGCATCCAGGATGCACCTTGGTCAAAGGCATAAGGAATCACTTAGCAGAAGCATTACCCTTAAGGTGAGTGTCAATGGAGTATGCATGGAGTCAAACTACTACTGAGCAGCAGTAGTGTGTTCATTTATCCCATTTTGGAAGACAACAACTACTTGAATAGGCAAGTAAATTTTAGAATATTACCTTCCAACAACAAACCATCCAGAGTGCACAAACCATCTCCGTTCTATTCCAGAGAATCTTCTCGAACCAATGCAGGCAATAATTTTAAGTGAAAAAAGGAATCTAGAACAAATACCATGTTACAAGCTTAAGTTACTTTGCTTACAATGATACATCAATTACATCAAAGCAGTTTCTCGAAGGTAGCTATAAGGTGGATCAGAACCATTGATAATTTGATATATAACCAATATTAGATCTGTTATTTCAATACTTTCACCTTTATCAGCAACAAACCATCAACATGAATAAATAATGTTCGGGGAATCCATCATGTACCAATGGATGTAAATGTTAAGAATGGTACAACCATAAGAGAATTGATAAACTTTGACAAGCCACTGTTTTGGAGTACAAATTGTTGGTCAGGTAGGATTTATATGGATATAAATGTTAAGAAAATCAAGTCTAAATATGCTTTCATTCACTAAAAGTGTCGTAAAAGTAGAAATTTTATTATTACACTCAAAAGTAACTTTTGAATGATATTTTATCTCATTAAATTTCTTAACTACAACTATTGAGATAAATATAGGAGTGATCCTAGAGAACTAAAACGTTTAGTATTAGTCTCAATGATCTCTTGCAAGATTCAAGATGGTGTTTCACATAAATGGTTCCTTGCAAGTAATGAATAAGAGATCATTTTAATAAAAAATATAGGATCAATCTAGAATATAGGTACATAATATAGACTCTAAAAAATCATGATATACAATTTGTTCATCAATTAGTGTGGGCTCTTCAAAACCTAGCAGTTATTGGTACTTAGGCTTGAGCATAACAGGACAGGAGAGCACAAAAATATAATATTGGTATTAATGGAGAAAAATTAATTTAGTACAACTGCTAATTTTGATATGCTAATGAGAAAAAACAATATTTGGTAATAAGCAAAATATTCATAGCAAAACTCACATGCTCAAAGGAGATGTTGCAGATGGGCAAAGCAGCCTTGTGTTTCGTCATTCTTTTTCTTTTGATCTGTACAGACCGTGGAGCCTTGACCAATAATCATACATTTGTATCAAAATGTTTTGTACTGACAATCCCTGCATAGGAGTTTCAATGTTCAGATGAGAGATTAACCTGAGTATCCTATAAACACTAAATAAGATATCGGATAGAAAATAATGGACGTATATCTTTTTGTCAAATTCTATAGATGAAATCAGCTTCTCCAAAGATATAAGTGCAGGCTATTTTCACTTTATTTTTCCGTGGTCATATACGCTAGACACATGAAATTCTATATAGAAGTATCTGAATCCCATAGCCCTAACAAAAAAGGATAATTCACCGATAATCCACCCGCCCAGCTGCAATTATACATCATAGAGAAGAAAACACACACTAGCAATAATCTACAGATAATATACAAAGTTGACACAACATAACATATGTTTTAGAACAGTACTGTGTTCTTATGATCAACATCTGAAACTCTTCAAGAATACACTTCTCATAATGTGGAAGTACAAGAATCTGTCTGGCGAAATGCAAGATTTCTACACTACTAATCGGCCCATCTTTCATCATACAGTTCGAAAGTAATTTACCTAGAGAGTTCCTTCTCGAGGCATACGGGCTGTACACATTATCCTACTCACTCAAGTCGTTCCATCTGCAAAAGAAAAGAATATATGCTAATCTTCCAGCTTGATAAATAGATTTGGCATGAACTTTCAGTATATGAAACTGGTGACTCATTAGAAACCTTCAGTTAGGAATTAGAAGCCCTAGTTAGCAAGATAAGAAAGTAAATCGAGAAAAGGGCCAAAAGCTATATGAACATATAATACAGGAGAAGTAGAAAACAAGACGAGAAGGAATCAGCAGATATATCATATATATAGTCCTGACACAATCTTTAGAGGAAAAGTAAACCTAGTAGAGAAAGATAGGGATCCTAAGCTTGCAAAATGATAGCTAGCATCATGTTGTACATGAAGTAAGCAACAATCGATTATCCATTTTGATTGACCTTAATAGTAAATTCGGACCTTAAAGCCAGTCCAAATACTTGTACTTCCTCTCTTTTTTCTCTCTCTACTATACTTGCAAACACTTCAATCCTACACTCTTTACTTTGAAGAAACAATATATTTGAATAGTTGCAAACATAAGAGGTGGTTCATCTGTATACAGAAAACAATATATGTTTGTCTTCCAGCTTGAAATATAGATTTTGTTATACATATTAGTGGATCAACCTACATGAAAGAATGATACACTTACTGGAGACATGGCAAACATTGTTGGGTCACAACTACTGGGATCAGGAGACTAGTAAACCAGTAAAACAGGAAAGGATATATATGCAATGCCATTATGTCCAAATGGTATTCTACCAGTGTCCAATGATCGTGTTGTACTTCATAGCTGCTTGTCAAAAAACAATTATTCAGAATCCTAGTTCTGTACATGGAAAAGAATCCCTGCTCATTGCCTATAGATTAACCAAAATTGAGAAATCAAACACAAAATATGTTTATGTTAGAGTGTGTATATATATATATATATATATACATATATATTATATATATATATATATATATATATGTTGCTCCATGAAAAAAGAAAAGAAAAGTTCCAAGGGATTGTTAGAAATGAAACAATGGAAGAGAATGTTATGTATTTTGTCTAGACAACAAAAGGGATCATCAAAACGATACAATAAAGTTACTCAAAATCCATTGATTAGGAAACTTATTATAATTCATGGTATCGGAGGATATAGAGGACGAGGAGCAAGAGAGTATAGGAACAATAGGGGTTTTTATTCGTAGAAGCTCAAAGAGAAATATTACATATATATATTAGGCAGCCTGAGCTAAACTGGTCAGAATTCTGGTTGTATAGGACAAGAATTATGGAAATCCAGTCAGCAGAACTCTATAACTGGGAAATTTCTAGAGGGAATTTTTTAAATTTTTGGACTTAATGATCTCCAGGTCTGAAGATTTTGAACCAATGGTTCTGCTATTGCCGTTGTACAATGCTTTGGACTCCAGAGCCAAACTAGAAGTTTCAGATTTGCATGGAGACAAAAAACCAGAATTCTGTGTTACCTGGACTTTGACTTCTTCTGATAGGGTTTCATTGAAACACAAGTATTCTAATACCATGAAAGACACAATGAAACTACACCAAAGATTTTCTCCCAAATTCTGGGGTCGGCTACATGAATCCTCATCTTTTATTCACTATGTCCTATTATTCATGCCACGTACAAATCGCATTGTGTCGGACACTTACCATACACAACAAGGACAATCCATAATACACTAGGACTCCAAAATAGGTTTAGAATCATAATCACTTTTGAATGTACAATAGTTAGTAGATACCACAATGTGATAACTCATGAAAAGTTTTGTATCCTACATAGGACCACCATTCAGTTAAAGTTTAGAAGTCCATGAAAGAGGCAACAATCTGCTATAAGAGTGCCTTAGGAATTTATTTAGACTCATGATTTACATGTTGAGTGGGTAAGGTATTGCTATCAAAACCTTACCTGCTTTGTGGCAGATGCAAATCCATATATATATATATATATATTACCACATGAGGACTTTCTTTCTTGTTAATATAACCCATAACTTAAGTTTCTCCTAAATATGGTTAAAATATAAGAGTGGCACTAAACACTTAATAGAACGATAAAAGTCCTCGAGAAAACTAATGCATCGTGTATTAGATATTAGGCCACACAAAATTTATATTAACAAAATTGGTGTATCAGATACAAATAGCATCCTCGACTCTATAAGTGCTTTGTGACTTATATAAAGGCTCTTAATTCTTGCTGAACTATCAAAACTGATGCATGTTTAATGGAGTTGTACTTTATTCCATTAGCTTAAGCAATCCAAATCCCTTTACATGCCTCTAGAAATAAATTGCATATTGTTCTTAATTTACCTTTGGATATAATGAATGGAAACTAGAACTACTAAGAAATCAACGAAAAAAAATCATGCAGTATCAAAAATCAAAGCAAATAATCAAAAATTAAAATTGGAGTTACTGAGAAATCAAAGCAGAGGCAAAATCTACTCAAATAAAAAAGCATCAACCATAAAGGTAAAATATTAAGCACAAAAATAATTAAAAATCGATCATCACCTTGGTGCCCGGAGTCGGTTTTCTCGTAGTTCATTCTTGGAGAAAGGATCGATGTTGTGAAAAAAATCATAAAATAAAACATCAATTTGAAACCCTAATCTTGGTGAAATTCAAACCCTAAGAGGGAATCGGGGAACTCACATCATCTTCTTCCTGCCGTTCTTTTCCTTTTGAAATTCTTAAATCGAAGCCTACAGATGAATTAGGGTTCAAAATTCTCAAATCGAAGCTTACAGATGAATTAGGGTTCAAAATTCTCAAATCGAACCTTATGTAAGAATTAGGGTCTAAAATTCTCAAATCGAAGCCCTGCAGATGAATTAAGGGACTTCACAAATATTTCCATCAGAGCCAAGAGAGAGACAGGAAGATAGAGCACTCACCTCACCGGTGCCTTGTTATGCTCGGGGCGTCATCGTCGGTGTGATGGCTATGGCAGCTAACTCTACTCGGCATCCAGGGAGGGGGGGAGAGAGTGAGAGAAAGAGGGATAATTTATTCTTCCATCTGTGATATATCATAACGAGGGAAATATTTTGATAAGTAAGAGGGAAATATTTTGATCAAACTTTTTCAGAGGGAATAACACTTTTCATTAAAGAGGGGGAATTATGAAATGAATGGGATAACATTTTTTATAACTGTTATTAGTGTTACAAAAAATAAACTAAATATAAAATATAAAATAAGTATTTTAGTAGCGGTTATTAAATTATTATCATGGTATTTATCGTTACAACTTGTAACGATAATAACTATTACTAATTTTTAAAAAATAGTGTTACAAAATTCCTATTTTGGTGTAGTAAACAGGAGCATATGTCTCGTCATAATCAATTCCTTCTTCTTGATTATAACCTTGTGCTACTAGACGTGCTTTGTTGCGTAGAACTTGTCCATCATCACTATTTTTTCGAAATACCCATTTGGTACCAATTATTGATTGACCAATAGATTTAGGAACAAGTTCCCAAACTTAGTTTCTCTTAAATAGATTTAGTTCCTCTTGCATGGCATCAATCCAAAACTTATTATTAAAAGCATCTGCTACTATCTTAGGTTCTAATTGAGAAATAAATGCTACAATTTGCTGTTATATCTCTAGTAGAATAACGCATACTTACACCTTTGGATACATCACCTATTACGAGTGTTTCTGGATGGTTTGGCATGAACTTTATCTTTTTAGCCTTCGTTCATAGCAGTATCTTCAGGTGTCTTGGATTTATTCTGTACATCTTTATCATCACTGTCGCTAGATCTGTGACTATTGAGGTCATCAAAAGTAACGTTAATCGATTCTTCAACAATTATAACCTTTTATTAAAATCCTATATCCCTTACTCTTGGCAGCATACCGACAAATATTCCTTCATTTGCATTAGAGTCGAACTTACCTAAGTTATCCTTGGTGTTCAAGATAAAACAACGACAACCAAAAACTTTGAAATAGGAAATGTTTGGAATCCTTCCAAACCACAATTCATAAGGGGTTTTCTTCGAGATAGGTCGAATTAATGCCCTATTTAAAACATGACAGGTTGTACTAATAACTTCTGCCCAAAAATATTTTAGAAGATTATGCTGATTTAGCATGACTCTAGCCATTTCGCTTAGAGTACGATTCTTTCGCTCCACAGCACCATTCTATTGAGGAGTTCTAAGACAAAAAAAACTCGTAGTAGTATCCACTATTATCACAAAACTTTTAAAATCGGCATTTACGAATTCGCCACCATGATCACTTCGAATTCAAGTAATCATAAAGCCTTTTTCATTTTGTACCTTTTTGCAAAATATTTGAAATTCGAAAATGGCATCACTTTTGTTTGATAAAAAGAAAACTCATGTACAGCGAAAGAAATCATCGACTATAACAAAAGCGTAGAGTTTACCACCAAGACTGGCGATTCTACTAGGACCAAATAAATCCATATGAATAACTGTAAAGGTCTAGAAGTACTTACAGCATTGATGGATTTAAATGATGACCTAGTTGCTTTGCTCTTTTCACAGCCAGCACATACCATATCTCTTTTGAATATAATTTTCGGGAGTACTTTTACCAGCTTTTTGGTGCATAGTCGTAAAATAGTGTCTATATTTGCATGTCTTAGATTCATGTGCCATAGCCATCTTTCATCTTGATTGGCTACTAGACACTTTTCTGCATTGTTAGTACATTCTAGAAAGAAAACATAAATATTGTCTTCCCTGGTCCCTTCATATACGAGATTCCTGGTAGAAATTTCATAGATAGAACATTTGTCTTTCATAAAGTTGATGCCATAACCATTATCTGCCAAGTGACTTATGCTCAATAGGTTATGTTTCAACTCTGTGACTAGATAGACATCTTTTATTTCAGGATAGGGAGACATACCAACAGTGCCATTACCAATAATATCACCTCTCAGATTATTTCCAAAGAAGGCGTATCCTTCTTTCTTCATCAATAGCGTAGCGAATAAAGATGCATCACCAGTCATGTGCCATAATATCCGCTATCGAGTATCCACTTGCTTCTAGCATGAGACGGTTGAGGGTCCACCTACAAAATGAGTAGATGAATCCTTTGTACCCATTTCTTCAAGGGTCCTTTATGATTAGTCTTAAGAATCTAAGCAAGTAAATTATTGTCAACAAGCTTTCTAGCTCTACAATATTATGATATGTGCCAATATGTATCATAATATATGCATATGAGTTTTGAAAATGTGCTCTTTGTTTCTGTGTTGACATTCATATGTGTCTTTCTTGGAAACCTGTAAGTGAAAGCATGATTGTGAGAAACATGTTGTTTTGGTGCTTTCTTCGGTTTAGTCCTTTGTGATGTATTCTTTGTATTAGGACTAACCTTAGGCCGTGTAACAGGAATGACCTGTTTGCCTAACTTGATCTCTAACTTCTTAGAGACCGCACAAGACTTCTCATATTTGGCAGTCATATCTATGAGTCTTTGCTCTGTGACTAAGTGCCTTTTCTTCTCTATGTCATAAAGTTCTTGCACTTTGACATAGTCTCTTTCTTTTTTTTCAATAATAAGGATAGACTCATGATAGTCTACTTTAAGCTTGGATATCTCTTCCGTATTACCTGTAGTAGATGTCTCTTTAATATCTTCAATAAGATTAGACAGTCTAGCTACTTTGGTTGTGTATGCATTAATCTCTTTACGAGATTGCTTGTACTTGTCCAATACATTTCTATGTTCTTCAAGTAATTTACTAAAGACAGTTTCTAATTCATCGAAAGTAAAATCATCATACAGAGAGTTATCAGATACCTTATCAAATGCCACCAGACAGACATTTGCAGTATTATTGTGTAATGCCCCATCCAGTTCAGTTCAATCGGAGGAATCAGAATGTCAATGGCATTTTGACTTAGCCATGCAACGGCTTGCTCGAAGTTCCGCTCAGTCGAGGCAACTCCTCGCTCAGGTGGGGAGCTTCGGTGAACTTGTCTCAGCTTGGCCATCACACTAATAAAATGAAATTTTTCAACTGCACAAGTAGGCTTGATAATAAAAGAGATGAATCCACATATCTAAGGGAATGATCTCAACTTGGGTCTGATTGAGTTAGAATATGAAAAGGTCCCACGGTCTGCTTAGAAGTGTTGCACGACATACTTTCAAATTAACACTCGGTCCTTTGTCCCGTGGCTTGGGAGAAGAAAAAATTTGTATATGTGCCACAAGACTATGAACCTAACATAGTCATAGGCGTCGCACAGTATAGATGCTTGATAAAGTATGCACTGTCCCACTGTCCAATGCTTAGCATAGCATAATTATCCCACAAGTCTCAATGCACATTTCTACGATGCAAGGCTTGGGTTAGCCTTTGCTCGTCCTACGGTTTAAGTTGTTGTACGATTGAGTTAGACAAAGTTATGCTACGGGCTATCAAAGTTATAGCAAGCATTATCCCATGATTTCTATGGTTGTTATAGCCACACAGTCCTTCGATCTCAAGGCTTGTCATATAAAGTATGACTTGGGTGGTAGTGTCGCACAGAACACAAATTGGTTTAAGGCATGAGCCACGGTTGGCTCAAAGATAAGTATGCCACGGTCGATGGCACGTAAGGAACACATCTTGCTCAAGTCAAGTAAGAAGGCTATACAGTAGCCATTTTTTGGGTTTCAAGAATGTAAAAGTTCACACGACTGTTTGTCGCCGGGACCGGTCCCGTGGCTTGGGAGTTTCTTGTCACCCCCAGTTTTCAGAAATAGGAGTATTTTTATCATTTTATATTTTTGAATATTTTTAAAATTTATTTTATTATTTATGATATTATTTTGGGGTTGAAATTTATTTTATTATTTATGATATTGTTTTGGGGTTATTTGAGTCGGGTTCGAATTTTAACTCAATCCGACTTGAAACGGGGACCCGGGGGTAGTTTGACTCTAGTGGGACCCACACACTAGTTAGACATGGCCCACATGATATTAATTTTAGTCCACATGATAGAAATATTTTAGTTAGAGGTTAGACTAATTATTATGGATAAGGTTAGTGTGATTAGAGACTTTAGAATGACTAATTTAGCCCCAACCAATTAGCCCTTTCCTAATACTCATAGAATAGGTTAGTGGGGGCATTTTGGACCTTACCATAATAGGACAAATAGCCCCATATGGCCAGCCACTTTGGGAGAGGATAGGCTCAAGTTCATTTCATTATTCTCATCCACACTCTCTCTCTTGTTCTTCCCCAAATTCCTAGATAGCAATCCCTAGCAATTTCTCCACCAAATCCTTCCATTTTGCCACCAAATCTTCTTCTTTCCTTCTCCATTCTTGATAAGGAGGAAGCTACCCAAGTTTGGGAGAATTCGGAGCTCGTTCATGTCCTTTTGGAATCTCTACGTGTCGGTGTCGCTCCGGAAAGGCTTTTCTTCGATTCGATCTATCAGGAGGTATAAATCCCTTCTCCTTTTCATTTTCTCATGCATATAGGTCTATTTTGAACCCATAGGAATGACCCCCATGGTTGTATCTCCATTTGTGTCCATTTCGTGTCCATTTGGAGGTCATAGGAGTGTCCTTTGTGTTGTGGTTGTGTCCATGTGGAAAAACCCTAAATTTGGACACACTATGTGTTGTTGTTATGTATGAATGAATTATTACATGTTTAATCTCATATTTTTGTATTGGAGATGTGTTCTATAGTGTCTCATATATATATATTAGTGTAGAGAGTGAGTTCTTGATATATTATGTTATATACTTGTGTTCTTTTGTCTCAAACTACCCAAATCCGTCATGATTTTTATCCACGTTTTTTTATTTCAGCCCTAACTTAGAAATGTCATAACTTTTATCTCAAAGCTCGGTTTAATCTCCCATTTTTTTAAAAGAAGCGTATTGAAGTTAGCTTTCCAAAAACATATATTATTAGGCCTAATTCTTTCTGTAACTTTCTGGAGAATTATTTGAGTGTCAGCTGTACGAAAGACAAACGCGTTCTCGGTGTTTTCGCGATTCCGGGAGTTTTCGGAAACGAAAACGCGATCCGTTTGAAGTTTTGGAAAGCTAACACATAGATCTATAACATACTTTAATCCTAGATTTTAATTCATGCTGAGATGGTACAGTATTGATTATTAGTAGGAGTTACTATTCGGCATATGCATTTTGTGCACCCTTGTGTGTAATATAATGTATTATTTTATTTTAACCCATGTTAATGTATATACATTATGTAATTAAATAGAGAATGCAAGCATGAGTAAATGTTTAAATAAATGATGTATGAGGTGTAAGTATCCTATCTAATATAAGCATGTATAAGTATGGCTTGTAATGAATATGTAGGTTCCATAGTATGTAATGTATGGTGCATATAGTAGTGCAAGAGAATAAATGAATGATGAATGAATGCAAGCATGAATGTAATGTAATAATAGATGTAATGTATACAATATACAAGTTAATGAGATGTAATGTTCTATGTTAACACAAATCCTATATTACCTCATGTACCCCTTATACTATGTAGACACTATCACACTTGACACTTTGTTCACTTACACTTTGACACTCTTTGATATGTATACACTATGTATGCCCATTTAACCCTCACTTGCCCCTTTGCCATGTTCACATACACACACATAGCCTCTTAAATAAGTATTTATGAATACAGTTAACTTAGCTATGTATGTATATTATATATATGTTAGCATATTGTGTTGTAATATATAAGTTTATATAACTATTTGAAATGCCATGATTATAGACCTAATGTTGAATACCAATATATGCATGTGTATATATGTGTAGACATATATAGTTTAAAGTAATAGATTACCTAGTGTATATCCAATGTGAATTCTTGCCTATTTGAGTATTGAATAATTGCATGCTATATAGAGTTGGGTGTATGTTGGCTTGTATAGCCTTGTATTGTTGTGTGCTTGCTAGGATAGTCTTGGTTAGGCCTAGTAAGACTTGCTGGGTTAGGACATGACCTAGTTTGACTAGTGCAGTTGACCAGAGTTGACCAAGGGTTGACTTTGGCCTAGTTTGACCTAGATTCATGTAGAATACATTGTAGTACTTTATATTACCCTTCTGGATATGTTGTGACTTGTGCTGTTCTAATTAGGAGCCAGATACCACTCCTCGGACAGTACATTTTTCTTGGACACTCAGATAGCAGGCGAGTACATTCTCTGATCTTTTCATACTTACCTGGATTATATTCTTGCTCTAGATTACTTTACATGATGCTGACACGTATCTTCACGGATTAATACTATATGGATTCCTTCCTGAGATGTTATCCCTCTACGGGTGCATCGGGTATTTTATGTTCATGTACTTTATCATGTACATCAGGTACTCCTTGTACTCGTACTAGTTTAGGTTTTTACATATTCTCATGTGCTTTATCATGTGCCTCATGTACTACTCATTACATGAGTTCACGTATCCTTAGCTGTATTCATGTGCTTATAACGTAACTTGAATGGATCCTTATGTATTAATTGGGGCGGGGTGAGTAGAATTGGTTATGTGATCATTATCCCCAGTAGCTGTATAAATGTGCCTCTTATTTGTATTCATGTGCCCCTAAGCCGTTTACATAACAATATTGTACTCTAAATCACGTAGCCACTTACAGTATCTACTATCATGTATTTACTTTCAGTTACAAAATATCTCCTGTTTACTCGTACTTCCTTTTCAGCACTTCCTGTATTTTACTCTATTGCATGATTTATACTCCTAACCTGCTATGAACTGTTTTGAGAGATATGTGCTCGCTCCTGTCCTAACTGGACCTGTTGATAAATTTTACAGATAGCCTGGGATTGCCTGCTAGCCTAGAGGAGACACAGTAGAGGTTGTTTAGATAGTTATTTCATTTTGTCTGGAGTTGTATTTACTTGTGGATTACTGTATTTGAGTTTTGAGATGTATTTCTGGGATTATGTATCTTAGACACTTAGACTTCTATCTCCTGTATCTTTTTTGGATTTCATGTTTATCTATCTTTATCATTCTACCTTAGATTGTGATTGAGTTGTACCTCTGTGTTGGCCTCCTTATGGAGAGTATTCATATTATGCTAGTTATAGTTCATGACCTAGAACAGCATTCTACCGCCGACACTGCGGCGTAGGCTGGGCGTTGTTACATACTCGTACCCTCACGGTGGGTGCGGGTCGTTACACGTTTTTAGTGGTGGTCCATGCAGGTCGAGTTTATGTAGTGGTATTCGAACTAGAGTACCACTACAGCCTGCAGTAGGAATAGGATATATTTTGAAGATACTCAATCACGGTTAGGATTCCTTGAGAGATTCCTGGGATGACCCTTGAGAATCTTATTTTAATTTCGATTTGAAATCTGTTTTTCCCTGATTTGATTTACCTTTACTTCCTGTTATTGAACTTGATTTTGATAGATTATTGTTGAATTTCGAATCTTAATGTTAGTGGTTGAATTTGAGTCTGTATTTTTATAATTTTTGATGGATTATTGTTGAATTTTGAATCTTGATGATAGTGGTTGAATTTGAGTCTGTATTTTTATGATTTTTGATGGATTATTGTTGAATTTTGAATCTTGATGTTAGTTGTTGAATTTGAGTTGTATTTATATGTATATGTACATTTTTTGGAATTAAGGTATAACCTGATAACATACTTGATAAGGACAGTGAGAAAGGTAAAAGTCTACTTTATTATGGAATTTAGAATTTATTGCAGTCATATTTGCTAGCATGACAAGGACATAGAGCCTGATATAGCTATACTTATCTTAGTTATGAAATCTAGATTTTCTTACAGCCATACCGGGTGGCGTGGTAAGAATTCTAGATAACATGATTATAGGGTGTATGCCTTATTATGGACTCTATCGTTTATTGCAGCTATGCTTATTGGCGTGGCAGAATTCTGACAACATAATTTCAAGAAGATGCATATGATTATCAGATTGTACCTTAAATATTTTTGAACATGTTTTCTCTACTTTTGTTTCAGTCCTTCAAAAAAAGAAAGAAAGAGAGAATTGTTATTTGTTTGTTTGTTTTGTTTCTCATTTATTTAACTTAGGAGTAGCTTTAGCTGTTTTTATAAACTTTGTGTAACTTCTTACTATGAAATTCTTCTTAATACAATGAATCGATGATTTTGCTAGACTTTATCTTGGATTTGAAAATTTAGCTCTGGGTTTCAAAATGGGTTTTTCTTTTAAACAGATAAGCAAAAACAGATTTTATCGTTATTTCTTTCTTGCTATTATTCTTGTATTAAATAATAATAATAATAATACTGTCTTGATTACGTCAATCACCTGTTTGCAACCTTGGTAGTAATCTAATTGTTGGTCTTAACGTAGAATTAAAATTTTATATTGGGACATGAGAATATATATGAATATATATAGTGGACACTTTCCTGACACTTATGCATGCTACACTTGATTTCCACCTATCTGAATACATATTAATATGTCGTTAATGTTTAAATTTTCAAAACCCTAATATTTCCGATTCTCTGCTTTTCCTAGCTTAACTCGTAATTTAAATATAAAATTTCATGATAATAGTTTTATTTATATCACTGCACATGTATGTTATACGTAGGGTTTCAATTCAAAATTTTTTTTTTTGGTTGAGTTTTGTGTTTAAATTTGTCAAATCTGAGACTGTGTGCATATTAACCCTTAATACGGGATTTTAAATGTTAGTTCAAATTGATTGTTTTAAATGTAATATTTAGAGCTGTGTACATTGTTGTTGTAGGGATATAAATTTAGGTTCCATATTCTTACATGTTAGGTTGTGATAAACATTGAGTTGGTTTTGATGTGCAAATTCTCCAAAATCCTGAAAACTGAATACATGTTAACATTTTTACATTGATTTCCATGTTTAGTTCAATTTCAGATTTAACATGTAATATTGAACTGTATGCGTAGATAAATGTATTAATAGTATATTAGGGTTTTATTTCTATCATGTTAGGATGTATTGAGAGCATTGAGATTAGTTGTGATGTTTCAAACTCCTAAATTTTGAAATTGCATTATGTTAATATTGCACTGGTTTAAATGTTAGCTTATTTTCAGATTTTGTATGTAAATGCTGAACTAAAACTGGGTTTAACCTTTCAATACTAAGCTATAACCCTGTACAAGGACACACACACACCCTAACATAGTATACCCTGTCATGTAACCTAACTCTTTCTCTCTATGTCATGATTATATATCTATATAGATATATATAGAGCTTAGGCATACATGTTATAATGTATATACATACATAACTAAATTTCTACCTCTTTATATATACATATATACATGGTTAGCCATGCATGTTATGAGCAAATGAGTTGTGTATTATAGATTGTTTAACCAATATGACATGATTAGTGTAACTTGATAGTTATTGTTTGAAACCCCAAATCCTCCTATGTACTTTCATGTATATTTCATATACACACACGCCTATTATCTAACTATATGAACATGTTCACATATACCCATACACACACGAACTACATAACTTGTACATAATGCTAGCTTTTCCCTCTCTAACGCTATATATATAAATATATTGTGATTGGATTTCCATGCAATTGGCTTTCATTCTTTAACTTTTGATTTTGATTTTCTTGAATAGTACCCCTTATTAGATAAATGGTAGTTAACTTTATTTTATTTTGATAAGTACCAGTTTTCATATAGGATGGTAGACTGCCTTATAGTCTTGATGATTGTTATTTCTGTATCTTTTCTAGTTTAGCACCCTAGATTGCTTGTGTGTTTTGATACCATATGACCGTTTTGGTCTAGCATGACTAGTATACCTAGATGAGACTTTTACTACCACCGTATGCCATGACCCTGTATGTCATCCTTTTAAATCGTATGATTGTTTAAGTTCTGAGACTTTGATTGTGGAGGGTTTGACCTAGAAGGAGTATAAACATTTTAATTTTGAGGATGAAATTTTTCTAAGGTGGGTAGACTTGTAACACCCAGTTCTCTAAAATGAGGGTAATTTTGAAATTTTGTAATTTTAATCATTTATTGATTTGACATTTAAATCATGATATGATTTTTGGTAATTTTTAAATCATTTTAAAACTATTTAAAATCATGACTTGTGATTTTGATGTTTTGCTAGTGAAACCCTAGAGACTGTTTGACCTAGAGCCTAATCATGTGATTAGGATATTTTAATGTCATTTCTGGCCTAAGGATATTTTGCATTTGACCTCTTTGAATTATTTTGATATTTATTGCGTTGGTGATTGTTGATTTTGACCTTTGATAGGTGTGATTTTGTGATGGTTTTGTGTCCGTATCGGACACGTATCAGTTTTTATTTACAAATGTTTGATGTGCCTCAAAGAGATTTTTTTTTTATTGCTGATTTTTTTTTGAAAAGTATTTGAATGAGATTGTTTTCTGCATGTGTTTCCTGTGATTACTTTGTTTTAATTTCGAGGACGAAATTTTTTTTTAAGGTGGATAGATTTGTCACCCCTAGTTTTCAGAAATAGGGGTATTTTTGTCATTTTAAATTTTTGAATATTTTTAAAATTTATTTTATTATTTATGATATTATTTTGGGGTTGAAATTTATTTTATTATTTATGATATTGTTTTGGGGTTATTTGAGTCGGGTTCGAATTTCAACTCAATCCGACTTGAAACGGAGACCCGGGGGTAGTTTGACTCTAGTGGGACCCACACACTAGTTAGACATGGCCCACATGTTATTAATTTTAGTCCACATGATAGAAATATTTTAGTTAGAGGTTAGACTAATTATTATGGATAAGGTTAGTGTGATTAGAGACTTTATAATGACTAATTTAGCCCCAACCAATTAGCCCTTTCCTAATACTCATAGAATAGGTTAGTGGGAGCATTTTGGACCTTATCATAATAGGACAAATAGCCCCATATGGCCAGCCACTTTGGGAGAGGATAGGCTCAAGTTCATTTCATTATTCTCATCCACACTCTCTCTCTTGTTCTTCCCCAAATTCCTAGAGAGCAATCCCTAGCAATTTCTCCACCAAATTCTTCCAATTTGCCACCAAATCTTCTTCTTTCCTTCTCCATTCTAGCCAAGGAGGAAGCTACCCAAGTTTGGGAGGATTCGGAGCTCGTTCGTGTCCTTTTGGAATCTCTACGTGTCGGTGTCGCTACGGGAAGGCTTTTCTTCGATTCGATCTACCGGGAGGTATAAATCCCTTCTCCTTTTCATTTCCTCATGCATATATGTCTATTTTGAACCCATAGGAATGACCCCCATGGTTGTATCTCCATTTGTGTCCATTTCGTGTCCATTTGGAGTTCATAGGAGTGTCCTTTGTGTTGTGGTTGTGTCCATGTGGAAAAACCCCAAATTTGGACACACTATGTGTTGTTGTTATGTATGAATGAATTATTACATATTTAATCTCATATTTTTGTATTGGAGATGTGTTCTATAGTGTCTCATATATATATATTAGTGTAGAGAGTGAGTTCTTGATATATTATGTTATATACTTGTGTTCTTTTGTCTCAAACTACCCAAATCCGTCATGATTTTTATCCACGTTTTTTTATTTCAGCCCTAACTTAGAAATGTCATAACTTCTATCTCAAAGCTCGGTTTAATCTCCTATTTTTTTTAAAAGAAGCATATTGAAGTTAGCTTTCCAAAAACATATATTAATAGGCCTAATTCTTTCTGTAACTTTCTGGAGAATTATTTGAGTGTCACCTGTACGAAAGACAAACGCGTTCTCGGTGTTTTCACGATTCCGGGAGTTTCCGGAAATGAAAACGTGATCCGTTTGAAGTTTCGGAAAGCTAACACATAGATCTATAATATACTTTAATACTAGATTTTAATTCATGCTGAGATGGTACAGTATTGATTATTAGTAGGAGTTACTATTCGGCATATGCATTTTGTGCACCCTTGTGTGTAATATAATGTTCTATTTGATTTTAACCCATGTTAATGTATATACATTATGTAATTAAATAGAGAATGCAAGCATGAGTAAATGTTTAAATAAATGATGTATGAGGTGTAAGTATCCTATCTAATGTAAGCATGTATAAGTATGGCTTGTAATGAATATGTAGGTTCCATAGTATGTAATGTATGGTGCATATAGTAGTGCAAGAGAATAAATGAATGATGAATGAATGCAAGCATGAATGTAATGTAATAATAGATGTAATGTATGCAATATGCAAGTTAATGAGATGTAATGTTCTATGTTAACACAAATCCTATATTACCTCATGTACCCCTTACACTATGTAGACACTATCACACTTGACACTTTGTTCACTTATACTTTGACACTCTTTGATGTGTATACACTATGTATGCCCATTTAACCCTCACTTGCCCCTTTGCCATGTTCACATACACACACATAGCCTCTTAAATAAGTATTTATGAATATAGTTAACTTAGCTATGTATGTATATTATATATATGTTAGCATATTGTGTTGTAATATATAAGTTTATATAACCATTTGAAATGCCATGATTATAGACCTAATATTGAATACCAATATATGCATGTGTATATATATGTAGACATATATAGTTTAAAGTAATAGATTACCTAGTGTATATCCAATGTGAATTCTTGCCTATTTGAGTATTGAATAATTGCATGCTATATAGAGTTGGGTGTATGTTGGCTTGTATAGCCTTGTATTGATGTGTGCTTGCTAGGATAGTCTTGGTTAGGCCTAGTAAGACTTACTGGGTTTGGACATGACCTAGTTTGACCTAGTTTGACTAGTGTAGTTGACCAGAGTTGACCAAGGGTTGACTTTGGCCTAGTTTGACCTAGATTCATGTAGAATACATTGTAGTACTTTATATTACCCTTCTGGACATGTTGTGACTTGTGCTGTTCTAATTAGGAGCCAGACACCACTCCTCGGACAGTACATTTTTCTTGGACACTCAGATAGCAGGCGAGTACATTCTCTGATCTTTTCATACTTACGTAGATTATATTCTTGCTCTAGATTACTCTACATGATGCTGACACGTATCTTCACGGATTAATACTATATGGATCCCTTCCTGAGATGTTATCCCTCTACGGGTGCATCGGGTATTTTATGTTCATGTACTTTATCATGTGCATCAGGTACTCCTTGTACTCGTACTAGTTCATGTTTTTACATGTTCTCATGTGCTTCATCACGTGCCTCATGTACTACTCATTACATGAGTTCACGTATCCTTAGCTGTATTCATGTGCTTATAACGTAACTTGAATGGATCCTTGTGTATTAATTGGGGCGGGGTGAGTAGAATTGGTTATGTGATCATTATCCCCAGTAGCTGTATAAATGTGCCTCTTATTTGTATTCATGTGCCCCTAAGCCGTTTACATAACCATATTGTACTCTAAATCACGTAGCCACTTACAGTCTCTACTATCATGTATTTACTTTCAGTTACAAAATATCTCCTGTTTACTCGTACTTCCTTTTCAGCACTTCCTGTATTTTACTCTATTGTATGATTTATACTCCTAACCTGCTATGAACTGTTTTGAGAGATATGTGCTCGCTCCTGTCCTGACTGGACCTGTTGATAAATTTTACAGATAGCCTGGGATTGCCTGCTAGCCTAGAGGAGACACAGTAGAGGTTGTTTAGATAGTTATTTCATTTTGTCTGGAGTTGTATTTACTTGTGGATTACTGTATTTGAGTTTTGCGATATATTTCTGGGATTATGTATCTTAGACACTTAGACTTCTATCTCCTGTATCTCTTTTGGATTTTATGTTTATCTATCTTTATCATTCTACCTTAGATTGTGATTGAGTTGTACCTCTGTGTTGGCCTCCTTATGGAGAGTATTCATATTATGCTAGTTATAGTTCATGACCTAGAACAGCGTTCTACCGCCGACACTGTGGCGTAGGCTGGGCGTTGTTACATACTCGTACCCTCACGGTGGGTGCGGGTCGTGACATTTCTCACGAAGTATGGAAAGCATGGTCATGAATAAATAAAAGAAATAAAGTTATATCATCTGTAGGCCTTGCATTTATGTCGAGTCTACAAGTCATCGCAGGTGCGTGGTCATGCATAACTTGTGTACAAGGCGTAGTCTTCCTTGACATTGATCGTCGGGGCCTCGGGATCATGTCATTCCCGGAAAGCGAGTTGGCTAATAGGAGATTCGGGGCTTCCACGGGCTAGCTACCCGCGTTGGATGATCGTCGTCTATCCTCAGCCAAGTCCAAGATAGCTTGACATTGCTAGTGACCTTTCATATAGATGAGTCGGAGTGCTGAGTGGCAATCTGCATGCACAGTGCCAGTCAAATAAAAAAAGTACAAGCATGGCATGAATTGAGTTAAGAAGGTGTGTACGATTGCAACACCATTATGGAGCCTAAGATTTGGCTATAGCAAGGACACGTGCTCGGTACGAAATGTGGCATCGTGTGTGAGTCGTCCACACAAGTTGTACAAGTCAGGATTGAATTGTCTCGAGTTAAGTCAGGTAGGACCGTAAGGCAAAGTTTGGTCAAGTCAAGTTGAAATATGAGGCACGGCCTTGATGTTTGAAGTACGAATCAACTCGATGACACGAAACATGTTATTGCCTCCCAAAGTATGAGTCGAAAAGGCAAGTACGAGTCGACACATTGACGTTGTTGGCATGAGAGCAGTCTAAAGGCGCAAAGATAAGCAAGTTACTGGTATAAGACACGATAATGGTCTAGAGACACAAAATAGGCCAAGCGCCCATGTCCTAAAACTGATCATAAGGCAAGATTAGAAAGACAATCGAAAGGATATGTTGCACAAACTAAATAAATGTGTTAGTTTTGTATGGGTGGGCGAGGAGCTCACTACACCAATACGGTTGTGTACTGACACCCACATAGTTTCTATGTCCAAGCACAGGTAGAAGCTCGTTCGGCACAGAGCTCACTTGGATGCGTCAAGGAACGGAGTTCCTTAGCGTTTCAAGGCGTGTGGTCACATAGAGTCTGGACTTATACGGAACATAATATATGGACATCGCCTTCTGTAGCATCCTCTAGTTCGTTATGTTGTATTGAGAGATGAGAGAGAGCATAGCGACGTCTAAACAGAAAGAAAAGTGAGCTTGAGCGACTTATAATCCGACTTCGTACCTTTAATCTTATTTTTCATTATCAATAAAAGAATCTGATTTTGTTTCAATACTCATGTTGCCTTCATTATTCAATACTTCTGCTTGGGACTTCTATACAACGACCCCGTCGCTTAGCCTTTAATCGACTGTTATGGAACCTGTCTTGTGTGAGCACAACCTAGGCTCACGCGGCATCACATCTTAGCTAGGACGATAACTCCTCCTGGATTGGGACATGACATAATGGTATAAGAGCACGACTTTACGTCCTTGGACTCTCGATTGAATTCTTTAACTCTGATTGATTCATATTAAATGTCGTTTCCGCAAATCGATATCGTTGGTGCGCTCTCTCTCAATGTTCTGCGGGATATTCCATATAATAAGTCTATATATTTTGAAAAATCTCTCGAGGGTGAATTTGATTGAACAAGATGGTTTCATGTAAGGTATGGTTGGCTAAGTCGGACTGGGCATATATATACCAAGATTTACGTCGACCTTAGCAAGTCATGTGCTGGATTCAAATTATTTCAGACGAGAATGAGTTGGACTCGATTGAGTAAGTAGGATGACTATCAATTGAGGTACTATTAAGTAGACGTTATCGTCAATGTGATATAGATGAACGTGCTTGGAAATAGAGGAATGGTTCAAATGGAGATTCGAAGAAATCGATTGTGATTCGAAATTTACTTCAAGGATTTATTGAGTAACTTCATCCCTGAGTGCTGTATGGGATAGCCTCAGCAATGTCGATCGATTGAGGATACGGGGTACCAACGAGTCTATCAGCAAGCGACGATTATGCAAAGCCTTAGAAAGAGTTTTTCAAGGTAGTCGTGACTTGATAGCTAGTATGAGTTTGATTCGAACGAACGAGGAAAACGACGCACATCAGATTAGGATTGCGCTAAGTGTAAAATGCAAAATGATTAAGTAGATAGATTAAATCGAAAAAAAAGTTAAGGTGGAACAAACGGATGACTCAGTCAAGGAATCTATATGAATCGTATACGAAAACTTAGCATGATGAGAAGATAGCATGCATAAAAAAGTTTAATTTTGAAGTTACAAAAATGACTCTAAGGATTTGGATAAAATCGCTCGATGACTTGAGTTAGCATAAAATAATGCGACTTGAGGAAATATGTTGCTCGATGACTTAAAATAGACGAATGAATATACGTGATTTTTGGTTTGAATGAATTTATCATGTAACTAGTTCGGAGGATAATGAATATTGGATGAAAATGATCGTGTCTTGATGGTTACGCCGATAATCGTAATGTCGACATTCTTGTCTTGCACGAGCGCAACTCCAGCCTCGCCTATGCGTCACGTCAGATTTAGGGACGATCGTTCCGCGTGAGCGCGGACATGGTGATTCATGTCGCGGGAACGATCGAACTCGAGAAATCAAGATATGGCAATTTGGATTGCTTCGACTTGTAGTTTGAGGCGAAGGTGGATTCGAGGATTGATTGGACTTATGATTGATGATTGAGTAAACTTGAGGATTGAGTAGATCCAATCTGCGTATCGAGAATGAATTAGTCTAGACTCAATACAATAGTTACATCCCGATGAGGATGATTATCCCGGAGGAGCATTGCATGGTGATTTCATGCCCACCGTGGATAATCGGACTAGCATGAGATTGGGGCATGACTATTATTAAAGTCAGACGACCTTGTGATCAATTACATAAATTGGGATAAATGACTAGGGAATATGAAATGAAAATTATGGTTTAGTAACAGTCGTGTCGTAGCGTGCTTGACTTGGAAGAAATGGATAGGTGGATTATGTCGAACGTGCTCGAAGAAATGGTTGAACATTACTCAGTGTATGATGGTTTTGTTGAATGACTCGGACCCCTTAGACTAAGTGTTGCAAGTACGAATAGGAGATCTATATATGCTCGATATTTAGAAATCTGAGTGATGCGAGCTTGGGCAAAAAACCCTGTACTATCAACTTAGTTTTTCCCTAGTATTGGGATCAGTGTTGGCATTATTATTGGAGAACTATGATTCCAATCCTGACATTGACTTTAGCCTTGAGAAATAGTCTAGTGGGTTAGGCGAGACGTCCATGTTGCAAGAGTTAGCATTGGAATGATTGATCTTGAGGATTAGTATGGATGGATAGAATGATTCTAGAATATGACAATACCCCTCATGAGACTCGGCTGACATGCATATATTTTAGGGATGCCTGGAAATGTGCACGATGCGACTCGAGTGAGAATGGCGAATTCTCTATCACGAGGCTTGGCTGAATGCATGTATTTTAGGGATGCCTGAAATATGTGAATGATCTAACTAAGTGATACGTTGAATTCAAGTGGGACTCAAGGAATAGAAAATTATCAAGGATTTTTGAAAACGTGTTTTAAAGGAAAGATCGATTGTAGTGCGAGCGTGGCTTGGATTAAAGAAACGCATAGGCAAAGTGCGTACGAGAGTCGTTGAAATAAAGTAATGAGTCGATGAGTAAGTACTCAGTTAGTTTCGAGGATGAAACTTTTTCTGAGTGGTGTATGATGTAGTATCCCGTCCCACTCAGTCAATCGGAGGAATCGAAATACCGACAGCGTTCGAACTTAGCCTTGCAACGGCTGCTCGAAGACCCGCTCGGTCGAGGCGACTCCTCGCTCAGGTGGGGTAGTTTCGGTGAACTTATCTCATCTTAGCCTTCACATAATAAATCGCATATTTTCAACTTGCACAAGTTAGGCTTGATAATAAAAGAGACGCATCCACATAGCTAAGGGAATAATCCCAAGTCAGGACAGAATGTGTTAGAACATAGAAAAAGGTCCCACGATCGGCTTAGAATCGGCTTAGAAGTTTGCTCTGCGTGATTTCAAAATGACACTCGGTCCTTCGTCCCGTGGCTTGGAAGAAGGTAGTTGGTATTTGCCACAAAGTTGGGATTAGCCTAAGTCGTAGGCATCGTCCGCGTATATGTTTGATAAGCATACATGGTCCCATCGTCCAAGGCTTGGGCATAGCCTTCGCCTGTCCCGTGGTTTAAGTCGTATTGCACGGTTTGTGGCTTAAGTCTAGGCACCAAAGCGCTTGGTTGTTCAAGTCGACCGCGTGCATAGCACGTTCTCTTGATGCAAGGCATGGCATAGCCTTTGCTAGTCAAGTCGTTGCATGAATAAGTTAAACAAGAGTTTGGCTGGGCTATCGAAGTCATAGTAAGCACTGTCCCCTGTTGTCTGCGGTTGTCATGTCATATGGTTCTACGAGAATAAGGCTCGTTATATAAAGTATGTGACTTGAGCGATAGTTTCTCCTAGAGAACAAGTTAGTCTAAGGCACGAGCTACGGTTGGTTTAGTGAAAAGCATGCCACGGACAAAGGAAGTACACGAGATCGGTCCTGCTACTTGGGAGTCTCGATAAGGAAGCACACGAGATCGGTCCCGCTACTTGGGAGTCTCGATAAGGAAGCACACGAGATCGGTCCCACTACTTGGGAGTCTCGATAAGGAAGTACACGAGATCGGTCCCGCTACTTGGGAGTCTCGATAAGGAAGTACACGAGATCGGTCCCGCTACTTGGGAGTCTCGATAAGGAAGTTCACGAGATCGGTCCCGCTACTTGGGAGTCTCGATAAGGAAGCACACGAGATCGGTCCCGCTACTTGGGAGTCTCGATAAGAAAGTTCATGAGATCGGTCTCGCTACTTGGGAGTCTCGATAAGAAAGTCAACGCGACTGGTTATCGTCGAGATCGGTCCCGCTACTTGGGAGTCCCGATAGAAAGTTGGAAAGCATGGTCATGATTAAGGAAGGACTTTGTAGATCGAGTTGAGTCTTACATGGTCATTGGACAACTTGCGCATAAGGTGAACTCCTCGAATAATCTCGGGGCGCTGAGTTCGTGTCGGCCTAGGAGGAATTACAGATATTGTACGACCTTCATCGACGGTACGACTCGATTGAAGTGAACCGTTACAATATAGGCTGTGGATCATTCGGTGGGAGCTCGTACCTCGCACGCGAATGGTCACCGTATGCAAAGATCCAGGATAGCTTGACATTACTAGTGACCACTCTATAGATGTGTTGGCATAAGAGCGGCTATCCGCGTGTATGCCTTTGGATTGCGTCGAGTACTAGCAAGTTACGAGTTGGGTTAACAAGGCATAATTGCAGCAAGCACTAACCTTGAATCGGGGTTAGGTGTGCACGGTTGCAACACCATTCTGGAGCATAAGATTTGGCTATCGCAAGGACACATGCTTCGGCATGAATGTGGCATCGTCTCGAGTTAAGTCATGAAGGGACATAAGGCAAGTTGATTAAGTCTGGTTGATCCTTGGGAGGCACGGCTTCGATCTTAAGGCACGATCAAGTCTAGTGGCACGACCAGCATGAGTCATTCCCTTGACGTTATTGGCACGATAATGGCCTAGAGACACATAAAATAAGTGAAAGTCTTGGCACGGCCGAGTTTGCATGAGTTTATACTTGGCAAGGCACTACCTCGAATATATATTAAAGTCATGAATAGAGTATAGCACGACCCTGTCATTGCGTTGCCAAGTATAGGCCAAGATGTCTTTGTCCTAAAATTAATCCTAAGGCAAGACTAGAAAGACAATCAAAAAGAGATTAAGCTGCACAAAGTAAATGAACGTATTGGTTTTGTATGGGTGGGCGAGGAGCTCACTCTACCAGTACAGTTGAGTACTGACACCCACACAGTTTTTATATGCAGTCACAGGTAGAAGCTCGATGGTGCAGAGCTCGCTTGGATGCGTCGAGGCACGGAGTTCCTTGGCGTTTCGAGGCGTGCGGCCGCTTGGAGTCAGAACTTATACGGGACATAATGTATGGACTTCGCCATTCCGCAGAATCTACCATTCGTCGCTTGAATCTTGTAATGAGAATTGAGAGAGAGCAGAGTGACTTGTAATATGAGAGAAAAATGAGCTTAAGAGACTTGTAATTTAGCCTCGTGCCCGCATTGTAATCTTTGTTCAATATCAATAAAAGAGTATTTTGCATGACTTGTGTTTTGCTTCAAATTTCTGCTGCTGACTATTCAATGTTTCTGCTTGGGACTTCTGTGCGACGACCCCCGTCGCTTAGCCTGTAATCGACCATTATGGACCTGCCTTGCGTGAGTGCAAATCTAGGCTCACACGGTATCACGCCTTAGCGAGGACAATCGCTCCTATGGGAGCGGGGCATGACATAATGGTATCAGAGCATGGCTTTACATCCTTGGACCTTCAATTGAATTCTTTAACTCCGATGTTTCACAAACTCTGATATTGTTTTCGTAAATTGATATCATTGATACGCTCTCTTTCAAATGTCCTACGGCATGTCCATACAATAAGTCTAAATATTTTACAAAAATCGCATGAAAGAAATTTGGTTGAACAAAAGTTCAAGTAAAGAACGGTTGGCTAAGTCGGGCTGGGCATATACAACGAGGATCGTGTCGACCTTAGCAAAGTCGCATGCGAGATACAAATTGTGTCAAACAACAATGAGTTAGACTCGATTCATAGAATGTGGGATGATTATAGAAGTGCTATCGAACGATATTATCGTCGATGCGACATGGGCAAATCGTATTTGGGTTTTTGAGGAATGGCTCGAACGAGAATTTGAAATAATCTGTTGTGATTCATAACTTGTTTCGAGGATTTATTGAATAACCTTATCCCTGAGTGGTGTATGGAATAGCCTCGGAGATGTAGATCGATTGAGGATGCGGGGTCCCAATGAGTCTATCAGCAAGCTTCGCATGTATGTGAAGCCTTAGATCGAGTATCATTGAGTAAGTTATAATCTTGAAGATTTCGACAAGTTGATTCGAAAGAAATTAGAATTGATGCGCACGGGATTGGAATTTGCATTGAGCGTGAAATGCAAGTGATAAGGAAAGGATAGATTGAATCGAGGAAAAGTTAAGGTGTAACGAACAGATGACTTGATCGAGGAAATCAATATGTTAATCGTATACGAAAAGTTAGCACGACTTGATGATAGCGCGCGTGAAAATGATTTGAATATTCGAGAATGACTCTAAGGATGTGAATGGATGTTGCTCGATGACTTGTGTTAGAAATAAGACAACGTGAATTAAGGAAATATGTTGTTGGATGACTTAAGATAGTCGGATGAACCTACGTGAATTGGGTTGAATGAATTGAACATGTAACTAGTTCGGAGGATAACGATCGAATATGATCTTGAATATTGAGGAGACTATCCAGTTTGGGCAATTATAGAAGCATGAAAATTTTAGCATCTTAAGTCAGGAAGTATCCATGCGCCCAAATCAAGAAGCATCTATGCACCCAAGCCAGAAATGAGCTATGCGCCCAAGTCAGAGATTGTTATGCGCCTAAGTCAGAGATTGCTATGCGTCCAAGCTAGAGAGTGGCTGACATCACAGAGCAAAGCCTATGCGCCCATCCCTATACGCCCACAGCAAAGCTTATACGCCTATATGGCTCTTCCAGAGGGGGGCGCATAGCCCCATTCCAACCTATGCGCTCAAGTCAGGATAGCTCCACGACTCGGTCAACATCAACGACTAATCGTGCACCGAAGCATGTGGCCACGTCAGTTTCCATAAGCATTCATACACCGAAGCATGCGGCTACGTCAACCCCACGATCAACCCACGATCATGCAGCCTTCATGTGCCTGTACCTTATGCGCCCAAAGGAAGTCTATGCGCCCATATAGAAAATTAGTGTATTTTCCCCTGTGGGCACATAATAGCCATTTCAGTACAAAACGACTATAAATAGGGGTCTCATACCTCTTCAAAATGAGACAACGGAGAGCATTTCAAGAGCCAAATTGCTGTCCTTCTTTCCAGTGAGCCGAGAGTTAGCAATTTTCTTAGGTTTTCTCCTACTTTTGTAAATCGGAGTGTCAACGGAGTAAAGGAGCAACTGCTTCTCGATCTCTATCGTTCCATTCTCCATAATTCTTTTTGTAATCAAGGATCTTCAGTGCAGGATCTCTCAGGCGTACTCGATTTGTGGTGCCTTGCGCCAATAAAAAAAGACAGTATTTCTTCTTCTTTTTTGTGTGTGTCCACAAAAATGGCGTCTCTGCTGGGGACTATCTTTTTCTTTGACGAGAAGGTGGTGATGCAATCCGATACCGATAAAGTGGGGAGCACTCAGAAGATGTTGATCGTGAAGTTCGATCAGCAGGCGTTTGAAGAGATGCTCTCGAGGGACGGCTCTACTTCCTCAAAATCAGCAAAGCGAAACAAGTCTCGCAAGACTTGGCTTCCGAAGGCTCGCGCTTTATATCCTGCCAGTGTAGTAGAAGATATGTAATCTAAGGAGAACTCTGTCATGGGGGCGCATAATCCTTCCATGGCAGCTCTCAACATGAATAGGGCGCATACCGTTCTGGGCTCTAATAGCCCATCGACTTCCCTCTTGTACAATCAACAACAGTGTTCAACACTCGAGACTTGGCAAAAGAAAACACTAGGATGCCAAGAATCGAAGTGTTCGACGCTCTGGACAAACTCAGCGAGGCTCGCAAACGAAGAAGGCAAAACTGGGAGAAAACAGCACTGTTTTCCAAAGCATGTGCCCAGAGTTATGCGCTCAAGGTAGTATGTGGGCACATAACTTCGGCCAGAGGACTTCTGTCTTCGATAGGTTATGCGCCCAGGGCCATGCGCCTAGAGCTATGCGCCCAGGCTCTGATGACCTAGAGCCATGCTCCCAGGGCCGTGCACCTAGAGCTATACGCCCAGGCTCTGATAACCTGTTCTATGTGCCCACATCCAGGAAGGCCAGGCATGCTACCAGGACTTCATGAAAGCATGTGCCGAAAGGCATGCTCCAGGGTCTATGCACCCACAGTAAAAAGACAGGCCCCACCGCATATAGCACGGGACTGTCTTCAAGGTCATCACGGAACATAGGTGTGGGGGTTGCCCCTACACATGAACTAGGTCTGGATATGCCAACTCCCTTTACATACCTGTATACAAAGCTCAGCGATGCATGTGACATGGGTTTTAAGGCAAAACTCCCTTCCGTCGATTTACGCGACATGATAAATTATAAGCATAAAGCGAAGGAGGATACTGCAATTCATGGCGTACATTCGTGCACCAGTATTGTCATCAACTGTTGCTGCTACAAAGCAACGAAGGTGCCTCCGAGGCAGTCTGTATTTCGACGACTGCAGTGCTCTGATAATGAAAAGCCGCTATGTGTTTCATCCAACATAGCTTCATGGGGTCCTCCTTACGGGAGCCCCAATCAAAGAAGGTGGACCACTAACCCAATATTTTCTTTCAGTTCCACAAATAGAAGAAGAAGAAGTCTGCCAGCAAACAACCAGTGAGGTGTTACATCTGAAGGAGTCTATATGGGTACTCGGTCAAGGACGAAATTCCTTATAGATGGCGAGGACTTTCAAGCCGGGGTTGATGATCCTTCAGCTGGGGGTAGTATTCCCTCAGAATCTGAGGCAAACGACCTTCATACCGGGGGTAGCCTTCCAGATGACGATGATCTCTTCAAGTCCGACGATGACTATCTACCTCCCCTGCCTGAAGACGAGGGTCTTTTCAACTCAGAGACAGACAGTATCAGCACCAGTTGTACTGTCTCCTCTATTCATCCTCGCATGTTATCTGCGTACATGGCGGATGGAGACAGAAGCCAGTGATCAGACCAACAAGCGACTGGAGAGTCTTGAAATGGCATTTGCCAAGATCATTTATATGCTTACCAATATTATGACAGTCCAAACTGCTGGGGCTATTCCTCCAGCTCAATCGAACGTCTCAGTACACGCTAGTCCGGCTCTGTCACGACCCGCTACCCAAATTGTTGGGCCGAGCCGAGTCATGCCCAGCCTACGCATGAGATAAAACGTAGTAAGCTGTTCTAAAGATAACAGGATAAGACTAAATGTGCTAACAGTTCTATAAGTGAATAAAAGTCATAAATGCTCCAAACACAAAAGTCATCTCATATAGAAATAAGTCCAAGTACAAGTCTGAAATGTAAAACTGGATACATGTCCAGTTATAAAATACGTAGTCTAATACATGACTATACTAAGTATCCCAAGTGACTACGCAAACTAGATGAGTTTTCCTGCAGGAACATCCTCGTAAAGCAAAGCTGGGTCCTCGGCAGTATCTCCATAATATGAGTCGCAGAGTAACTCCTCCTCAGTAAGGACACCTACAATGTTATCCTGTCAGGACGAGAGCAAGTACTGATTCTAGCAAACTAGTATATGAAACATGGAAATAAACATAAGAGAAATAACTGGAAACATGGCATCACATAATTTATCATGGCAAGGACACATATGTCATAGAGACAGATGTATATGTAATATTTAAAACTGTAGCAAGTACGTGATCGTCAATAGGTGTACAATGTACTGTGGTACATGTAAATAAAATGTACATACGTACAAGTCTACAAGCATAGGTGTACATCAGTACAGAAATGCCGGATAATGGCCTGCGACAAGGTATGCATATATAATGCGACCTCGCTCGCTACTATACGGGGGGCATGATCACGTACTCAACTGTTAGTTTCCCCATAACCCATATTCTAATCATGTGAGAGATACATAAAGACTGTTCTAAGCATAGTAGTAGTGGAAAGTACAACATGTGATATTTTAACTTGCTACCCCAAGGATCAGCATTTAACATGGTTGGGTTTGCAGTTCATTTATGTAACAGTATGTAAAGTTTGTAGAAAGTACTTGCCTCTAGCAAAGCAAAGCAAGCAAGCTGCGATAAAAGTGCTATAGATGTCTGGTAACTCGTCACTGTAGAAATAAATACATAAACTTAGTTTTTACACTAAGCTAAAACACTAGGACACTAATTGGTGCAATACGACTTGTGACTGGGCACCTAGCCAAAATGATAACTTTAGCGTAGGAGACCAATGTGGGGTGACACACTACTATAACTAACTTTCTAGGGTCTTTACGCTAGTGAGGGGTGAGTTTCAACACGGCTAAAACTCAAAATAACACAAAAAATTACAAGTCGTAATTATTCAATAAATAAATCAAATGAACATTGTGTTCCAACAATTTTTGAGATTGACAAAAAGCTTAATTTTATATAAAACAAAGTATCAAAATGATCTTATTAATTATAGAAATTTATTATAATTTTTCTGGAATTTATTAACCAGTACAAGTATTTTATAAAAATCAGTTTTCCTAAGTACACAGAAAATGAGTTCTGGTTTCATATGCCAAAATAGTGGCAAAACTATAAATTAAATACTGTAAAAATTATACTAAATTAGCTAAATTAACATAGTATCTAAATACTATTTTTCCAGAATTTTAACAGCAATTAAAGTATTTTTAGAAATTCAAAAACAGCATTGTACATAAACTGAAATTAAATAATTAATTATCTGCATATTTTGTCCATGTATATAATTTGAACCAAAGTTCAAATACAGGACCCAAGGCCATGAATCAAGTCCAATATGACTTGTACAGGTCTTAAATGTGTGAAAACATATTTGGGCCCAAAAATCCATGCTAGGCTTGGAAACCAAATGGTTGCAGAAATTAAAATACACAAAAAAATATAAAGAGATAAAATATACATAATAAATATTAATATTTTAATAGGGTAAAATTTTACATAGTAGACATAAAAATATGACAAGTAATATTTATATAATAATAATTTACACTAGGTATAGTGAAATACATATATAAAATAGTATATATATAATAATATATATACACATGAACATATATATATATATATATATATATATATATATATATATATATATATATATATTACATAAATACATATGTATATATACACATATATAATATAATAAAGTACTAAATATAAAATATATATATATATATATATAAAAATACAGCATATATATATATATAATACAGTATATATAATAATACATATATATATACAAATATATGTATACATACATATATATATATATATATATATATATATATATATATATATATATATATATATATATATATATATATATATATATAATTAAACAAAAGAAAAACAAAAGAAAAAAGAAATAAAATAACTGCGTAGGGGGGGATCGAACTCGGCCCTACGGGTCGGGTTCCTTGACTGGGTCGGGCTAGCCAGGGGGTCAGCTCGTTCATTGTGTTAGGGTTAGGATTTAGATTTTATTTTTATAGGTTTTAAGTTAAATAACAGTAACCCGATAAATCGAAACTGTGTCCTGACAGTTTGGGACACAGAGTCTAAGTGTCGGGGTCATTTACGACACGTACGAGTATGGATACACGTGTCCAAGCACTGGACTAGGGTCCCCGTGTCCTGGCGAACCACATACGTGGATTCGAGACACGTACGACATGATTCAGTGCTGCAACTTACGTGTCCGGCGATTGGTGAGGGTTTCGAAGGCCGTGGACGAAGGAGGAGGCGATGGGGAAGCGGCGCTCGGGTGGCGATCGACTCGCCTCAGCGCGGCGAGTCAACTGATGGTGGTTGGGGGCGGTGACGCTCGTCGGGGAAGTGGCACTGGGGGTTAGCCGGAGTTAGGGTTCCGGTGATGGGTTATGGGGAAAAATAGGGCGGAGCTAGGCTGTGGTTGCGTCATGGTGGTGGTAGATGGGTCGGGGATAGTGTGGGGGTTTTTGTAGGGGGTCAGAGTCGGTCCTAGGTCTGTTGGGCGGCCGAAAATGGCGGGGGCAGGTCGGTCGACGGTCGTCGGGCAGTCGTCGGGGGTGGGTAGGGTTAGGAATTACATTAGGGTCCTTAGACTTTTAGGAAATTACAAACCGGTCCCTAATGCGAGTGAATGCAAATAGTAATTTGCATTCCATATTAAAAATAATTAACTAATTAGAAAATGACTTCTAAACAATTTGGAAAATTACAAAATGGTATTAAAACATTTCGGTTAATTGCAAAACTACTTTAAAACATTTCAATAAATTGCAAAATGGTATTTTGTATTTAAAACTCATTTAAAATTCATTTAAAAATTCTAGAAAAATTCCTAAAAATCATAATAAATATTTTAAGGCTAAATATGACATTAATAATTAATTAACACTAATTAAATAAAATTTTGAAAAATAGGGGCTCACAGGCTCATAGCAACAACCCTCCTTCACTACAAAAGGAGTATCATCCCGTTGTGTCTCTTACAAATCCTGTAAATGCTGGGGTGGTCCTTCGCCAACGTCGCTTGACAACCGTACAACAGCCGTTTCTTAACATCTTCTCAATCAGCAGGATGTAATTGATTCTCTTGTTGCCTATCTCGATACCATCTCACACAAAGACGAGCTTCAAAAGATGGGGATATCTCAACCTTATCCTCCTGAATAGGAGAATTCTACTTGCCCTCCTAACTACAAGCCACTGACGCTAAATTCATTTGACAGGATAACTTCTCCTTGCCAATATATGACATATTTCAACACGCAGACTCTGCACTTACCAAGAGACGATCTATTCTTGTCAAAGCTAGTTATCAGCACCTTGCAGGGGATAGCTTTTGAATGGTTCTGCAGTCTGCCTGACAGTTGCATTAATTTCTTTAAAGAATTGGAGAGGTTATTCTTCAACAGGTTTTATGAGAGTGGCATGCATGTTAGTATGTCCACCCTCATCGAAACCAAGCAAAGGAGGAGTGAGTCTTTTATTGCTTTCATCGAACGCTTCAGGAGACTAGCATTGAAGATGCCCTTCGGTATACTAGACTCAGAGCTTATGGATACTTGTCGTCATAACTTCCTTCCTACAGTAAAGTTTTGTCTAGGTATACATAAGTATGATACATGGCCCACTTTCATCGGGGCTGCTTATGCTGCACAAAATAATGTTCCTAATCTGGAATTACTGGGGCTGAAGACACCCAAATGTGAAGACAAAAGCAAGCACCCCCAAACTATCCCTATCCGTAGGGGTAAAGGAAAATAAGTCTTGAAGGTCGACACTTCCAAGGGAGCTTCCAATTCTCACGGTGATCCGGACAAACCTAAGAAGACTTTCTCCTTTGATGAAGATGATGTTATTACCATTTTTTATACATTGATTGAGGGTAATAAACTGACATTGCCTCCACTACGGCGTCCTACGGAGGTGAACCAACTCATCGATCCCAAGTACTGTCTTTATCATCAGTACGTGCACCATTCTACCAAGGATTGTATCGTCCTGAAGAAGAAGATACAACAGCTTATCGACAGCCAAGTTATCAACCTCGAAGCTGAAGACAAGGTCGTATCTTATAACATGGTCTCTCTTCAATTTGGTAACTTTCCTTCCACAAAAGTTCTAGACGGCGCAGTCCCAATCCCCAATGCAGTAATATAAATCGTCAACCTGCCGCCAGCTCGCGACTCAACATCAACGTTGGGGCCACTCATGACAGAATATGGTGAGATTATGTGGGTCCATCCAGACCTTGTGCAAGAAATGACGCAGGGGGTGGTGTCTTCCGAAGCAAACAGCGGCAAAAAATACAAATCATGCTATATGGTGTCTTCTCCCATTTACGAAGTTCTATCTGGCAAGACGCGATCTGGGAAGACTTACCTATGGACTTATGACCCTGCACAAGAAGACGCAGTGCTTTTCAAGCTCCTGCTGCTCCCACAAGTTCAGAAGCTGGTTCGTCTAAGTCCTCAACTACCGACAAAGCTAAGCAGAAGGAGACGCGATTTGACAAGTCTCTAAAGGCACCAACTCCCGAAGGCATGGATCGGCCTTACAACTTTGACATACTGGCACAGCTGGCTAATACACCTGCCAGGTTGTCTTTGTTCGATCTATTGCGACTCTGCAAAGAGACGCGAAAAGCTTTAAGTGAGGCATTACTATATGTCGATTCTTATCTCGCTGAAGTCAAAGCCCCGCTGAAGATCCAGTCTCCTGTCCTCACTGCCATAGCACTATGGAAGTGGTGCCAAATATCACCTTTTCACAAGAGGACATGCTACTCAAAAACAATCGTCATGATAGACCTCTATACTATACAGGGTATATCAGGGCAATTAAGGTGGATCGGATGCATATCGATCCAGGTTCCTCCCTCAGCATCATCCCTATAAGTTTACTCCAAATTTTAGGGATCCCTTTGCACAAGCTATCTGCAACCAATACAACTATCGTGGCTTTCAATGCTGGAAGAAGCCATCCGCTGGGCAAAGTCTGTCTCAAGTGCCATATTGGTAATCTTCGAACAGAGGTTTCTTGCTATGTAATCGACGTTAATATGTCCTACAACGTCTTGTTGGGACGTCCATGGATACACGAGAATATGATCGTTCCTTCTACCCTTCACCAGTGCTTCAAGTACGTCAACGGTGATGGCATCGTGAAGACGGAGTTTGCCGATGTCGATCCTTTTAAGGGTATTGAAACCTACTATGGAGATTTGGTACTTTATCAATTTCAGCCTCCCAAGGATGACGGTAACGAAGCTGACGATAAAGCTGAAGTCAATTTATCCGCCAGTGACGGTCCCCTGGTTATCCGAGTCAAATGACGTACTACTCTAAAAAGTACTCCAGAGCCTCTCACAATCTGGGTCAAAAAGAAGAATCCTGATATTGTCAAACCATTGACCATCACTCTCCATAAAATGACTCGGGTAGAACCTGCTGAAGTCCGTCCTCCCAATCCTGATGAGTTACCCTACGTGGTGAACTTGACCAAGTCTGTGGCTCCTGTTCCGGACAATGATCCTAATGAGAACGTAAAATGTTATATTTTTATCCCTTAATGTTCATCATTTTATGCTCATTTTATGACTATAGGTACTCATTATATTTATATTTTGCTGTACGATGAATTTGGAGACACTATGTGTAAAATGGAGCTAAAATACAATTCTGGACAGTTTTGACACCTTTCACCAAAATGGGCATAACTTTCGCATCCGAAAAGAAATGGAAGTGATTCAAAATGTTTTGGAAAGCTAAGACACAGGGCTAAAACTTTTATAATTTGTTTTTTCGTAAATCAAGCTGCATCATGGACAAAATCAGACTTGAAGATGGGTCAAAGATGCTGTGAACAAAAATAGGAACCAAAATAACCATATTCCTACTTGTTCTATGACTTATTCTATTTGGTTTGAGAAGTTGTAACTTTTAGAGGATATGTGGGGAGATATTGTGGGCTTGACACAACTAATTTATGGTGTATAAAAGGGGGTAGAAATCATGAGAAGAAAGACACAATACAACTCTTCTTCTCTTTCTCCAACTTTTCTTTTCAAGTTTTGAAGAACATGTGCGGCTAGAAGTCTTGTTGGTCAAAGTGTACGGAAGAACATGTTCACTGAGACCAATATTTGTTCCTTGATTGATTTTAATACTTTAACTGCTTTAACTCTTCTTAAATTTTCTTTTTAAAACTCTCTCCCCCAATCCTTGTTCACATAGCATAAAATTTATACTAATTACTCTCCGTGAGATCGATCCTTACTCTCTCTACTACATATAATTTTAAGAGTAAGATTTTATTTTTGGGTGCCTGCGACAGCACACCAAATTTTGGCGCCGTTGCCGGGGAGTAATCTTAGTTAATTTTTGTGCTTTTTGTGATCTTTATTTTTTTATAATTAATTATATTTTCATTCATTTACAAAAAAAATTATTAGTTATCATTCTCATTTTTTTTTGAATTACATTTCATATTGTTCTTTATTGTTTATGGTTGTGACTCGATCTTCTAATCAAGGTAATTTTTATACGATCCAGAAATAGAAAAAAACTTTGCGCGGGTTAAGGAAGGAAACTCAAAGAGAATCTAACGAGAACAACCTCGCTCCGAATTTCGTATTCTCTTGCAATTCTAATCCTGAAGAAGAAGTCATGGCTGCAAATAGAACTTTGAAAGAACTCGCTGCCCCAGATTTGAATCAGCACCCTTTATGCATAACGTTTCCTACTTTAGATGCTACTACTACTTTGAATTAAAATCTGGACTTATACATTTATTGCCAACTTTTCATGGTCTTGCAGGTGAAGACCGTCACAAGCATCTAAAGGAGCTTCATGTGGTTTGCACAAGTATGAAGCCAACGGGGGTGACTGAAGAGCAAATTAAATTAAGAGCCTTTCCATTTTCATTAAAGGATGCGGCTAAGGATTGGCTCTACTACCTACCCTCCGGAAGTATTGTCACATGGAATGAGATGAAAAGATTGTTCCTAGAAAAGTACTTTCCATCTTCAAGGGCGGCCAATATCCGAAAAGAAATTTGTGGAGTAAGGCAACACAATACAGAATCTCTCCACGAGTACTGGAAACGTTTCAAAAAATTATGTGCAAGTTGTCCCCATCATCAAATTAGTGAGCAACTACTTATTCAATACTTCTATGAAGGCCTTCTATCAAATGATAGAAGCATGGTAGATGCTGCTAGTGGAGGAGCTTTGGTAGATAAAACTCCTAAGGTCGCAAGAAATTTAATTGCAAATATGGCGGCTAATTCTCAACAATTTGGCACTAGGCTAGATCTTCCATCTAAACACGCCAATGAGGTAAATATTTCTTCCCTAGAACAACAAATTGCTAGTTTAACTTCTCTTGTTCGTCAAATGGATGTAGGTAACATACAAACGGCGAAGGCTTGTGGGATATGTTCAATAACGGAGCATCCAACTGACATGTGCCCAACTCTTCAAGAGGAGCCCAATGAGCAAGTGAACATGGTAGGTAGTTTTCCTGGACAACCACAAAGGAAGTATGATCCCTACTCAAACACATACAATCCAGGATGGAGAGATCATCCCAATTTCAACTATGGGAATCCACAATCAAATCATCCCGTCAATCAAAATCGGCCAAGTTACCAGCAGTACAAGCAACCATATCCCCATAAAAAACAATCGGGCCAAACTTCTAACTCTGGTATGTCTTTAGAAGATATTGTTAAGTCTCTTGCCACTAATAATTTACAATTTCAATAGGAGACAAGGGCCAGTATTCAAAGCTTGGACAATCAAATGAGCCAAATGGCTACAGCAATTAATAAGCTGGAGGCACGAAGTTCAGGGAAGCTACCATCTCAAACGATAATAAATCTGAAAGAAAATACAAGTGCAATCATTTTGAGAAGTGGTAAAGAGGTTGACATTTAAGTAAAAGAAGCACCTACATCGTCAAAACAAGAGGAAGAGAAAACAACCGTTGCAGACACGAACTTCCCCAACGATGATGAGGTACCCAATTATAAGTTTCCACCTCTTTCTGATTATAAACCAGTACCTCCTTTTCCTCAAGCTTTAGCAGAATCTAGAAAAATTAAACAAAATAATGAGTTATATGAGACTTTTCATAAATATGAGGTAAATATTCCACTTTTAGATGCTATCAAACAAGTACCTCGTTATGCTAAATTTTTAAAAGAATTGTGTACAATAAAAAGAAAACAAAAACTTAAAGGATATGAAAAAGTGAAAGTAGGGAAGAGTGTTTCTGCAGTAATTCAAAGAAAACTCCCTACGAAATGCAAAGACCCAGGAATGTTTACTATCCCTTGTAAGATAGGTAACAATAAATATGAGAAAGCCATGTTAGATTTAGGAGCTTCTATCAACGTCATGCCATATTCTATATATGAATCTCTAAATCTTGGACCTCTGAATTAAACTGGTGTTGTAATTCAATTGGCTGATAGATCTAATGCCTATCCCAAGGGATTAATTGAGGATGTTCTTGTACAAATTGATAATTTGATTTTTTCTGCTGATTTTTATGTGCTTGATATAGAAAATGGTGATCAAACTGCTCCTATTTTGTTAGGAAGACCATTTTTAAAGACATCCAAGACTAAGATAGATGTGCATAGTGGCATACTTACTTTGGAATTTGATGGTGAAATTATTAAATTTAATATTTATGATGCCATGAAATATCCTGATGATGATAATACTGTTTATTCTATTGATGTGGTTGATTCTTTAGCACATGATGTTTTTGAACTTGATGGCAAAGATGAATTAGAAGTTGCGATTAGTGAGCATCTCGAAAAAGAGCATAAGGGGTTAGCTCTGAGTACTAATTTGCAGGAAACTATTGCATCATTGAATGATTGTCCAAAAGTACAACCGTCAGGTAACTTTCCTTCTATTTCCTTATCAATTTCTAACAAGAGGCCTTCACCCTCTATTTTGCAGGCCCCTGTTCTAGACTTGAAGCCTCTTCCTAGTCACCTCAAGTATGTTTTTCTTGGAGATGGAGGAACATTACCAGTGATCATCTCTAATAAACTTAGTACAACACAAGAAGAAAAGCTTGTACATGTCCTTAAGGAGCACAAGACGGATATCGGTCGGACAATTGCTGATATAAAAGGAATTAGTCCGTCTACATGCATGCATCGCATCTTAGTTGAGGAAGGAGCAAAATCAACCCGACAATCGCAAAGACGATTAAACCCACCCATGATGGATGTAGTAAAAAAGGAGATCCTAAAACTTCTTAAAGTTGGAGTGATCTATCCTATTTCAGATAGCCAGTGGGTTAGTCCGGTGCATGTGGTTCCTAAAAAGACCGGAATAACTGTCGTAAAGAATCAAAATGATGAACTAGTTCCCACTCGTGTCCAGAATGGGTGGCGGGTTTGTATAAATTATAGAAAATTAAATGCTGAAACTCGCAAGGACCACTTTCCATTACCTTTTATTGATCAAATGCTTGAAAGGTTAGCTGGTCATACTTACTATTGTTTTCTTGATGGTTATTCAGGTTATTTTCAAATTCCAATTGCTCCGAAAGATCAAGAAAAGACAACTTTTACATGTCCGTTTGGAACTTTTGCATATCGCCGTATGCCATTTGGTCTTTGCAATGCCCCGGCCACTTTCCAAAGGTGTATGGTTAGCATTTTTTCAGAATATGTTGAGCATATTATAGAAGTATTTATGGATGATTACACAGTTTATGGAGACTCTTTTGATAAATGCTTGCATAACCTTACGCTTATTCTCCAAAGATGTGTAGAAACTAATCTTGTGTTAAACTCAAAAAAATGTCATTTTATGGTTGAACAAGGTATAGTTTTGGGTCATATTGTTTCATCTAAGGGAATTGAGGTAGATAAAGCCAAAATTGATAGTATTCAATCTTTACCTTGTCCTACTAGTGTGCGGGAAGTTCGTTCTTTTCTTGGACATGTAGGTTTTTATCGAAGATTCATCAAAGAATTCTCCAAAATAGCGTTACCCTTGTGCAAGTTGCTACAAAAGGATGTGGCATTTGAATTCGATGAGGCGTGTGAAAAGGCATTTGATACACTAAAGAAACTATTGACTTCTACCCCAGTTATCCAGCCCCCTGACTGGAACGTACCTTTTGAGATAATGTGTGATGCAAGTGATTATGCAGTCGGCATTGTATTGGGTCAAAGGATGGAAGGAGCATCTCACGCAATTTATTATGCTTCAAGAACATTGAATGATGCTCAGAGAAATTACTCTACTACTGAAAAAGAACTTTTAGCTGTTGTTTTTGCTTTAGAAAAATTTAGATCTTATTTGCTTGGTACTAAAATTATTGTCTATTCTGATCATGCAGCTCTTCGTTATTTGATGACGAAGAAAGAGGCAAAACCAAGGTTAATCCGATGGATACTTCTCTTGAGTGAATTTGATTTGGAGATCAAAGATAAAAGAGGAAAAGAAAATCATGTTGCAGATCATTTAAGTCGTTTAGTTCATGTGGAGGATGAACTTCGTCTGCAAGAAACGTTCCCCGATGAGCAATTGTTTGCTGCAATTGCAAAATTACCCTGGTATGCAAATATTGTAAATTATTTGGTTACTAATATGTTTCCTCATGGTTTGTCAAAGGCTCAAAGAGATAAGCTTAAAAGTGATGCCAAATACTATGTGTGGGATGACCCATACCTGTGGAAGCATTGTGCAGATCGAATAATAAGAAGGTGCGTACATGAAAATGAAATTATTTCAATTCTCACCTTTTGTCATTCTTATGCATGTGGAGGACATTTTGGAGCTAAGAGGACGGCAAAAAAAGTATTAGAATGTGGTTTCTATTGGCCGTCTTTATTTCGTGATTCATATTCTTTCTGTAAAACATGTAATAATTGCCAAAAGACAGGTGATATATCTCAAAGGAATGAAATGCCACAACATCCTATATTATTTTGTGAAATTTTTGATGTTTGGGGCATCGATTTTATGGGACCGTTCCTTGTATCTTTTGGTTTTGTTTATATTTTGCTTGCTGTTGATTACGTATCAAAGTGGGTAGAAGCTAAAGCTACCAGGACTAATGATTCTAAAGTTGTTTCAGATTTTATCAAGTCCAACATATTCTCTAGGTTTGGGATTCCGAGAGCCTTAATAAGTGATCGAGGTACTCACTTTTGCAATCGAACCATCGAGTCTTTGCTGAAAAAGTACCATGTGACCCACAAGGTGTCAACTGCCTACCATCCACAAACGAGTGGGCAAGCGGAGGTATCAAATAGAGAGATTAAGTCCATCATTGAGAAGACGGTCAATCCGAGTAGAAAAGATTGGAGTTTGCGCTTGGATGATGCTTTGTGGGCGTATAGAACTGCTTATAAGACACCTATCGGTATGTCACCATACCGGTTGGTGTTTGGGAAACCGTGCCATCTTCCTGTTGAGTTACAACACAAGGCTTATTGGGCTATCAAGAGTCTCAATATGAAGGCATATGAAAATGGAGAACATAGAAAGTTACAACTACAAGAGCTGGAGGAAATTCGCAATGACGCCTATGAGAATGCTCAAATTTACAAAGAGAAAACTAAAGCTTTTCATGACAAGATGATCTCTAGGAAAGAGTTTCAAGTTGGTCAAAAAGTCCTTCTATACCAGTCACGACTTCGTCTGTTTCCGGGTAAATTACGTTCTCGTTGGATTGGTCCTTTTGTTGTTACTAATGTTTTTAATCATGGTGCAGTTGAAATTCAAAGTTTAGCAACATCTAAAGTGTTCAAGGTAAATGGACAAAGGCTCAAGCTTTTCTATGAAGGTTTTAAAGTGGAGAATGTGGATGAATTGAACCTTGAGGATCCAACTGATACCAATTGAAGGACGGCACATCCACGACTATAAACATAAGCAATCCAAGGGGAGTTTGTTCTTATTCTTGCAATTTTTTTGTTGTTGTTTATTTTTGTCTTTTCTTTGCATCTAGGCTTACATTGGGGACAATGTCAATTTTAGTGTGGGGGAGGATTTAAATTATTGTAAGCAATTTTAGTTTTTTTCGATTTAAAAAAAGTTTGTTTTTGTGGTTTTTAATAAAGTTTTATTTTATTTTATTTTAAAAAAAAGAGTTTTTATTTTTTATGTTTTTGTGGTTTTTAATAAAGTTTTATTTTATTTTATTTTTCAAAAAAAAAAGGTTTTGTTTTTCAATAATTTTTGGTTGTGTATGTCATGAGGAAGATTTAACTAAGTTTAAAAAAAATTCATAACATGATTGAATAAATACTCTTTTCGACTTAGAATTAATTAGTATAATTATTTTCCTTGAGGATGGTTGTGACTAAGTTTGGTAGACAAAAGTCGGTAAGATTTTGAGCCTTATTGCTTCTATTTTTGTGAACCCATATTACAAGTTTTAACCTGGAAAAAAAAATCCTTACCTAGGCCAGAAAACTAGTGGAGCATTATGATATGTATGGGTGTATAAAAATAAGTGTGGGGGTATTTGAATTTCTAGTTTGGCTATATATTTTTATTCTCAAATTCTTGAGTTCCATCATGAAAAAAAAGCAAAAAAAAAAATGATGAAAATGAAAGAAAAAAAAGAAAATGAAAAAAAAGATGATGAGAAAAAGAATGAAAGAAAGAAAGAAATAATGAAAACAAAAAGTGATGGAGGAATTTACTTTTGATATTCATTTTCATAATTCTTCTTCCAATTCCAATAAAGAGGTATGTTGAATGCTTTAAGGTCAATTTGAAGAAGCTAAATGGGGTGATTGGTTTTACATATTTTATATATGCGAGCTTGAGTTAAATCATTTTTGCTCCACTAGTTTTGATGGCTTTTGAGCTACACTCCCAAAATATATCCTACCTTAATCCTAAGCCCCGCTACAACCCATAAAATGTCCTTATGATTTGTGTTATGCATGTGATCCAAGTGGTGGAGAATGAAAAGATATGCAAGCTTATGGTAGATCATTTCTATTGGAATGAATTTGAGCGAAACACATACCCTTCAAATATACGAGAGTTGAGTGTTTATTCCCGTGAGGGTCTACCAATTTAGTTTACTCTACCTTCAAATAAAATTATTTACTAAGTAATTAGAAGTTGTTTAAGAATATGTTTTCATGATAGGTTATGAGTTTTGAAGAGCATGGTTATTCTTTATTTATGACATTACAACCTTGATTTTTGTTTTGAAAATAAATAAATAAGAGTTTTGTCTGAGGACGAACAAAAGTTAAGTGTGGGGGTATTTGATGAGAACGTAAAATGTTATATTTTTATCCCTTAATGTTCATCATTTTATGCTCATTTTTTGACTATAGGTACTCATTATATTTATATTTTGTTGTAGGATGAATTTGGAGACACTATGTGTAAAATGGAGCTAAAATGCAATTCTGGACAGTTTTGACACCTTTCACCAAAATGGGCATAACTTTCGCATCCGAAAAGCAATAGAGGTGATTCAAAAAGTTCTGGAAAGCTAAGACACAGGACTAAAACTTTTATATTTGTGTTTTTTGCAAATCTAGCTGAATCATGGACGAAATCAGACTTGAAGTTGGGTCAAAGATGCTGTGAACAAAAATAGGAACCAAAACAACCATATTCCTACTTGTTCTATGACTTATTCTATTTGGTTTGAGAAGTTGTAACTTTTAGAGGATATGTGAGGAGATATTGTGGGCTTGACACAACTAATTTATGGTGTATAAAAGGGGGTAGAAATCATGAGAAGAAAGACACAACACAACTCTTCTTCTCTTTCTCCAACTTTTCTTTTCAAGTTTTAAAGACATGTGCGGCTAGAAGTCTTGTTGGTCGAAGTGTACGGAAGCCTTGGAATTAGTAAAATTGTGAGATCTAAATTGCTTTATATATTTGAGTTATACTTTGAATATTGAATGTTTTTCTATGCCAACTTTTATGATTGTTTTGTTTAATTACTAGGAGGCCTACTAGTTTATTATTCATTTCGATCTACCGCTAAATTAGATATCAAATCCGTAATAGTTTGATGTTTCTAATTTGTGAAGCTACCAAGCTTTAATAAACTGCTTGGTTTTATTAGATCTTAGGAGAAAAATGTTTGACAAAATTAAATGCAACCGCTTGTGCTTGTATTGTTTTGCTTTATCGATCTATTTGTTCTTTAAGAACTTACTAGATTAAATCTATAGCGCTTGTCTTAGATTATTTAGTAAGTAAAGTTAATTAGGTCGCTTGTATCTGATTAACTAAGCCTAAGAAAGATAGGAAGATACTTCCAAAGATAAATATTCAAAGTATGATTTAATTTATGCTTGCATCAATGATCAATTTTATGATTTCCAATGGTGAATGTTCACTGAGACCAATATTTGTTCCTTGATTGATTTTAATACTTTAATTGCTTTAACTCTTCTTAAATTTTCTTTTCAAAACTCTCTCCCCCAATCCTTGTTCACATAGCATAAAATTTATACTAATTACTCTCCGTGGGATCGATCCTTACTCTCTCTACTACATATAATTTTAAGAGTAAGGTTTTATTTTTGGATGCCTGCGACAGTACACCAGATCCCCTCAATGAGTATATCAATACTCAAAATAATGTACCTTCAGTGGATGATGTTATCCCTGAAGAAGAACTTGCATATTTTCTAAGTAGAGGTTTATCTTTGAATTACTCCGATGTCTACCAATCTGTAAACCAGTACATAGATACGTTATACGCCCTAGAGCATGGCATAGGACCACATCTCAGCATGTCGGTCACGATGCCTCGTCTACGAAAAAAAGTCTGGCCAGAAGATATCCACTACTTTATCGTTCCAGCTAGAAAGAAGGGTAAAGAATTGATCATCTTCGGTCGAATAATTGGCGAAAGAAGTTCGTTCTTGACTTTACTACTCCTAATCGCAACACTGAAGCTGACTATGATTCTGGAAAAATACAACTTTACCGATATAGTTGGCAGGCCAAGAATATCATCCAGAATATGGGATATGATATAAAAAACGACCAGGGACAAAACTACGGTCAAGGGTGACGATTACCAATACATCACTTTGCTCCTCCCAGCAAACCCGAGAACTATTATCAACAAAACGGTGTTGGTTTGGGTTATGTTACTCCTCCAACAACTCCTGAAGGATCATACATCGAAGTAGATCGTTGTTCTTATTTTTCTGATTCTTGCCTCGGGATTCAGACTCCAGCATTGGAGACATGTTCAAAGCAACTTTGTCCGTTAACATGGTGTCAGTTGACCAAATTATAGAAGTTGTCCAATCAATCAAGATCGAACAATAGGCTCAAAAAATGGACACCAGATGGGAGTTAGGTTTCGAACAACATGAACCACCTACTGAAGACGAAGTCATCCAAGTTAATTTGGGAGATGAATCATCTCTTAAACCAATCTTTATTAGTAAAAGTCTGTCTGGTAAAGAACGGCAATCTCTTATACAGCTTATAAGAGAATATATTGACGTCTTTACATGGAGCTATGAAGACATGCCAGGCTTGGACCCTAAAGTTGCTATACACCACATAAATATCTCCTCTAAAGCTAAGCCAGTGAAGCAGCAGCAACGGTCGTTTCGACCAGATATCATGGAAGCCATCGAGAGTGAAGTCAAGAAGCTTATTTCAAGTGGGTTCATTCGCGAATAATAATACCCTGATTGGGTCGCTAACATTATTCCAGTTATAAAAAAGAACGGTAAAGTTCGAGTCTGTATCGATTACCGTAATTTGAACTCTGCATGCCCAAAAGATGAGTTTCTTCTACCGATCACCGACGTAATGATCGACAATACTTGCGGCTTCGAGCGGATGTCCTTCATGGATGGTTTCTCAAGATACAACCAGATCAAGATGTTCCCCGATGATGAAAACACACATCTTTTCGAACACCGCTGGGGGTATACTGCTATACGGTGTTGCCCTTCGGATTAAAAAATGTAAGGGCGACATACCAGCGAGCTATGAACACAATGTTTTGCGATCATTTGTGCAAAATAGTAGAATGCTATCGTCTCAAGGGCAACCACCTCCAAGATTTGAGAACGGTGTTCGAACTGATGCGTACACACCATCTCAAGATGAATCCAACCAAGTCTTTTCTGGGAGTCTCCAGCGGCAAGTTACTTGGTTTTGTTATCACTTCAAAAGGTATACATCTTGACCCGAAAAAAGTGAAAGCTATCTTCGATATGCGTCCTCCAAGAAATCTTAAAGAGCTACGCGGACTTCAAAGAAGGCTAGCCTATATCAGACGATTCATTTCAAATCTTTCTGGAAGGTGTCAACCGTTTACTCAGCTCATAAAGAAAGGAGTATCATTTGTCTGGACTGAACAATGTCAACGCGTATTTGACGACATCAAGAAGTATCTCACAAGCCTCCTAGTGTTGGTGGCTCCGATAATTGGAAAGCCTTTCTTGTTATATGTCCACGCTATGGATCATTCCCTTGGTGTCCTATTAGCTCAGAAGAATGAAGGCGGCCATGAACAGGCAATCTACTACCTCAGTCGCATGATGGTGGGTGCCGAGCACAGATACACACCTGTGGAAAAGGAATATCTCGTACTGGTATTTGCTATCCAGAAGACACGTCACTATGTGTCTGGGCAGACTATCCATATCATATCTAAAGTCAATCCTCTCAGAATACTCATGACTAATCTGGGTTCTCTTAATTCCCGTTTAGCTACATGGACAATGCTATTGACTCCATACGATATGTTATTCGTCCCTCAAAAGGCAGTAAAAGGCCAAGCAGTAGCTGATTTCTTAGAAGCTCATCCGGTGCCAGAATCTTCCAAACTCTACGATGAAATCCTGGATGAAGTAGTGGAGTCTAACACCACAACTGAGAAAATCCCTATTTTGCGAATGTTCTTTGACGGTGCGTCAAGAACAGGACCTAAAGAAAATATTATGGCCGGAGTAGGCATCGTGCTTGTGTCACCCGACCATCTGGTTATACACCGTGTATATTTTTTCGTGGAACCTTGCACCAACAACGTGGCCGAATATAACACCCTACTGATCGGCATTCAATTGTCAAAACAACTGGGAGTTGAATATCTAGAAGCTTACGGCAATTCTAAGCTAATAGTTAGTCAAGTCCGAGAGGATTATGAAGTTCGTCACGAAGATCTCATCCCATATCACAAAGCGACAATCGAATTGGCTTCTACCTTTGCTAGATTCTTCATCGAGCACGTGCCTCGATTACAGAATATAGAAGCAGATGCTTTAGCCGGTCTTACTGCTTCCTTGACCGTCCCTGCCAATACTCAGCATTCGATTGCAGTTTTTGGTCAAGAGTTATTCTGTGTGAAAGATGTCTTGCATATTCATCATAGTTACACAACAGAAACAAACGTCGACGTTAAAGACTGGAGATTTCCTTTTATAGACTATGCTGTCTACGGAATTCTCTCTGAGGACCCAAAGGAATTAGTGTCTGTCCAAAGGCGATTCCTCAGATTTTACTATGATACAGCAACCAAAATACTGTACCGACGCTCTTACGATGGGCTACTGTTACGATGTTTATCAGACACAGAAGCCAAACATGCACTCCGTGAGGCTCACGACAGAATTTGTGGTGTACATCAATCGAGCCCCAAATTATAAGATCGCCTCAGACGAATGGGTTATTATTCGCCCACGATGATAGCAGATGTTGTTGAATATGCAAAGAAGTGTAGGGCTTGTCAGTTCCATGCCGATTTTATTCATCAACCTTCGGAGTTTCTACACCCGACGGCAGCATCTTGGCCGTTTGAAGCCTGGGATATGGACGTCATCGGCCCAATCAGCCTGCCATCCTCCAAAGGATATCGGTTTATCCTAGCTATAATCGATTACTTCTCCAAATGGACGGAAGCTCATCGAAGTAAAGGCGTCAAATGTGATCAGTTTCGTCAAACATCACGTTATCTACCACTTTGGCCTATCTCGCAGGATCATCCATGATAATGGTCCATAATTTACGAGCCACGCATTCTATCGGTTCTGCGATAAGAATCGAATTCAGAATGTAGCATCTACTGCTTACAGTCCAGCGGCTAATGGATTAGCAAAAGCCTTCAATAAGACTATCATCAAACTTCTCAAGAAGTTCGTGTCTTCAAACAAGCGCGATTGGAATGAGAAGCTCGGCGAATGTCTCTGGGCCTATCGTACAATGGTCCGGACTCCAACAGGTAGTATGCCACTCTCTCTGGTTTATGGGAGTAAAGCAGTTCTTCCCCTAGAAATCCAGGTTCCCTCTCTTCGAGTAGCATTAGCCAGTGAGTTGACTGCCGAAGAAAGTTACCATCTGCGACTACAAGAGTTGAAAGCGCTAGACGAAAAACGCTTATTTGCTCAACAGCGTATTAAGCTATACCAAGCACGCCTTTCTAGAGCCTTTAATAAAAAGGTGAAGGAAAGAATCATTCAAGTTGGTGATCTGGTATTAGCAGTGAGAAGACCAATGGTCATGACGCACAAGACAAAAGAAAATTTTCAGCCTAAATGGAAAGGTCTTTTCGTTATAGAATCAGTGTATCCTAACGGTGCGTATCAACTAACCAAGCCTGATGGTGACTTGCTCATGATGCCAATCAACGGCAAGTTTCTAAAAAAATATTATGTATAACCTTTATGTACAGCGTTCACATATACCCTATTTTAATCATGTAAATGTATAGTACAATGTTTATGTGATTCGAAAAATCATCTAACTATTATCCATATTTCAAGAGTCTTGGATACTCCATGGATAATAGGTCCTCTAAAAAAGATTTCCCAGTAGAGTTATTTTCATTTTGGGCTATGCCCAAACTTGGTCTTACGAAAACAGTCACGTCCATATTACCTCTGCAGTGTTTTTCGATAATTATTTCCCCAATGGGATAATTAAGAAATATTTTCCCACGTCCATATAACCTCTGAGAAAAACATTCGTCAAAAATAATCACGTCCATATTACCTCTAAATTCTCCACTCCTACCTAATGTTATATAACCGTCCACGTCCATATTACCTCTGGTCAGATATAGAACATCCTCTGCTACAGCGTCCTCATTACCTCTGCTAGCAGTTTCTTTCAACTTATTACCTATGTTCGAGAATCTTGAACATAATAAAGATAATAAGTCCACATCAAATTTTCTAGCAGAATACCTACCGAAAATATCCCTTCGTCAAAGATAATCACGTCCATATGACCTCTGAATTATTTACTAACTCCTATTTAAATGTTATATACCTGTCCACGTCCATATTACCTCTGGTCGAGGTATAAAACATTCTCTGCTATTACGTCCATATTACCTCTATTAGCAGCTTCTTTCAACTTATTATCTATATTCAAGAACCTTGAATATAAAACAGGTAATAAGTCCACATCCAATTCCCCAGCGGAATATCCACAATAAGTATCCTTACTACGTCCATATTACCTCTAGTTCTGATATTTCATAAACTTCATTCATGAATTTTGAAAGCCAAAAGATTCTTCATTAAAAATGTTTATCAAAAGACAGAGAAAATAAAAAAGATACAAGAGTCTTGACGGCTAATTGAGCCTATTACAAAAGAAGATCCAAGGGATATACAATCGATTGATGCTATCCCTTAGAGCCGCAATCTCGGTCTCGGACTTGGCAGTAGCACGACGGCGGGCTTCTTCCTATCGGGCAGCTTCATCCTGGAAGGAGATCAGTTTCACGTGCTCTCCCTCCAACTTTACTAGCTGTTCTTTTAATTGGTCTAAAGTTGTGGCAGTCACGACAACTTGAACCGAATAATCCTCTTGTTCAGACACCACTGTCCTCAAGCTGGCCTCCAGTTGGGCAATCTCATTTTGGATCTACGCGATGTGATTATATTTCTTAGTGATTTGGGCAGCCAGCTTATTATTCGAAGCAACACGAGCCTCACTCGCGGTGTTAAACTGCTCATACTGATCAGCCAATTTGCTGATCTCTTGAGCAAGGGCATCCTTCCTGGCCTGGAAAATAGCTTCCTCCTCCGCGAGAGCCTCGACTAAAGCCTCATCTTCTTCACGAAACAGCGATGTCGGGCTTTGTTTTTTGGCTTCCCTGAGTTTGGCCACGCAGTCCTCCAAGTCCTTCAAAATCTTCCTCAGACCATTAGCCCGCTCCTCTTAGCCGACGATGCTCTCAAGGGCGCCACTTGACACTCAGCAACTTCCGGTTTGGAACTCCAGGAAGCTTTACTTTCAGGATAAAATAGAAAGCTTTGACGACTTCCTGGGCCATCTCGTCATCTTCGGAGGAGGTCGTCGGGGAGGAAGCTTGATGAGGATCTTCTGCTCCAGGAAAAGATGCTTGACAAGAAGTCGAACCTGACAAGAAAACAATATATATCAGCAACAGAAGGAAGAACCTGAAAGAGTACAAAAGAGTTATAATTTCGTACCTTCGACATGCTCAGTGCCAACTTGGACTAGGTCATTATCCTTGGTTACCAGGGTGCCAAGGAAAGACCTAATTGTTCAAGGAGAACAATGTCAAGGCCCCGAGCAGCATCAGGCTGTATATCTCCTACGGCCCCAGATGGACCAGGAGCAGATTCAGCAATAACTACCTCAGGAGGCTGTTCAACCTCTCCTTCTACAACCGATGTCGACTTACTGACAGAATCCTCCGCACCAGCAACCCCAGAGGAGCCAGGGACAACCTCTTTTTCTCCCCCAATATCTTGGGCTATCTCTATGCGTGGTTCCTTCTACTTGTCTACAAGAGAATACACAATGGCAGTCAGCCTCACAAGGAGCACGCAAAATCGAAGTCGAAAAATCTCATCCGAAGAGAGGTACAAAGATAACATACCCGCGGGAGGGTGAGCCAATTGGACTTGATTCTCATCCAACTCTTTCATTATTGCTCCGATTTCAGACATAGCCCCCAAAGAGATATCGTAGGAGGGACTGGCTTTCTGGTTGCCACCATAATCCGGGCATTTACCCTGATCATCCTTTGATTCAGCCTCCTTGACTGGGGAAGGATGAACGTCGTCTGCTGGTCGAGAACGAGGAAGGGACACTGTTGTCACATCTACTTCCTCAGACGAGGAGGCACCTGCCTCAACTGCAACTTCGGGGTCCTGTGCAAAGGAAAAACGTAATGGTGAGAAAGCTTCTAACGGTTTAACCAAAACGGCTATGGAGTCTAGGAAGGGATCTACCTCCCGAATGGTAACGGCCCGCGATGCCGTTCCACCTCTTCCGATCTATCGGAAAGATCTTCTTAAAGGAGGTAAGCCAACACCCGCTTCATTGGCTCGCCTTGGGGCGACGGTCTTCTTCTTCCTCTTAGAAGTTGGCTCCTGGGCCGGTTCCGTTGAAGCTTTCCTCTTTTGAGGAAGATCGGGGAGAGCAGAATCATCTTCGGTACCCTCCTTTGGAGGCACTGTCAGCTCCCTAAGAGCAGCTCCCTGTCGTGGCGCTGCGGCCGACTTAACGGTTGGAGCGGTGCTCTCATTTTCGCTGTCCTTTGACGTCTTTCGGGCTCACTTCGCAGGAGTAGAGCCAAACCTGGTCCCCAATATCAAACTTTGCTCACGATCATACCGGGGATGAAAGGTATTGATCTGAGTATAAAATTTAGCAGCAGCATAAAGCAGGTGGCTCTCGGGCTTATCTTCGGCAGGGTAAAAATTTCTTTCGTGCATCCGGCTTTATAATAAACCCATGCACGTGCCCCGTCGATTAAGCTCCCTAACGACTCTAGATGTGGGCTGGGATTGCCCAAAAGAAGCTGACTGTACCCAAATTGTCGTACAAAACGACTTGGCAAATAAAGCTCCAGATAGGTGTGATTCCTATTCCTGAGCACTAGATGTGAATGCCTAATAGACTGAAGCCAATGGAACGCCCCAGCAGTCAGGCTAGTCGTATGGACTCCCTCGTCCACTAAAGTATCCCCCGCATTACCACTGTCGGACGGAGAGGATACCCTGAAGAACTCATAATTCTGAAGAAGGCCTAAAGCCCTTCTGCAAGCGGGTACACCAGTGACGGCCCAGTCCGCGTCACGGAACCTGCAAAGAAAGGCGTTTCCCGCCAAAGTATCCGCTACCGGCCCAACATTCATCAACTTGGGACAGTGCAGCAACAGCCATCCCATTAAGAAATGATAGAGGAATTTTGTCTGGGTGAAGTCTGCTCTACCATCAGGCATCACCGCGTTTCCAATAAAATCCTGCAGGCCCTGTTGAATGGCGCAAACCATTGCAGGTAGCAGGGTGAGCCGGTATCTAAAAGCCAGCTTTACAGCCGGAAGTATCATGCTCCAGCTCATCCTTTCAATAGACCCTGAACCACCAGGGACTACACAATCGCAGATCCAGATCATCAAAAAAGTCGCCAGCACGGCTTTCTCCGACAGCTTAAACTTAGCTTGTCGGAAGTAGTGGCCAATCGAGAATTTCCTTTCAGCATCATCACTGTCCTCAGCATCCGCTGTGTCATAATCTGTCATCAAGTCCTCTATCTCAGACTTAGTCAGGGGCTTACAAATTGTAAAGGAGGCCGGATCCTCTCCTTCTTCTTGAACGAAGATATAGCTCGTCCAGGCTCTCGTATGAGGATTAGCCCCCTCAGTCTTTCCTTTCTTATTGATACTATGACAGATGAGGAAGTGGCAGAATAACTCCTTGTATACGTCCATCATTGCGGAGTTTTCCTTCTCCAGGTCTCGGAGTTCTTCGTCACAAGGCACATATTCTTCATGCGGCTCTGTGCCCCAAGGAAGCTTCGATACTTCCTGTATCTCATGGAGAGCCAGGCCCATCTCCCCACCCGGAGTAAAAAAAGTACCGGTGTAAGGGTTGTACAACTTTGCCAGAGAAACAAATATGGGCCAATTCGTCTTTAGGCCATATTGAGTGGCTCTGATAGCATAAAAAAGGCCGGCAGCCTTTAGGGTAGCTTCATAAGTTGAAAGCACCCATTCAGTAAGGTTACCACAAAATGAAACATGGTACCTCCAACCTTCCATCTGCATCTTCCCTGCGGGATATGACACACTTTTTGACATCATCAGATTACAAAGTGTGTCGGCAGCATAAGGATGAAGGTCAGTCGGGATGTCGTTTATTATGGCACCAGGCTGCAGCCCCTTTTGTGGAGTAGGACGTAGAGCCCTTGACACACTTAAAAGTGTCCCTCACCAGAGCTAAACTATATCTTTCCAGAGATAACCCTAGGAATTTTAGGGGTTAGGTCCCATTTCATATGTCGCAGCCGACAGAGGATACTGGCGATCCATCAACGACAACCATATCCTTTGATTGTTTAGCCTAACCACCAGAGGGTTTTTTATGCGTATCGTCTTGCTGTCTTCGAACCCCAAGCTGTCACCATATAAAAAGTATGGCTTCTTAAAGCTCCGTGTCCCTCCTAGCACAAACTTTTCATTGGTCATCATCTGCTTCAGGAAAGTCTTATCATGTTCGAGTATAGCGATTGTTCGTACCGACGGCTGGTCATGGCTGATCTTGGCCTGAACATTTCTAATCATGTTAGTTACGAGGCTTATGCCGAGAACTTGGCGAGCAGAGCCAAGAGGAATTCCTACCGAGTTCCGGGACGACCATGTCAACTATAAAGACAAGAAGAGAAAATCAGACTAAGTGCTAGAGAAATCCTATACGCCCAAAGGTTTATGCTGTCCAAACTGCCTATGGACGCATAAAATCCTCGAACACATAGTGCTACAAGTGGGCGCATGACATTCAACAAGCATGTAGGCGCATAAATAGTTCAGGCACATAACAAACTCAGGCATGGAAGCATTTTGCGTAGGCGCATAACACACAACATCGTGTGGGCGCATACCACACGATAGTATGTGGGCGCATGCTTCTGTGGTCACATATGAATGCTCACAGAAGCGTGTTGCTTTGGGCGCATATCAAATGTTATGCGCCCAAGCAGAGAAAGAGTCTGAGCAGTCGCAAATTAACGCTCGAGACTTTATTTTTGAAGCATAGCCTCACCAAAAATTGGGTCTTGGACTAGCGGGGACACTGTCGAAGGAGAAGAACCGCTCGGTACAGCCTCATTGCCCTTCGTAGATCTCTTGGCAGCCTTGGAAGACATGATTCGTGCAGAGAGGAGATGAAGGGTCTCTTGAAAGTTTTTTAGGAAAAGATAAGAATGAATTTTCTCTCCCCTCAAGGCCTATTTACAGGCATGGAGACAAGGCTATACGCCCACATAGACTATGTGCCCACATAGACTATGCACCCACTATAGCCTATGTGCCCACACGGAGACTTGGTCTTGTACACATTATGTGGCTACTACTACTGATGTGGACAACGCACGAAGGTTGGACCTCTTCAAATTCCGATTCGATGAATCTGTGTTTTCAGATTTTCGAAGAAGATCTCAATAGCCATTTTTTGACAGCCTGGCAAAATTCTATACGCCGAAAGAAGAAGTTTACTATGCGCCCAGACAGCCTCCCATGCTTCTTTCAAAGTATTTCGAACTCGTTCGAGTATCAAAAACTTTGAAGGGGGTCTTGTAGAAGCATAAAAATTTCAGCATCTCAAGTCAGGAAGTATCCATGCACCCAAATCAAGAAGCATCTATGCGCCTAAGCCAGATATGAGCTATGCGCCCAAGTTAGAGATTGCTATGCGCCCAAGTAAGAGATTGCTATGCGCCCAAGCTAGAGAGTGGCTGACACTCACAGAGCAAAGCCTATGCGCCCATCCCTATGCGCCCACAGCAAAGCTTATACGCCTATATGGCTCCTCCAGAGGGAGGCGTATAGCCCCATTCCAACCTATGCGCCCAAGTCAGGATAGCTCCACGACTCGACTAACATCCACGACCAGTCGTGTACCGAAGCATGCGGCCACGTCAGCCTCCACGAGCAATCATACATCGAAGCATACGGCCACGTCAACCCCACGATCATGCAGTCTTCATGCGCCTATACCTTATGTGCCCAAAGGAAGTCTATGTGCCCACATAAAAAATTAGTGTATTTTTCCCTGTGGGCGCATAATAGTCATTTCAGTGCAAAACGACTATAAATAGGGGTCTCATAACTCTTCAAAAGGAGAGAATGGAGAGCATTTTAAGTGCCAAATTGCTGTTCTTCTTGCCAGTGAGCCGAGAGCTAGCAATTTTCTTAGGTTTTCTTCCACTTTTGTAAATCGGAGTGTCAACGGAGTAAAGGAGCAACTGCCGCTCGATCTCTATCGTCCCATTCCCCAGAATTCTTTTTGTACTCGGGAAATCCTCAGTGTAGGATCACTCAGGCGTACTCAATTTGTGGTGCCTTGTACCAATAAGAAAAGACAATATTTTTTCTTCTTTTTTGTGTGTGTCTACAGCAATAGCATTAGTCGTACGACTCAAAATTCGTCGCAAATGAAGATCGTCAGGTTATGCATATCATCGACGGTATTGAGGCGTATCAAAGATCGATATGTGATAACTCGGGGGTACTCTGAATCGAAAAATAACGATCGTGCAAGATGATATTGTTCTGATGGATACTATGCTTGGGATTTTAAGAAAATAAATGTTGGATGAAAATGATCATGTCTTGATGGTTACGTCGATAACCATAATATCGACGTTCTTGTCTTGCACGAGCACAACTCCAGCCTCGCCCATGTGTCACATCGAATTTGGGGACGATCTTTCCGCGTGAGCACGGACATGGTGATTCATGTCGCGGGAACGATCGAACTCAAAAAATCAAGATGTGGCAATTTAGATTGCTTCGACTTATGGTTTGAGGTGAAGGTGGATTCGAGGATTGATCGAACTTGTGATTGATGATTGAGTAAACTTGAGGATTGAGTAGATCCAATCTGCATATCGAGAATGAACTAGTCTAGACTCAATGCAATAGTTACGTCCCGATGAGGATGATTATCCTACGGGAGCATTGTATGGTGATTTCATGCCCACCGTGGATAATAGAACTCGCATGAGATTAGGGTATGACATATTGTTAAAGTCAGACGAACTTGTGATCGATTACGTGAATTGGGATAAAAGACTAGGGAATATGAAATAAAAATTATGGTTTAGTGACAGTCGTGTCGTAGCGTGCTTGACTTGGAAGGAATGGATAGGTGGATTATGTCGAACGTGCTCGAGGAAATGGTTAAACATGACTCAGTATATGATAGTTTTGCTGAATGACTCGGACCCCTTAGACTAAGTATTACAAGTACGAATAGGAGATCTATATATGCTCGATGTTTAGAAATCTGAGTGATGCGAGCTTGGATAGAAAATCCTGTACTATCAACTTGGTTTGACCCTAGGATTGGGGTCAGTGTTGGCTTTATTATTGGGGAACTATGATTCCAATCCTGATATTGAGATTTCTAGATGACTCGAGTGTCCCTTGACGACTCGAGTGTTCCTTAACGGTGACGTTATGCTGGGAAATATGATTTCTAGAAATTGTAACGAGTGGCTTGGTTAGAAATTGTTTAGTCGAGTGATGACTCAGACTAGTTAGACGGTTAGTATGCTATGGGTAAATGGATTTAGCTAGAGAATGTTATGGCTTAGAACATCTGAATATTGCCTTCGATTGGTTGGATGCAAATCATATGTGGCTAATACAAAGTTGGTTGCTAAGCTAAAAGTTTTGGAAATATTGTCGGTGACCTAAAAGAATATTAGAAATCTGTGCCTTGACCCTAAGGTATAATAGATGTTAATCCATCTTGATCACCAAAGGATAGTCGTTGCATATATGCATGTATGTTGAGGAATTAAATTGTACTAAAAAAGTAACAAGCAGCAACCCTAAGTATTTGTATTACATAGAGAATGGTTAATTGATACGGGAATTATTGAATTGAATGGAATGAACTACTCGACCCTTGCGGTAGAAGATTTAAGAATGGCCATAAGATAGTTTGATGACTGATGAGACGAATGGGATTGAGAAATTACAAACATGTTAGATAATGTCGGTATATGTGACTGTTGGTTGTGGTATAGTTTGCTGGCTTATGACTTAGTGGTTTGACTTTGTCATATAAACCGAATAGTATGATTCCATAGTTATGTTAAGACTATCGGACTCGATGACCCTTGCATAGTTAGCCTTGGCTTATGGGTTCGTGTGGGTACAAAGGCATTGGAATAGAAATTTGATCATTGGATCTTTTACTTGATAGATTATTAGAAGGATGAAAATCGTATGTCGGGTTGGCATTGACCGTAATGTTGATAGATCGATCTTAGTTGATCGTTGGATAAGTCTAGAATGAGCCTCTGTGGGAATTATTTCCTTGAGGAAGACCCTGGATAGATAGACTTGAACCTAGCGACCGTGGAACACATAACCAATTATCGGCATAGTCGACAATGGCAATTAGTTGTTCAGACTAAGTTGAATCCCATAGGTTTGGGTAGAGTTGCCTCGAATAGTTGGTTGCATGTTGGCCTGAGAATAAGAAGCTAGCATGATCCCTAGTAGCCGTCCACTCTAGGGATCACATGAATGATTAGGTTTAGCTGTTAGTATAGCTAACCTTAGAGACTTAACTGAATAATAGATGACCTAGTGGCATCGAATGAGAGATGATGGTGATAAGTATTGACCTAAGGAGATGTATGCTTCAGCTTGTGCCTTAGAGATGTATGACCTTTTTAAGTTATATGTCGGCCATAAGTGGGAAGTACAATCATAGGGTAAGACTTGAGTGGTACATGTCGAGCAGTGAATTATTCCATGAAATGGAATTGACTGCTCATAACGAGAATGTTTGATTGGTATCTATAGTCGGGTAGCTGGGTTAGCCTTGACGTCGCATAGAATTTTATCCTTGGCTCGGGTAATCGATAGTGGGTGACGTCGGATTATATCTTTTAGAAAAGATGAATTGCCTCGACAAGAAATATTATTGGATTTGGGAAGGAATATGATTACATGTTGTGAACTCTTGATATGATTGGCTCTAAGTTAGGCCCTTGATCGAATGTTAGAAATATTATGCTTGGAAAAAGAGCTTACCCGAGTTGTCCCTGATGTTAAGTGTTATGGCCTGGAAGATAGTGATTGTGGCAAGTGAATAAAGTAATAAGTCAATTGAAAGGATACTAAGTCGGATTTGGAAAAAGCGAGTTATACCGTGGCTTATCGAATCGTACTGACATGGAAGTTGGCTGAAGTACATGTGTTTTGGGAATGCCTAAAATATGTGTATGGATCCAACCGAAGTAATAGGTTACGATTGAGATAACATTATGGGAAGAGTTTATTGCACTAGCACGAACTTTGGCTGAAATGCATGCGTTTTGGGAACGCCTAAAACATGTGTACGAAACCAGATGAAGTGGTAGGCTGCGACGAAGTAGAGACGCATGAAAAATGTTGGTGAATCAATGAAAAGTTGCAAGTATTGGAAAAGAGAAAGATGGATTAAATCATTGCAAGTATTTGGAAATAAAAAAGATGGATTGAAACGTTGATGGATTAAGTGGTACAGTTGGATAGCTATTTCGAAATGGTCGAGTGTGATGAACTGAATATTGAATTGAAGCTGAATGAATCACTCGTTGTGACTCAGTAAATCTAGTAGATGAGTTATTTTCTTAAGTTTCGAGGATGAAACTTTTTCTGAGTGGTATATTATGTAATGCCCCGCTCCGCACGAGGCATTTGGTTGGCTTGTTGGATGCTATCAGAATGTTGGACCGTAACTTATGTTGGGAATCAAGATAATTGAGATTGATGCAGTCTCTTAGCTGGCTGAACAGTATGAGTATTGGAATGTGGCTCGCTGGTGGAGCTACGCTTAGTGGGAACGTGTGCAATCGGAATAAAAAGACCCTTTTATGCAAGTGAGTAGAAATGTCCTCCTTCCTTCGTACTCCGCATGCTTAATAAAATAGAGTAATACGATGTTATGAATTGTCCCTAAATGTCCCGTATTTTGGTTACTAGTAAATAGAGATGCTTAAGTTGCCTAACGTTGGAATATACAACACATGAACATTGAACGGCTGAATGAATCATACTTGAACTGCTAATGTGACGATGCCTGAAAATGAATTGATAATGTCCCTTATGCTTAACGTTGTCGGAACAAGTAGAACACTTGAACAATGAGATGCCTTGTGAATGATAGAATAAGAAGAGAACTGGCTATGCTATCGACCCAATGATCCAAATGAAATAATAGAATTATGTACCTTCTGCATAATTGTTGCTGTTGCCTATTTTAATATAAGTAATAAAATGAATGATATTATCCCTATGAAATGAAATGCTACATGTTCCTTGAGAAATGAATAATGTGGGAATGCTTCAATGTGTTTGAGTTGATGGAACAAGACATGAATGATTGGAAATAATGAGAATTGATGAGACTTGGGATCGTTGAGATCACCAAGTGAAATGATGGTAATGTTGATAATGAATAAGTCATTGAACATGACTTGAATGAGATGAATGATGATGAACTGTTGTCTTTATTATTATTTTTACCATTCGTTTACGTTCACGATCGAGTCGGACACGCATTCGCATGGTCATGAACAACTTATGCATAAGGTTTGGTGATATATTTTCTCGGACGGTACCCCGGGACGTTAGGGGGACCGATCCGGCCTAGGAGGAAACAATGGCGTGCTTTGGTAGCACGGGTCTTGCAAGGTATCCTTTGGGGCTAGCTACCTTCTCTAGAGTCATTGCATTACCTTGAAGTCCTATATGGCAAATGTCCGTTTGGTTTAACAACACCAGTGGCCATGTAGTCAGGATGCACGCTAATGAATATTTTATGCAGGCAGAGTAAGTATATTGCCTAACCTGTATTTGATACAGGAACGAGGAGTCGGCTATCGGTAAGAAATTACTTAAATGTGATATATTCAATAACGTTGGTTCAATTTGCCTTCTTAACATGCTAAACGAAACGATGAGAAAATGTTTCCTTTCCATAAGAATTTCAATAACATGTTAAAGATGTAAATGCCAATGTTGCCTCGATGATGCCTAACACGATAACACCAAGTATGCTAAACGATGCCTTCCAGGAAGTATTTCCATAATATGCTCAACGTGTTAACTCAATGTTGCTTAGATGTTGACTTACACAAAGAAATGCTATACCATGCTATGACATGTTTATATTCTTCAATGTTTCTGCTCATGAACTGTAAACTGATGCTAGGCCCCAAGTAGAAAGATCATGCAAATAAATGCTTGCTAAAATTGACTAATTATTGTTGGTTTAGGCGAGTGGGTTGGATTCTGCTCGCCAGTACATAGATGATGTAATGACCCACGTTTTGTGGGCATGTGCTCGTGCTTGGGATATTCTGTACACTAAGATTTAGCTTGATCGGTCCCGCGGCATCGAAGATTTGTTGGACATGCAGAAGCTCTCCTTGTACAAGATGATGTCTTCTGTTTATAAAGGGCATAATGTATGGAACATTATAATCAGTTGTACCAGTGAATTGTAAGCCAAGTTGGTATATCAAGTTATAATCCAATGTATCAAAGTATCAAATATAGGTCTTCTAGCATTTGTTCAGTTGGCTATCAATGTAAAGTGAGATGTGTTGTAAGCATTGTATTTCAATATGAGTCTTGTACTCTTCTTCAATTATCAATAAAGAGAATACTTTTGTATACCTTTCTGTGACTGTAAGTTATCTTCTCATTTCCACTGCTACAAATCAAATGATATGTTCCCATTCGATAAGAAAGAATGTCCTCGTTAACTTCAATTTGTCTGCTTCTGTCGCTGCGATATGTTCCTATTTGGAGATAATTAATTATGTACCATCTTTGTCTTGTACAAATGTAATATCAGACTTGTACGGCATCACGCCCAAGCGAGGACGATCGATTCCAAAAGATAAATATGTGAATAAATGACTCTACGAATCGGGGCGTGACAGGAAGTATCTTCATATCTCTCTTAGGCTTAGTTAATTAAAGCGATCTAATTAATTTTAATTACTAAATAATCTAAGACAAGCGCTAAAGATTTAATCTAGCAATTTCTTAAAGAACAAAAAGATCGATAAAGTAAAACAAAACAAACATAAGCGATTACATTTAATTTTGTCAAAAGTTTTTCTCCTAAGATCTAATAAAACAAAGCAGTTCATTAAATCTTGGTTGCTTCACAAATTAGAAATATCAAACAATTACGGATTTGATATCTAATTTAGCGGTAGATCGAAATGAATAATAAACTAGTAGGCCTCCTAGTAATTAAATAAAACAATCATGAAAGTCGGCATATAAAAACATTCAATATTCAAAGTATAAATCAAACATATAAAAATAATTTAGATCTCACAAGTTTATTGACTCCAAGGCTTCCGTACACTTCGACCAACAAGACTTTTACCCGCACATATTCATCAAAACTTCAAAAAAATGTTGGAGAAGAAGAAGAAGAAGGGTTGTGTGTTGTGTGTTTCTTTTCCTTATGATTTCTACCCCTTTTAAACACCCTCAATTAGTTGTTTGAAGCCCAAAATATCTTCCCACAAATCCTCTAAAAGTTACAACTTCTCAAACAAAAAAACTAAGTCATAGAACAAGTAGGAAAATAGTTATTTTCGTTCCTATTTTTGTTCACAACATCTTTGACCCAACTTCAAGCTTGATTTCGTTCATGATGTAGCCTGAATCTCGAAAACCTTAAAATAGAAAAGTTGTAGCCCTTTGTCTTATCTTTCCAAATCTTTTTGAATCACCTAAATTTTTTTTCGGAGGAGAAAGTTATGCCCATTTTGGTAAAATGTGTCAAAAGTGTCCAAAATTGTAATTTAGTTCCATTTTGCACTTAGTGTCTCCAATTGCATCCTAAAGCAAAATACAAATATAATGAGTACCTTTAGTCATTAAATGAGTATAAAATGGTAGACATTAAGGGATAAAAATATAATATTTTATGTTCTCATCATTGTGCTTTGAAGGCAATAGATTTCTCTTTGGGAGTTGCTTATTCAAACTCTTGCAAGTCTAGCTCATGGGTCATGAGCATGCCCGTCAGTGTATCAAAAGTTATCGTGGTGAGGCCATTTCCTTCTATGATCGTAGCGGCTTTCGGGTTCCAATTCTTGGTTAGATCCCGCAGACCCTTTCTGATCTTCTCGTGATTGCTGTAATCTTTACCAAAAGATTGTAAAGGATTAGTAATATCAAGAAAACAAGTAAACATCTGAGTAATTGACTCACCGAATTTCATCTTGAAAGACTCGTACTCCCGTGTTAGTCTACTAATTTTGGATTCTTTCACTTAGAAAGTTCCTTCATGAGTTACCTCAAGAAGTCTCCAAATTTTATTAGACGTACTACAGGTGGATACCGATTGAACTCGGTTTTGTCAATTGTACAGAATAGTACATTGATGGCTCGTGCATCTAAACTAGCCTATGTCTTTTCATGCTCCGTGTATTTGTCGTGTAGCTTGTCTATAAGTACACCATCAATCACTGTTCTAGACGATTTCTTATAATTGTCTATCACTATCGACCAAATATCGAAGTCCAGTGATTTGATAAAGAAATTCATTCATGTTTTCCAATAGGTATAATTTGTTCCATCAAATAGTGGGGGTCTATCTGTGCATTGCCAGTCACTGTTGAATATAGATTTAACGGCTGCCAAAGATATATATACTCTCTACATTGGTTATCTATAAGTATAACCTTCTCTGATACCAATTGTAGGACCGTTGAGCACCTCTAAAGGGGGGTAAATAAAGTGTGTGTGTGTGCAGCAAAAATAATCACCCCTTAAAAATTAAGCAGTTATAAACTATGGCAAGTAACAGATAGTAATTAAAATACGGTAAAGTAAGAGATCAGAGAATCAAACTCAGTGACACTGCGATGTATACTGGTCTCCCTCTGAGAAGACTACTCCAGTCTCGACTACTCTTGCTCGATGCTGATCCACTATGTACAAGCTAAATGAGAGCTTGTAGTCTCTTACAACATCGTGCTTGCTTACGAGCACACGACCGACTCCACAATATAATTTCAAAAACTGGAACATTTTCTAAAAGATGCCTCTGATACAACTCTTCAGTACCAAAACTCTAGATCGAACAGAACTGTACTGACTTTGGCTAAGAGTGGTTAGGCTTGATTTGAAAGCTTTAGATCTTAGAAATACACTTAAAGAGATAGAGAAGAGAGAATGAATGAGTGATTTGAAATGGTGAGAATTTTTCTCTATTTATAGTATTTTTGCTGACCAAATTCGGACAGAGTTCGGATGCATGAATCTCGCAAACGAACGTTATAGACAGACTTGGTGGAACTAAAATTTTGATTTTATCCTGATCAAACTCGGGCCGAGTTTGCCCAGAGTTCTGTCTGGGTCAGAACACTTTGGTTTGGGCCAGATTTGTGTAAGCTTTAGGCTTTTTGGAATTGTGGACTTTTGGGATTTAGATAGGTAGGCTTATTTGGATATGTGGACTGATAGAAACATAAGCCAGTATCAATCCTGATCAACCTCACAAGTATTTCCTAGACTCAATAAAATTAAAGAATACATAAAAATATAAAAGTCTTTATCTTGATTCCAGTGCGATATTATTCTTGATGACGATGCGATGCTTGAACTTTGAAGTAGTAGGATGTAGATGCAGTATACCTTATTTTTCTTTAAAATTTGTAAACATGTAAAAGTTTGTATACTTTGCGTATCGACCAAAGTTGACGTTGATTATCAAAATCAGGTGTGATCATTAACCAATGGGCCAACAATAAGGACCTCCGTATTATCTTTTGGTGGCATGGCATGAAGAGAGATATGGCACTTTTTTTGTCGTAATGTATGTTATGTCATTAGGTTAAAGCTGAGCACCAGATACCGGGTGGGAGATGCAGAACCTGGAAATTCCAGAATGGAAGTGGTAGCACGTGTGCATAGATTTTATTGTTGGTCTGTCGAAGATGCCACGGGAAAATAACACCATCTAGGTCATCGTCGATCGACTAACCAAGTCAGCGCATTTCATTGCCATCAAAATTACTTGGAGCGTCGATCGCCTGGCTCAGATTTATCTTGACGAGATAGTGCGGCTGCACAGAGTTCCAGTATGCATCGTCTCTGATCGAGATGGACGGTTTCTATCGCGCTTTTGGATTAGCCTTCAGTTGGCTCTGGGTACTAGGTTGAACTTTAGCTCGGCTTGCTATTCCCAGACCGACAACCAAACGAATACCATTATGTCACGCCCAGATTCAGTAGAATCGATAGTCGTCCCCCGGACGTGATGTCGTACGAGCCTAAATTGTGCTCGCACAAGACAATTTTATAAGGTTATCTAAAACACAACATTCAAATCCAGTATGCAGAGAAATTGTACACATTGATATAGAAGGAACTTGTCTTTCATTGATAATAAACTTGTTTCCAGAATCGATTACAAAAGATGCCGTACGGGCTAACAAACTGACTGAGATGAGATAGTCATTCTATACATTTATATCCCTTTATACAGAGCAACAAAAATCACTCTCTTGGACCTAGGATCGACGAGAGTTAATACGATATAGCGATGTGTTGATTAGAGTCTTTAAAATATCGCGCTAGTAGGGCTTTCAAAATGGACGAGCGTCGCCTTCAGTACCTTGGCACGCTATCCTGATTTGGGGTACCTGTGGAGAGCGAGGGTCAGTATATTACACGTGTACTGGTGGGTGGGTAATTATATACGTGTTCTCATTTGGTTCAAAAAAATTAAGTAAACAAGCATACGTATATTTGGTGAACTTTCTAGCCATCATAAACAATTCATGATAGCATTTGAAAAGCACGAATAGCATAACAATGATAGTCTTACCCACGGCAGAGCGTGCCGTTGCAGTATAAAACTTACCATGTTCTTCCCTATCATATTGATAATGATGAAATCCAATAGAGTGCATTTGTGAAGGTCACTAACATGACAAGCCATCTTGGACATATAGCTTGGTAAGACAGAGGTCCTTCAACGCAGGTAGCGAGCCCCATTGAAAGCCACTGCCTACCGTGGCATGCATCTATCATAGCTATCCGTGTTTCTTCCTAGGCCAGATCGGTCCCGTGGCCCCGGGATATCGTCCGAAGAAACAATCGCCCTTGTGCACAAGTTATCTATGATCGTGCTAAGTTAACAAGTTATTCATGGCACGTTTCATGGTATCGTTGTGACATTCATTTAATCGATTTGATCTTTGCTTAGCACAGTTCTATATAGCAAGGTATTAAGCAAGTGCGTAACAGTTATATTATAAGTAGTTCTATAGCCCGTATACGTGAGATATCATGCAACAGTTTATTGGAATAAGCCTTTGTGTCATTGCATTTACATCTAGCATATCCTATTCTGGTTGGTCACGCTAGACGTCGCCTACGCGATCACCTGAAATTACATAAGCACTTGATCAGAACAATGACCCATTCAATGAGTTCGATACGGATGCGAAGTTCAAAAACACAAGCCATAAAAACCTTCAACAATATTCACGAAAACGCATTCAGAAAACCAAAGCCAAAGAAGCAATTGCGGCATGAAAAATAAAGCAACGGGAGGTCTCTTCCGACTCAGCCACAGAGTCTATCCTCGAGGCGTAACCCGCTAAATATGCGACTTGATTCTGAATAAACCATTCCATAACGAGGAAAGGATCTTAATTCAATCGGTCCCGTTCAATCAATCAATCTTGCCTAATCAGTTTTGACTAAATCGATAGCGATAATGTTCCTTTCTCGCGCACCCTATGAATGGAAAATGGGGCACGATGTAGGGACGGGACACTATACAGCGCCACGGGTATACCGTTTAAGAAAACAGTCACTCCTTGCGCACAAATTGTCCATGACCATGCGAATGCGTGTCCGACTCGATCGTGAACATAATCACATGGTAAAATATTAAAAGTAAGTAAAGGCAATAGTGTATCATCTCATCTCATCCAAGTCATGAATTATCAATTCCATCATTAACATCATTCCACTTGGTGATCTCGTCGATCCCAAGCTAAAACATTTTACATTTCATCAATTATTATATTGTAACATTATCACATCATTCAGTTCTCAAAGGGACATGGAGCATTTCATTCATTTTATAGGGACATTTATTATTCATTTTATTGTGTCAATAGCATAGCTAGTTCACTTCTCATGTATCATTCACATAGTATTGCAGTATTCAGTATCTTATTCATTTTAGCAGCATTAACATGAGAAGTATTATCAATTCATTTCCAGGCATCAATTCATATTAGCAGTTCAATGTTCAAGTATCATCATTCAACAGTATTTAATAAGAGCATCTCAACTATTCAACAACTAAAGCATGGGACATTTAGGGACATAATACAGCAATACAATACTCTATTTTACTAAGCATGAAGGAGTAGGAAAGAAGGGAAAGTTCTAATCACTTGCACAAACGGTCTTCTTGTTTCGATCACATATAAATCTTTTTGAGGTGAGCTAATATGTCATAGCGAACATGTTGTCCATTAGCCGCTAATGTTTGACCTGCTCAACGGGTCCTCTAGAGATTGATTTGACATAAAGTACGATATTTCCACTAGACATAGCCCCACCAGCGAGCCATGTTCCATAACTTATTCCATCCGGCCAACTAAGAAGACTGCAACATTTTCAAATATTTTGATTTCCAACACAAGTCACGATCCTACATTCTGATCGTATCCAACAAGACAACCAAATGCCTCGCGCCGAGCGAGACATTACATAATATATCACTCAGAAAAAGTTGTCTTCGAAACTTAAGAGAACAACTCATTCTACTAATTCACTTAGACACAATAAGTTCCTCATTCAGCTTATTTTCAATATTCCGATTCAGCACTCTCAACAATCTCGAAATTGTTATCCAACTGTACCACTTAATCCATCAATGCTACAATCCATCTTTCTCTTTTCTAAAATATTTATACTTCTCATTGATTCGCTAGCATTCTCCCTGCAGTATTATTTTGGTCGCAGCTTGGATTCATACACATAATTTAAGCGTCCCCAAAATATATGCACAGCCAACGTCCGTGTTAGTGCGATTCGATAACCTACAGGTGCAACTTTCTTCCCAAGTCTGACTTACACACATCAAATATCAATTTTCGATCCAGGCATTCTCAAAATCTATCGACATCCTTTAAATTACTTATTGTTTTGTTTATTTGCCACAATCGCTATCTTTCAAGCCACCAACACTTAACATAAGGGACTATCCAATAAGTTACTCACCTAAGCAAGATGTTTCAAACATCAGAACCAAGGGTCTAACTTAAAACCAACCATACTAAAAGTTTACAATAATCAACATGCAATTCCATTCCTTCCAATCTCAATACCAATATTTGTATCTCCTTTAAGTATTCCAGTATCTTATCGCAATGTTTCAATTTGTTCATCTATCATTCACTCAAAATAGGAATGCAACCAGCTATTACTTGATTTTGATTCACATTGGGTATCGTGAATGACCCCACAAATTTCTAATTGTTAAAATAACTTCCCGAATCCAACAACATTTTCCACCGAGGCAATTTATTATTTCTAAAAGATCCAATCCGAAGGTCACTCATTATCAATTACTCGAGCCAAAGCAAAATTTCCATACAACATTTCATCCAACACAACATCCATTCCTGCAATGTCTTATTTCAATTATCCTTTCCGACTATGAAATTAACAATCAAACTTCTTAGCAACAATCAATCTTTTGGAACAATTCACTTCTCGATACATACAACTCAAGTCTCACCCCATGATTGTAGTTCCCGCTTAAGGCCGACACATTACTTCTCAATTGTCCAAAATTTTTAGGCTCACGTTGAAGCATATACTTACTTAGTTCATACTCATCACTATCTCTAGTTCAATACCAAAAGGGTCATCCTACGGGTCGCCAACGGTCACCCTATTATTCGGTTAAGTCTCTAAGACTAGCTATACCGACAGCTAAACCTAATTATTTTGGTGACTCCCCTAGAGTGGACGACTACTAGGGACTATACTAATTTCTTATTCTCGGGGCCAACAATCAACCGACAGTTCCAAGGAACTCTATCCAAACCTATGGGTACAACTCAACCTGAACAACTAATCGCCATTGCCGACTATACCAGCAACTGGTTATGCAGCCCACGGTCTCTAGGGTCAAGTATATCTATGGTCATCCTCAAGGAACCAACTCCCACAGAGGCTCATTCTAGACTTATCCCATAATCGACAAGACTGATACGACAATATTACAGTCTAAATCCCAATTCGACATATAATTTCTCAGCAATTTTTAATTCTAATTCTTTCGTATCCACATGGATCCATATGCCAAGGCTAATTATTCAAGGGCCATCAATTCCATTCTGATATAGTCTCAACAAAATCATCGAATCGTATTAACCATCAACTTATTCGCATAACATCAGCATTGTCTAATAGAGAATTTCATACTCAATATCTCAAATTGAGCAATTGTCCACATGTACCATTCAATGATCATAAAATCGTGTTACATATGTGCAAATATCAACAATCATATTATTTCGGTCTGTATGACAAAGATCATGTCACTAAGTCATAATCCAGCAATCTGTGTTCCAATTGGCAGTCATCCATCCCGCCACACCATCTACCGACATTATCTAACACATTTTGTGATTCTCAATCCTATTTGTTTCCCAGCCATCAAAATCTCATACAAAAATTCATAAAATTTCATAATGCAAGGGTCAAGTAATTCATTCCAATCCAATCCGATAATTTCATATTTCAATTAACCATTCTCCACACAACACAAGTATTCAGAGTCATTACTTGTTACTTTTTGTGATACAATTCAAATCCTCAAGCATATATGCAACAACTATCCATCTCATCAAGCACGAACTCATACCTCAACATTCATATTCTCATTAAAGTCATCTAACAATATAAATATATCATCTAATTTAATTTTATGATTAAAAACCAAAGCCAAATAATAGGTAAGAGGTATATCACGCCAATATTTTAGAAAATTTGTTTCCATTTTGGAAACAACATAATCAAAACCAGCAGGATTTCTACATTTAGAAAATAAATAAGACATGTTAATAATTTCTATTAAAACTAAAGAAGAAGTTGGATAATAAATTGCAAATAAAAATATATGTAACATTGTAAAATAATTCTAAAAATTCATAAATTGAACTAGCAATTAACCAATCATTTTCAGTTACTTGAAAATCAAAACTTGGATTAATGTTACTATAATGTGTAATAACATCTTTAAATTTAATACAAGATTTTACTATTAAATAAGTAAAATTCTATCTATGTGGTGCATCCTTAACAAATCTCCTAAAAGTCATACCATATTGTGCACACAATATTTTAAAATCTTGTTGTCTACTTACAAAAGTGTTCAAATTGATTAAATATGATCTAATTTTTTCTAAATTTGCTTGAAAGAACTGACAAGCACATCTAACATGAAAAGGTCGTCCTTCTACTATGGGCAAAAATTGTGATTTAAAATAGTAATACAAGAATTGTTATTACTAGTAATATAAAGAATGAATTCATTTTTACTTTGAATATCATATTTACGTAAAACTTGCAGTATAGCTCTACCAATTGTAGAACTAGTATGTGCTTTCAAAGGTCATAGACAAATAATTCCTTTTGCAAAATTTATTTTATATCTAAATAATGTGTCGTGATACAAATAAAAGGGTAATTGTTTTTAGTAGTCCATATGTCAAAAGTTGAAGCAAATTTAATAGCATGTACAAAACTTTCTTTCAAAGCTGGCTTTTTTTAAAAAAAAATATTTTGACAACTTCTACTATAGTAGAAGATCTAGAAACTTTAGTAAAATAAGGATTAAGAGTAATACTTGCATAATCATAATATGATTCACTCTCGCCAAATGTAAAAGTTGTTCATCACAAATAATATGTTTTGTTAACTCAGTTTTCTTACGAGCAGCAGAATAAGTAAAGTTACATATAGAAGATCCTTGAGCAACGATGCTTGGCTGTGTTTGTTTAGCATGCAATATGTCCTTACCAATACAACTTTCATGTTTTCTTAAAGTGCCTGTGCCATCATTTTTTTATTTAAATTTTTTTCCTGTATTTCTTGCATTGTGCACCTTTAGCTACTGGTTTTTGAACATTTGGATCTAAAACCAGTGTGCCATATTATCGTGACATATAATTTTTCATAAAATTCCCATAAACTGACTTTTTCTATTTTAACATTAATAGCCATACTTCTAACTTCCGGAGTAACATTTGTGTCGATAGCACAGAAACAGAATCTGAACATGATTGTTATAAAAAAATCAGTATAATAAGCATAATTTTGTTCGGAACCACCTTGACAAGGCTTGTTAGAGCTGTAGCATCCATATTTAAAAAAAAGAATATTTTAGCAAATATTCCCATTCTAAATGTTGAAACTAGTATATACCTCCACTATTTTTTTAACTAGCAAATGCCTCCATTTTTGGTACTGAACAGTAAAAAATTTAACATATACCCCTACTTTTTAACAATTTTTGTTGTTGTTTTATACAGGAGTGAGGGTGTTTGCTAGTTAACAAAAATAGTGAAAGCATATGATAGTTTCAACATTTAGAATGTGGGCATTTGCTAAAATAAGAATATAGAATAATATGTGTTTTCAACAAAAAAGCAGAAAAAGGAAAGGAAATTCATAAATAAAAAAAGAGAGGAAAATAAAACTTTTTTAATATCAAAATTACTTGGAGCGTCGACTTGAAGCCTCCAAAATGTGAAGCCTCCAAAAAAAATGCACTTTAGACTCCAGAAGATTGTACTCCAGTATCCAGAAAGTTGTAACTTCGTGTTTCAAAAACTTGGTACTTCAATCTTGAGAAATTTGTTTGCTTCTAAATATTGTAAGAGAGTAAAGACAATTTATGTTAATTTTGATGATTTATGTCCTATTTATAGGATTTTTTGGATGTAAAATTACTCCTAATACCCCTAAAAATAGTTGTTATAGGAATATTTTTTGTCATTTTCAGCAGAATGACCAAAATATCCATCAAATGGATAGAAAACGACCACTAAAAAGGGAGTATTTCGGTCAAAATATCCCATAACAACCAATTATTTTTGAAAATTTGGGTCAAACCAGATCTAAACCGGACTTCGATCAGGTTGGAGGACCGGACCGGGTGGGTGGGTGGGTGGGGGGTGTGCTGAAACGGTTCAGACCAGTTTTTAAACCGGACCGAACTTCGGACCGAAAATGCGGACCCAGTCCGAATTCGTTACATGTATGGGCCGAGCCGGATCGGTTTGTTGTCTGGGTCAAAGCTGACTCAGACCAACGTTGGCTGGGCCAGTTCCAGACCAAGTTCCAGGCCGTCTGGTCCATTATAGACCTTTGATAAAACACTTGTTGAAAACAATCAGCAAGAGCAAGAGCAAGAGCAAGAGCAGCAGGTATGCTAAAAAGAAGCAGCTTCCTCTCTTCCTCCCTCCTTTCTTTCAAAATTTCCACCCAAACCTCCTTCTCCTCCTCATCTTCTTGTTCCCAACTCTCCGACGTCCTCCTCGCTGCCTCCCTCACGAAATCCCTCTCCTCTCCCAAACCCAATAATAATAATACTGACGTTGTCCCTCTCCCTCTCCCTGACACCGTGCTTGTCCACCTCCTCCGCCACCCCTCTCTGACTCCTTCCACGAAGCTTTCCCCCTTCGCCAATTCTTCGAACACCACCAACAACAGCATGTCCTCCTCCTTCGTACTCCTCTTCTCCCTCTCCCGCTCTTCCCCCTGCCACCTCCTCCTATCCCTCCGCCTCTCCAGCACCCTCTCCCCTTCCGCTTTCCGTACCGTACTCGACTTCCTCCTCCGCTCCTCCCGCTTCGACGACGCCATCGCAGCTCTCGACCTCGCCCACCGCAGCCATCCCCATGTCCTCACCCCTCACATCTACTCCTCCGTCGTCCTCGCCCTCCTCCGCAAGTCCCACCTCCCCCTCGCCCTCTCCCTCTTCCGTACCATCCTCCTCTCCTCCCCTCCCTGTTATTGCCGGGAACGCCGGGGCACAATTTTTCGATAGAAAACTGAGAAAATGAAACAGTTGTAAAGACAACGTTTCTAATGCAACTCCTTAAAGAAGGTTTTGCAACAGAGATCCAGAAGGATTCTGCAAATTATAAAATCTAAAAAGATATCGTAATACACGAATAATCTAAAGAGATTTTCGTGATCGTAGCAAACTGGCAGTAGTGCCTTCTAAAAAGAAGATACTGACAGAACTGCTAAAGGCAACAGAAGGATGACAGGCGAGAGATGGAATTGCTGGGGTGAATTATCACCGTTGCTCAAAGCTTTATTCGCCCTCTGCGAACAGCTTCCAGGAACCAGCAAGGTTGACGGAAAACCTTGGAACACTCCTGCTCTTCTGACTCCTCGGAAGACGGCGAACTCCTCTGGCAATGGTACTCTTCTCTCTCTGTTTGAAGTAACAGAACTCACGCGTACTAAAAAGTACTAGTGTTTGTGTTAAACAACACGCTCACTACTCTGTTGTGTTAAAGAACACTTAGAGTTTTCTCTCTGGAATTCTGATTACTTCTACCAACTGAGAGAGAGGAGAGAACCTGCATATATAGCCCACGGGGCGGTTGCCAAGCAGTTGCCTGCACTTCAGGGTAGTGGCAGAACCACTCCTGAACATGCAGCAACTGCTGCAACCGTTCCCGCTCTAATATGCAGCCAGCCATACGCACATACGCACTCTACGCACACTGCGTACGCTGCGTACGCTGCGTACATTGTGCACTCTACGTACGCTACGTACGCTGTGCACACTGCGCGTACTGGGCTGCGTACTGGGCTGCGTAACTGGGCCAGCGTAACTGGGCTCGTGTAACGGGCCGCGCATCGTGGTCGCGCAAGTGGCTCGCGCAACGAGCGCAACTTAAGCGCACTATGCGCCTAGCGACGATGCTGACGTGCTAAGTGCAAAGTGCACCAACAAAACGCCACATTACGCCTCATGAGCCCTTGAGCCCGAGCCCGAGCCCGAGCCCGAGTCCGAGTCCGAGTCCGAGTCCGAGTCCGAGTCGCTAAGCCCCAACGAGGCTTAGCTCCTATGGAAATAAATTTCCCAAGAGCAAAAAGCTTACAGCTTATTAATTGTTGATTAAGCCTTTATACCATTAATAATTAATCCCATATGGCACACACCCATGTGCACTACATGTGCATCTCCATAAAGAGTAAAGACTCATATATATGGAGATACACATTCCTTTCTAGCCGATGTGGGACTAAAAATCAAAACAAAAGGCTATAAACCCAACAATCCCCCACATATCTCTATATATATGAGTACGAGTGTTCCCCACAGTAACAGTCCATTATGCTTTTAGGATAGATGCCACTTAAGACTTGAATCTTCCCACGTGAGTCAAAAATCAAACTATAATACAAGAATGGACTAAGCCTTAAATTCTGCATCATAGCTGAAATTCTTTCCACTCACATAATGTAGTTACATGTGCTTCTGGCTGCACATTTAAGGTCGTGTGCCAGCCTGGTTTCAGTGTATAATATTGGGTGTCTACAAGTTTACCCTCAAGAGACGGCCTGATATCTCTTTGTCCATACACTATAGGTGAGTTCTTTATTAAAGAGATATGGCATGAAGCGTCCAACGCTTCCTTTGCGGTGCTACGCCGCTATGACATGGCCTTAAGCCGAGGACCTTACCCCGAATCACCGGGAACCTCATCGTAGTGTCATACTACCCGTAGCATGAGGTCTAGCCCCTTTGTAGTGCCAAACTACCCAGCATGAAGCCTTACGCTTCTGTGCGGTGTTACGCCGCTACGACATGGCTTGCAAGGCCGAGGCTTTATCCCTAGCCGGGTTTACCTCATTGTGGTGTCGTGCCCCCGTAACATGAGGAACACCTCCTCTTTGTAGTGCTGACTACATCCCTCTTTAATTCAATATACAGCATTAGGCCAACTGCCTATTTGCGGTGCTATGCCGCTGTGACTTGGCTAACATAGCCGAGGCTTTACCTCCTTCGAGAACCTCATGGTGGAGTCACCGCCACACATAGCATGGAGTCACACTCCTTGTAGTGCTGTGCTACGATGCTTCCTGTAAAGCATACCAGACATTCCAAATGCCTGAGAACTCATTAAGGTATTTAAGCCAACCTCCCACAGGACCTGTTTTCCGCAGAAAACAACAGTAAACAACAGTGGTTATAGGTCCGTAACCTCTCCATGCCCAATAGAACATGTACCCACCGTTTTTGATATTCTTCCGATTAGTAGTCCTCCCTTGAACCAAAAGCTAGATGCCTAGTAGATAAATCTTTGAACTAATAGCATAAAACTTTATGGTAGGAATACAATAATACAATATCAGAATGCCTTCAAGCCCATTTTACAAGCTGTGTCATCGACCAGCTGGCGCTTGAGGCCCTTGGTGAACGGATCCGCCAGGTTCTCCTGACTCCGAACATCAATTACTGCAATAACACCTCTCTTGATAAGATCGTGTTCTGCCCTGTGCTTCAACCGCACAGTCCTCTTCTTCCCGTTGAAGAGGTCATTTGATGCCACCGCCGCAGTCGCCTGGTTGTCGCAGTATATCGGTATCGCCGGTATTTGTGCCCCAACCACTGGAAGATCATACATGAGCTCCCGAAGCCATTCTGCTTCCTCGGCTGCGGTATCAAGTGCAAAGAACTCAGATTCCATGGATGACCGCGAGAGCATAGTCTGCTTCTTCGACTTCCACGATATAGCAGCTCCATCCATTGTGAAAATGTATCCATCTATGGACCTCTCACTCTCCACCTCTGAGCACCAACTGGCATCACTGAAGCCTTCCACTACCGACGGATCTCCGCTGTAGTACAGTGCATATGTCTGAGTCTTCTTGAGATATCTCATAACCCGTTCCACAGCTTTCCAGTGTTCAACACCTGGATTGCTCGTAAAATGACTCAGCATTCCCACGACGAAAGCTATGTCAGGCCTTGTGGCAGTAGTAGCATATATCAAACTCCCGTTTACGCTTGCATACTCCAGCTGCCTGACGCTTTCCCCTGAATTAGGCTTCAGCTTCAGATCACACCTGTACGGTGTATCGATCCCTGGAAGATCCCGATACCCATAACGAGTGATCATTTTCTCAATATAATGAGACTTTGACAGCTCTAGTCCAGTGTCTGTCCGGATGATCTTGATCCGTAAGATCACATCAGCTTCCCCCAAGTCCTTCATACTGAACTTGCTTGAGATGAATTTCTTTGTCTCCGTGACACATCTAATATCCGTACCTAGGATAAGCATGTCATCCACGTACAGACAAACGATCACACCTCTTCTATCAGCGAACTTCGTGTAAACACACTTGTCCGTATCGCTGACCATGTAGCCATTTGACCTTATAACTTTGTCAAATTTTTCATGCCACATCTTGGGAGCCTGTTTAAGACCGTACAAGGATTTCACCAACTTGCAGACTTTGTCTTCAAGACCTCTGATGACAAATCCCTCTGGCTGTTGTATGTAAATCTCTTCGGTCAGCTCGCCATTTAGGAAAGCCGTATTCACATCCATCTGATGTATCACCATCTTATTTATTGCTGCGAGAGCAATCAATATTCTGATGGTGGTTATCCGGGCTACTGGAGCATATGTGTCAAAGTAGTCAATCCCCTGCTTCTGAGAAAACCCCTTGGCTACCAACCTAGCCTTGAACTTGTCAATAGTTCCGTCTGCTTTCATCTTCTTCTTGAAGATCCATTTGCATCCGATGGGTTTCGCTCCTTCAGGAAGATCAACCAACACCCAAGTGTTATTTGAGGTGATGGAATCAATCTCATTGTCAATCGCCTCCTTTCAGAAAACCGCGTCTCTGGTCTTCATCGCCTCATCATAGGTAAGTGGATCTGCTTCCACATGATAGGTGACAAAGTCACTTCCGAAGTCCTTCGGCCTCCTCACACGCTTAGCTGACGGCTCAGCTTGTTCTGGTTCAATCGTTGTATCAACAACAACATCTTCTTGGACCACATCTTCATTGAAGACTTCAGTCTCTTGTGCACCCTCATTATTCTCCGGAACATTCGGAAGAACAATATTCTTGTGCCTTGCAAACTTGTCTTCAAAATATTCTGTATCGCGAGATTCAATGATATGATTTGACTCAATATCAAGAAATCTCCGAGCATCACTCTTCTCGGCATACCCCAAGAAGATCGTCTTTGTAGTCCTTGTCCCAAGCTTCTGAATCTTCAGATCTGGAAGCTTGACATATGCCAGACACCCCCACACTCGAATAACATTCAAGTTAGGTCTGACTTTGAACCAGAGTTCATGAGGAGTAATATCAGAAGTTGCATGAGGCACTCTATTTAGAATAAAAGTGGCCGTCAATGCAGCTTCTTCCCAGTAGCACTTAGGAAGGCCAGCAGTCAACAACATTGAATTTATCATTTCTGTCAACGTCCTGTTCTTCCTCTCAGCTACTCCGTTTGATTGAGGAGAGTACGGAGCCGTAGTCTCATTGACAATTCCATGTTCCTTACAGAACGATACGAATTCATGAGACCTGTACTCCCCACCTCGATCACTTCTTATCCTTTTGAGTTGTTGTCCAGTCTGTCGCTCAGCTTCAGCTCTGAACTCCTTGAACTTCTCGAATGCTTCGTCTTTAGCCTTCAGCAAGTAGACGAATGCATACTTTGAGAAGTCATCGATGAAGGTTATGAAATACTTCATCCCGACCTTTGTAGAGAACTATTTGAAGTCACAGATATCGGAGTGAACCAACTCCAGAAGATCTGTACTTTGATTAACCCGAGGAAAGGGTTTCCTTGTGATCTTCGTTTGAGCACAAACTTCACATTTCTCTACCTTACCCCACATTTGGAGATAAGTCCTAGACTAGACATTCTGTTTATTCGTTTACAATGAACATATCCTAGCCTATTATGCCACAACTCAAGAGTATAAGCAGAATGAGTGACTTCATTAATAACATTAATTACATTGGACTGATTTACAAGCTGAATCTTGAACATTCCTTCGGTATAAAAAGCTTTCCCGAAATATGTTCCCTTGATAGACATCACCATCTGGCCAGCATTGATGTCAATCCTGAGGCCTGCATTGCAGATAGGCCTCCCGAGATCAGGTTCTTGGCGATAGCAGGAACGTGCTTCACGCCTTGAAGCGTCAGAGACTTGCCCGAAGTCAGCTTCAACACCACCGTCCCGATCCCGAGCACTTCAGCTTGTGCCTGGTTCGCCATCATAACCACTTCAGAAGTAGGTGTATAGTTGGTGAACCACTCCTTACTGGAGCATACATGGCAGGAGGCTCCAGTGTCTACCCACCAGTCAGAGTCAGTCCTTACTGCATCAACCTGTGCAATCATAGCAACTACGTCAGTGATCATAGATACCTTACTAGGCTCTCCTTGCTCTGATTGCTTGGTCTTTTCTTTACACTCATTCTTAAAGTGGCCCTTCTTGCCACACTTGAAGCAAGGCATTTCTGACTTTGGCTTCTTTTTCTTGATAGAAGTTTCCTTGACTTTTAGATTGTCAGGGTTCTTCTTCTTGCTGTGGAAAGCCGTCTGCTTTCCCTTTGGTCCTTTGGTCTGAACCAGATTGGCGTTAGCCAATTGCTTGGACAGTGTGTCCACCTTCAGTTGAGGCCGCATCTGGTCCTCAACATAGATTTCCTGTAGAAGATCTTCAAGGGTGATCTCCAACTTCTTCCTATGCATGTTTGCATAGAACTTGCTCCACCCAGCAGAGAGCTTTGAGACAATCCCTCCAACAACAAACTTATCGGGGAGGGGCATCGCCTCGTCTTCCAACTTCTGTCGCAGTTTCAGGAACTCCTTCACCTGCGGCAGCATAGACTTTTCGTCCTCAAAGAACCACTTGTGATATTTTTCAACCACAAATATTTTACTGCGGTTCTTGTCTTCTTCGTAGAGTTTTTCTAGAGACTCCCATATGTCTCTAGCGATATTCTTCTTAGAATAGGATTCTGCAAGGGAATCGTCCATAGCATTCAGGATAAGGAGCCTGCAAATGCTATTTTCTCTTCTTCTTCACTTGGCCTGAAGTTTAGTAGCCGCAGATATTGCAGCAGCAGACCCAGTATCTGGAACAGTAGGTTCCTCTTCAAGCAGCACGTGATCAACGTCTCTGAGTTGAAGAGTGAGATAAACCTTCCTCTTCTAGACTTGATAATGCTCTCCATCAAACTTTTCTAACTTACAGAAGTCGGTGTTGAGGAGTGAAGCATTAATGTTTTCCATCGTAGCAATAAAGCTTTGAGATTGTTATTGCCGGGAACGCCGGGGCACAATTTTTCGATGGAAAACTGAGAAAATAAAATAGTTGTAAAGACAACGTTTCTAATGCAACTCCTTAAAGAAGGTTTTGCAACAGAGATCCAGAAGGATTCTGCAAATTACGAAATCTAAAAAGATATCGTAATACACGAATAATCTAAAGAGATTTTCGTGATCGTAGCAAACTGGCAGTAGTGCCTTCTAAAAAGAAGATACTGACAGAACTGCTAAAGGCAACAGAAGGATGACAGGCGAGAGATGGAATTGCTGGGGTGAATTATCACCGTTGCTCAAAGCTTTATTCGCCCTCTGCGAACAGCTTCCAGGAACCAACAAGGTTGACGGAAAACCTTGGAACACTCCTGCTCTTCTGACTCCTCGGATGACGGCGAACTCCTCTGGCAATGGTACTCTTCTCGTACAAAGTGTGCCAACAAAATGCCACATTACGCCTCATGAGCCCTTGAGCCCGAGTCCGAGCCCGAGCCCGAGCCCGAGTCCGAGTCCGAGTCCGAGTCCGAGTCGCTAAGCCCCAACGGGGCATAGCTCCTATGGAAATAAATTTCCCAAGAGCAAAAAGCTTACAGCTTATTAATTGTTGATTAAGCCTTTATACCATTAATAATTAATCCCACATGGCACACACCCATGTGCACTATATGTGCATCTCCATAAAGAGTAAAGACTCATATATATGGAGATACACATTCCTTTCTAGCCGATGTGGGACTAAAAATCAAAACAAAAGGCTATACCTCTCCACCAACACCCTCCTCCTCTCCCTCCTCAAGTCCGACCTCCGCGACGACTTCCGCCAGCTGTTCGACCAGCTCTCCCAAAGAGGATACCCCTTCGACCTATGCGGCCACAACATCCTCATCCATGCCTTCGGCCTATGGGGCCACCTCGCCCTCGCCCTCTCCCTCTTCAAGCGCATCGACTCCCCCGACCACTGCACCTACAACTCCCTCCTCAAGGCCCTCTGCTCCAACAGAAAGCTCAAGGACGCCCTCAGAGCCTACGAGAACATGAAGGAGTACGGCCACAAGCCCGGCCGCTTCACCTACCGAACCCTCATCTACGGCTGCGTCAAGTCCTACCTAGTCGACGATGCCATGCGGCTCTTCCAGGAGATAGAGTACAACAACAACAACAATGTAGTGAAGGCGGATACCGTTGTCTACAACGCTTTGCTGGATGGACTCCTCAAGGTCGGGAAGCTGACCGAGGCCTACCGCTTCTTTGAGAAGATGGTCTCCGACGGAGTTCGCGCGTCCAGCTGCTCGTTTAACATACTGATCGACGGTTTGTTCAAGAACGGACGGGCGGCTGCTGGCTTCGCCCTGTTTTGCAATCTGAAGAAGAAAGGTCAGCTCGTCGACGCCATCTCCTTTAGCATCGTAGTGTCAAATTTGTCTAGGAAGGGAAGGGTGGCGGAGGCTCTTGATCTGGTGAAGGAGATGGAAGGGAGAGGGTTTGTTGTGGATCTGGTGACGATAACTTCGATCCTTATTGGCCTGCACAAGATTGGGAGATGGGATATGGCCGAGCGGCTGGTGAAGCACGTGAGGGATAACGCTCTGTTGCCGAATGTTCTCAGGTGGAAAGATGATATGGAGGCTTCCTTGCAGAGTCCTCAGGACAAGGGGAAGGACTACACTTCGCTCTTCCCGTCTGTAGGGAGTCTGGGTGATATCATGAGTTGGACTAATCTATTGTCACCCAGAGAAGAAGAAAAAGATAGGAAAGGCCACAATTCATCGGATGGTGAAAGGAAAGATGAATGGTCATTGTCGCCTTACTTGGACCGGCTTGCTAATAAGTCGGACCCTTCTGATGACAGCTCTTGGATTTTTTTGCGAGCAGAGAAAAGAGGGTTCAAGATAAAGGAATCAAGTCGTTCGATGTCGACATGGTGAATACATACCTGTCAATATTTCTGGAAAAAGGGAAGCTCAGCAGAGCTTGCAAGTTGTTCGAGATATTCAGCTCGTTCGGAATGGACCCCGTGAGCTATACTTATAATTCTTTGATGAGCGCCTTCATAAAGAAGGGGTATATGAAGGAAGCTTGGGGTATCCTTCAGGAGATAGGTGACAAGCATTGTCCTGCTGATGTTGCGACTTACAATATGATAATCCAAGGGTTGGGGAAGATGGGGAAGGCTGATCTCGGTACCAACGTTCTCGACCGAATGTTGAAGAAGGGCGGGTATCTCGACATTGTTATGTACAATACTTTGCTTCATGCTTTAGGGAAAGCGGGGATGATGGATGAAGTGAACACATTGTTTGATAAGATGACGGGAAGCAGAATTAACCCGGATGTCGTAACTTATAATACACTTATAGAGGTTCATGCCAAGGCAGGACATATTAAGGAGGCATATAAATTCTTGAGGAAAATGTTAGCTGCAGGGTGCTCCCCGAACCATGTCACTGATACAATTCTTGACTTCCTTGAGAAGGAGGTTGAGCAGATGAGGCTCCGACAGGCATCCATGAGACGTGAAGAGGAGCTTGACACCAACAGGCATCCATGAGACGTGAAGAGGAGCTTGACACCAACAGATGATTTTATACCGGGCTGATCAGATGTAAGTGTGAAATTTGAATTTATGTGGTCTATAAGGTTCAGGATGGTAACCAGTCTGACCTGACAAGACCATTTAGGCCTGGTTTGGTATTGCTGCTACTTTTCAGAAAGCAAAAGCAGCTTTTGAAAACAGTCTCTCCTCTGCATTTAAAAGATGTCTAAAAATGACTAGCTCGCCGTAGAAGAAAAGCAAAAGCAACATTACCAAACAGCTTTTGCTGCTTGGTAAAATGGGTTGGTTACGCCATCAATAGTCATATTCTCTGGTTATACTTGTTGTGCCAAGTATGGTCAGAGAGCGTAATTTTGGTTAAGTAGACGGGACATATACATCTTCGTATTCCTTTTTTTTTTTTACCTCTAGTTATATATTTTATGTCTTATGTTGTGCCTTTGTCCAATACAAACTATTAAATAAATGGGTCAGGTCACATTTTTTGTAGGGTTTGGCCTTATCCTAATCTAGTAAGCCTTGAATGGGTTCAATATTGACAGCTATGTATTCACCATGTCGACATCAAAAGACTAGATTCCTTAGCCAAATGTGAGGTAATGAGCACAGTAGGACAAATACGTTCAACTGGTAGTATGACGGAGAATGGACTAAAGGTGGTATGTGTGAAAGAAAAAGTTAGCACTTCTCTCCTCATGAATTGAAATGCTTGGATATCTCCCTCAAGGAAGAAAGTGGAAGGGAAGGTCTGAGATAATATGGATATAAACTTTTAAGGTTAATGTGCGTACACTGATACCATGCTTAACTCATAAGTGTACAATGAGTAAACCCAATAGTTAGTCAGGTGCTTGATTGCTATGGTTATATAGTTGGTTTCTGCTGTATTTGAATGCTTTTAGTCTTTTTCTTTTTTAAAAGGGATTTTTTGACTTTCATCCCACTTGTTAATATGAATTTGTACTTACAACCCTCTTTTTAATTTTTTTAGACTTACATCCCACTTTTCGTCACGAAAAAAATTCATTTTGTCACAAAAAGTATTTGTTTTGTCACGAAAAATACTTTTAGTGACGAAAAGTGGGATGTGAGTCTAAAAAAAATAAAAAGTGGGATGTAAGTACAAAGTCATATTAATAAGTGGGATGAAAGTCAAAAAAATTCCTAAAAAAAAGAAGGTTAATTCAAAACTGGTGTCAGTAAATATTTTAAGAGATTTGGATGGATCCCGCGCGAGTATCTAGCTAGATCATATCTTCTGCGAATTAGTTACGAAAATTTAAAAAATATACGTATATATCTCAAAAGGAAAAAAGAATCCAAAAAATAGGTCTAGACCCGGACTCCGCTTTTATTTTGTTAATTGTTGCTCTTTAGCCCCTCTTTCTCTCTCCATCATCTTTATTAATTTTCTCTTTGGTTCTGATTCTGATCGAAAGGAGAGAAAAAAAGGAAGAAGGGGCAATGGGTTGTTGGTCTTCTCGTCATGCCTCTTCAACTTCAACTTCAACTTGGGTGAGCATCCTTATAACTACTACTACTACTATCCTTATTTATTTTTAGGACTCGTTTGGTTTGCAGAATCATAGGATTGGAAAAGAAAAGTTGTTTGGATGTAAAATGAATTGAGGAGAAAAGAAAAGTAATTTCCAATAGAAATTAAATTAGGGAAGAAAATGGTTTATCCGTTCAAACAATGATTTACTTTTTCACCTTTAAATATTCACTTTTCATTCCAATTTTTTTGGTATTTTTAAACAACGGAAAAAAAAATCGTTCTTTATTTCCAACCCGATGGAAGCAAGATACAAAACCAAAAACATCATAGATAGAGTTAGTAGGAATAAGGTGACCAAGTTAGTGTAAGTGAGCTATAATGTACTAGTATCCCTTCATTGTACTAGTATATCAGTCCATGCCCTAACCCTCATCTAAGGGTCTAACCTTTTGTCGAATATATCTTGGCTCACTAGCTATTACCTTCCTAACGGTCACCGCTCCGTGGTTCGCCTTTGGGTGCCTTAACCCTCCGTGGGTGGCGTTCGCCTGTGTTAAGGTCGTCTTTGTCTTTCTAACACTTCCTAAAGCACATTTGTGTTTTCCTTCGGACGCCTACTCCTGACATTGTGTTTAGAATCTTGAGCTTTATCCGCTTCAGTAAAGGTGTCTTACACTAGCCTTCTCAATAGCCTTACTAGCCCATCCAATTCGGTTATGGTTGTGCTTGAATAAGCCACCCTTGCTTGATCCCGTCGTAGTTGTCCTTCGACAATTGGTGGAACATACCGGACTGATCCTACTCAACGAAAGCTATGATTTTACAATTCAGTAACTAGCACTTCTCCTTGGAGCTGGACTCCGACTTCTTGCTACTTTGTGCCCCTTTTTTCTCTTAAAAAAACTAGCCTTTTCCAATGATGAGACTACACCAAGGAAACAACGAACCACTCCCCGATTCCGATCAAGCAAGGAAAAGCGGGTCGAAAAACAAGATGCTCATAAAGTCAATAAAAAATGGAGATGAACGACTTCTTGACTAAAGTATTTTCACTCACTCTTGTTAGGTTAGGACACGGTGCTTTTCTGTAGTAGACTTTGGCTAGGACCTCTGAAAGAAACCGAGGACTTCATTTAGTGACTTCGAGATTGTCCTCTAAACGATCATAATAAGGTAAGCTTGAAGATAAGTTATGTACTCCATTAATTTCTCAGTCCCTCTTGTCTGGTGGGTGCCGGCCGATGACATTGAGAAAGAATGTCTCCTTTCTAAACCCATGCGAGTAGGACAAGAAAACCTATTCAAAAACAAGATTGGGTAATTTACAAAGCGCATCTATCACAATGATATTCTTTTTGTTAGCAGCGATTTGAATAGTTGGCCGATAAGGTTTGGGAGGTTATTGTTGTGGTAAAAGTTACAGATTCTTGACTATAGAAGGAAGAAGGCACGTGGGAATGAGTGGAGCGGAAGGGATAAACAGTTCCAGGGGAAATCCATTTTTGAAAAGACGCGCACTTGGGAGGCTGTCGAAAAAATCCAAAGGTGTTGATGGTGGAGAAGCTCATCTTCTCTGGCATTGGTGACCGAGAGATCCCATTGGCCAGAATGCAATAGAACTTGTTAAACAGGGAGAGTACAGCCGGTTTGTACAAGCCGTTATCCACTTAGACTATGGGTTGGATAGTTATAGGATTTCGTGGCAGGTCTACTAAAAAAAGGATCACAACAACTAGTTAAGTCAGTCCAAGGCTTGCAACCCCCTTATTAACAAGTATATAGGTTGTGGTGGATTGGTTTTCCAAATAGCAGACTTTCATGATGGAATTACACGATGCAGTCAGTTAGTGCCCTCGATTGTTCTAGATAGAAGGATCATCGCGTCCTGGAACAACCATAACATCCAGCAGTTGCCTTGCGTGCAAGAGATTTCTATGCCAAGCCATTATTCCTGGCTATGTGTTGAGCAGCTAAAGAAAAGAAAAAGATTTTCTTTAGCTTCTTCTATGTCAACCAACCACTTGGTAAGAAGTAACCGGTTAGGCGTAGCAGTTTCAAAGTATACGAGTGGACACTTATTTTAGAAGCAGTCGATATATCCTTTTTGGGAAATCTTTAGGTTTATGTCCCATCTATTGTCTTTGAAGGATACTAATATCCCTGTTTATCACGTCCTAAAATGGTAGAGGATTGTGTTTTTATATACTTAGTCAGAAGATTCGTTCTTACACTAACACCAACATTATTGGTCAAGTCAATCTTTAATTCCCTAATTAGCTAGTCTTGAGGGTTGACTTCGAGCCCTCTCGGACTCAAGATCTAAACGATGAGGACAGGGGTGTGCAGGCTACGACGATGGAAAATGAGGAAGCGGGATAGACCAAGGTTCAAGGCAAGATGAAGAAGACTGACGCCTACTAATAAGGGGAGTAAATGATAGAGACTAAAATAAGGATTTAAGGTGGCTTAAAGATCTCCTAATTATCTTATACTGCCCTTAGTAAAATGGTGTATAATGACTCCATCTGGTATTAAATTAGATCGTATAGGATGAGGGGAACTCGATTTAGGACGACATATATTTGTATAAATAGAGATTTTAGGCATAATAGAAAGGAATGTTGTCTAATATTAGGTTCATGGAGCCTAAAACCATAGTTGTCCTGCCTAGACTTGGCTTTCGTTGGAAACCGACTTGGTCTTCTGGTTCTACCACCTAGGTGTGCCTGATAAGGAGGCTTTTGGTGTGGATTGGTGCAGCCCTGAATGTGGAAAGTCTAAAGCCAATCAAAATTCTAGCAGCAAGTGCAAGCCCCTAAACCTCTCTTTAAGTCTTATCCTAAATCCACTACTCCCCTCTTGTAAAACCTCCAGCATCTAATTTCTAAGAAGATGAAACAGGGAGCAGACTATATGTTGTATATATTGTGAACAAACCCACTTTCAGAAAAAGATTGGTTTCAACAATACATAAATCAGAGAAAAGCCTTTTTGGCACATTCTACCTGTTTGAAGAGAGTCCCCGGAGTTGTTTTGCCATACACTCTAATTGATTGGTTATTGACTGATGTAAGTGATAATCAGTATCACAAAGAAAAATTCTCTGTAGAAATAACAGATCCTTTGCAATACGTTATATGTCATCATCATATTATCATATATATAGCTGCAACATATAGTAATCAAGTTGTATACTGTAAATTATTAACCATCCAGTTCAGTGTCGGAACATCCTTACATTTTGTTTTGTTTTTGGCTTGTGTTTCGTGCAAATAAGAGCAACTACATTCCTTTTTCTGATTTGCAGTTCCTAAGATCAACTAGAAGTCATCATGCATCCTCAAACCAAGGTAAACCAATGTAGATCAGAATATTTTGTCTATCTAACTTTTACTTTAGAGAAATGATGATTCAAATTGTTCCTGGACAGATAGGAGGAGTACGAGAGAAGCATCACGACTGCAGCCAGTAAAATCTAACAGGGTCAATCCAACAACTCCCCAAGAAAGACATTTTGCTGATTTAACCATTGGTCAGAATGTCGTTGAGAAACATGAGCCACCACAGTCCAGAAGTGGGAACAAAAAGTTTCCATGCGGAACTTGCAATGGTAAAGCTCGGATCGCAGAAGAAGAACCTAAGGGAAGTGAGATTATTCCTCTTCCTATTGATGAAGAACTCTGTCCTATCTGCCTTGAAGGTTAGTAATTCATCCCACAAACATATACAGATGAAATTCTTTACTATATTTCATGCTCTAGACAGTTGACCTTTCTTGATTACATGCACCTTTACTATTATACCTAATCTTTATCGTGAAGTACACATGACCAAACTCCCTAAGTGCGATCCGCATATGTATACTGCAACTAATTGTAACTGAGGACGTTGGAAGTAGATATAAGCAATATTTGAAATGAGATTGAAGGCTGGAGAGATCTGTTATCAATCTAACAAGTTCACTCCCACATCTCAAGTTTTTTCGGAATTAGTCAACAATCAAAATATAGACGTGGTTAAGACTGTGCAATATAGAAGGATGAAAAAGTTTTCGTGTAAACCTTGTGATGTTGAACTCAAATCACAAAACTGGCATATTTAAATAAGCACCCGGGAATTTATGTCGGATGTAGAGAAAAAGTCCAGTCTTGAGGTACGAGGTCCGGGGCCCTAATAATTATAGCTTGTTGCTAATGTCCTATGTGCCCCCCTTAGAAGCTTCCTGTTCATCCGTCCACTGTTTGCTTTTCAGTAGGACGCTAGGGCTAAGAAAACCTAATAGATACATTGCTTTTATTGATGAGGCATTTGTTCAATCTGTTTCAACTCTGGGAGCTGTTCAGCCCACCAACTTATACACATCAACAAGTATATAATTAACTTTTTGGGTTTCCTTAACTGCACTTGCCCTACCACGAAGTTGTGGGGAAAGCTCCCGCTTTTTAAGTAGTGTGATTTACACTAGCCAAGAACGAACCTAAACTAGGAGGATGTACACAATTGGAGGATGGATACTTATTTATTCAACTTATCATAGATACATGGACTTATAAAGTACTCTATCATGACACTTAGCTTTGTAACTTGTTTTCCTCGGGTTACATAACTCATGTCTCTTGAGTTTGTAATGCATGACCATTGAGTACATATAACTCAAAAGCTCGTTTACTTAAATTTATTTACCACAAAATGTAATTTTAATTATAGCACTTCTCCTTCAAGTGCACTTTTGTAAACGATCCTTAAAGTGCATTTTTGTAAACGACTCCAAGCATTGATCGAGGAGGTTTGAATGGTCCTCTGGAAAGAGACCTTGTGAATATATCCGCAATGTTGCCCTTACTCCGCACCTCCAAAACTTTAATAGTCCCTTCAAGCACTTTCTCTCAAATAAAAGGGTAATGCTCGATTTCAATATGTTTTGTTCTTGCTTGACAATATGGATTTGTAGCTTTCAGGGCACTTTGATTGTCACCGCGAATAATAGTTTGTTTTTCAATTGGTAGGTAAAGATCCTTAATCAACCGCCTTAGCCATATGCATTCTTGTGCCGCAAGAGAATAAACCTTGTACTCCACTTTGGGTATAAAGAGACACCAACTTTTGCTTCTAGCTTTCCAAGAAGCGTCAGTTGTACCGCACAAAAATACATAACCTAGAGTGGATTTTCGATCCTCCGAAACACCTTATAAGTCTGCATTGGTATAACCATGCAAGAGAAATTTTGCACCCTCCTTGTAAAGCAGCCCCAGATCATGAGTCGAATTCACATACTTCAAAAATTACTTTAACCGCTTTTAAGTGAGGCTTCCGAGGTGCCTGCATATATTTAGTGTCAAGGTTCTAAACGGCGGTAGGCGGGGGGAGAGAGTCCGCCTACCGCCTAGGCGGTCGCTACATTTTGGACATTTTTTTTACTATTTTACCACTGTTTTTTTTGCATAATATGGATATTTTAAGGGTATTCCATGCATAACTAAGTTGTAGAACGAAGATTTATAAAATTTTAGTTTTGTAAAAGTGAACCATAGGCCCATAATGCTTACAAAATCTTTTTGGCCGAAATATTTTGTTAGCTATTGCTCCACCTAGGCGCCCGCCTACGCCGCCTTACCTCCGCCTATGCCGCCAACCTCCATTGGCCTTCTACTCCACCGCCTACCGAAAAACGGTACGGAGAGAGACCGCCTACCGCTTAGGCGTCCTAGGCAGACGCCATTTAGAACACTGTTCAGTGTTCTAAATGGCGGTCGAGACGGCCGCCTAGGTGCTAGATTACCGCTCCTCGCACCGCTTTTGTCGTTGGAGGTGGAGTAGGCGGTTAGTGGTGGTTTGGCGGCATAGGCGGAGATAAGGCAGCGTAGGTTGGTGCCTAGACAGAGCAATACCTGACTAGATTTTTAGCAAAATAGTTTTACAAGCATTATGGAGCTCACATTTAAATCTTTGTTCTACAACTTAGTTATGCATAAAATACCCATAAAATATGCATGTTATGCAAAAAAACAGTAGTAAAATAGTAAAAATGCGTAAAATGTATCAAGCGCCTAGGTAGTGCCTAGGCGTCCTAAGCGGTAGGCGGACCATCTTCGCCGTGCACCAGCCTACCGCCGTTTAGAACCTTGCATATATTGACTAACAAATCCAATAAAAAAAATCCGACCTTGTAATAGTCAAATATATAAGGCTACTAATAACCGCATGGTATGGTCGAGGATCGGAAAGAAACTTTCCTTCTTCAATCTAAAGTCAGATGTTTGTATGAAGAGGAGTGGAACATAGCTTGCTCTTATTCACGCCAAATTTCTCAACGATCTTCTCGGCATAAACCTTTTGATAAACAAATACTCCACCTTGCACTTTCTTCGCTTCCAAGTCAAGAAATAATGTAGTTCATCCAAGTCTTTCATCTCAAACCAAATTAAGAGTTCCACCCGAAGCTTTGTAACCTCTATATTGTCGTTGTCGGTAACGATCATGTCATAAACATATAGTAAAACAATAACATGTATGCCCCTTTGCTTTTTAACAAACAAACTCGAGCCCGTGTTAGAAGCAAAATAACCACAAATTTGAAGGTGCTTGGCAAGTTTATCATACCATGTCCTTGGAGGTTGCTTTAACCAATAAAGGACAATCTTTAGCTTGCATACATAGTTTGGATCATAGCTTTAGACATATCTGCAGTAGTTGCTCTATGAAGATGTCCTTGTCAATCTTACTATAGAGAAATAAATTTTGGACATCGAGTTACCATAGCTTCCATCCTTGACAGCCGCTAAAGATATGACAATCGGGACTGAAGTCATCTTTGCAACCGGACTAAATGTTTCTTTATTATCTTCTCCATATTTTTCTGAAAAGCCCCTTGCAACAAGGGAAGCTTTGTACCTCTCCATGCTCCCATCCACCTTCTTTTTCAACTTGTAGACCCATTTGCAAGATACAGGAACAACTTCTTCGAGCTTTAGCATAAGATCCCAAATTTCATTCTGTAGAAGCATGAAAATTTTCAGCAAATGAAGTCCCATGCGCCCAAGTCAGTGTAGCTCCATGCGCCCAGTCAGTATAGCTTCATGTGTCCAGTGAGTGAAGCTCCATGCGCCCAGTCAGTATAATTCCATGTGCCCAGTCAGTGGAGCTCCATGTGCCCAAGTCAGTGAAGCTCCATGCGCCCAGTCAGTGAAGCTTCATGCGCCCAAGACTAGCTCCCCCGAAAGGAGGACGCATAGCCTGAGACATGGCTATGCGCCCAAGCCTGACTCAGTCAAAGCCATAATCAAAACGTGCACCGAAGCACACGGCCACGACAGTCTCCACGAGCAGTCGTGCACCGAAGCATGCGGCCACGTCAACACCACGACCAACCCACGATCTCGCAGCCTGTATGCGCCTACATCCTATGCACCCAAAGCAGGACTATACGCCTACATAAAAACCAGCGTGTTTCCTCATGTGGCCGCATAACATCATTCCAGCTCAAGAACGACTATAAGAGGGGAGCCTCATCCCTCTTCAAAACATACAACGGAGAGCATTTTCAAGAGCCAAATTGCTGCACTTCTTGCCAGTGAGCCGAGAGTTAGCAATTTTCTTAGGTTTTCTCCCACTTTTGTAATCGGAGTGTCAACGGAGTAAAAGAGCAACTGCTGCTCGATCTCCATCATCCCATTCTCCAGAATTTTTTTTTGTACTCGGGGATCCTCAGCGCAGGATCTCTTAGGCGTACTCGATTTGTGGTGCCTTGCGCCAATAAAAGAAAAGACAGCATTTTCTTCTTCTTTTTTGTGTGTGTCCACAAAAATGGCGACTCTGCTGGGGACTACCTTTTCCTCTGACGAGAAGGTGGTGACGCAATCCGATACCGACAAAGTGGGGAGTACTCAGAAGATGCTGATCGTAAAGTTCGATCAGCAGGCGTTCGAAGAGATGCTGTCGAGGGACGGCTCTACTCCCTCAAAATCAGCGAAGCCAAACAAGTCTCGCACGACTTGGCTTCCGAAGGCTCGCTGTGCATATCCTGCTAGTGTCATAGCAGATATGCAGCTGGAGGACTCTGTCACATGGGCGTATGACTCTACCACAGAAGTTCCCCAAATGGAGAAGGCTCACACCGTTCCGGGCTCTACTAGTCCAGTGACTTCTTTCCTGCACAACCAACAACAGGGTGTTCAACACCCGAGACTTGGCAAAAGAAAATACTACGATGCCAAGAATCGGGGTGTGCGACACTCTGGCCGAACCCGACGAGGCTTACAAACGAAGGAGGCCAAACTGGAAGAAAACAACGTTGCTCCACCGGGCATGCGCCCAAGGGAGTGTTTGGGCGCATAACCCCAACCAGAACACTTCTGTCTTCAACAGGCTGGGCATCCAGAGCCATGCGTCCAAGGCTATGCGCCCAGGCTCTCTGGATCCGTACTATACGTCCACATCAAGGAGGCTCAGACATGCTGTCAAGGAGCATGTGCCCAAGGCCAGTCTCCAAGGCCTATGCGCCCACAACAAAAAGACAGGCCCCAACGCGTATAGCACGGGGCTGTCTTCAAGGACATCGCAGAATTTAGGTGTGGGGGTTGCCCCTGCACATGAACTAAGTCTGGATGTGCCTACTCTCCTTACGAACCCGCATGCAAAGCTCGACGATGCATGCAACATGGGTTGTAAGGCAAAACTTTCTTCCACTGGCTTGCGCGACATGATAAATCATAAGCGTAAAGCGAGGGAGAACATAACAATTCATAGTGCGCTTCCGTGCACCAGTATTGTTATCAATTGTTGTTGCTCCAAAGCAACAAGAGTGCCTCAGAGAAAGTCCGTGTTTCGACGTCTACACTTCTCTGACGATAAGAAGCCACTATGTGTTTCATCCAACATGGCTTCATGGGGTCCCCCTTTCGGAAGCTCCAATCAAAGATGGTGGACTACGAACCCAACTTTCTCTCTTAGCTCCGCGAGAAGAAGAAGGAGAAGTCTACCTACAGATGGCCAACAGGGTGTCACATCCGAAGGAGTCTATATAGGCACTCGATCAAAGGCAAGATTTCGTATGGATGACGAAGATTCCCAAGTCGGGGGTAGCATTTCCTCAGAATCTGAAGCAGATGACCCCCACACTGGGGGTGGCCTTCCAGAGGACGATGATCCCTCCGAATCCGATGGCGACTATCTACCTCCTCTACCTGAAGATGGACTTATCCACTCGGAGACAGACAGTATCAGCACCAGTTGTACTGCTTCCTCTGTCCATCCTCGTATGCTATCTACATACATGGCAGACGGAGAAAGATCTGAAGAAGCCAGTGATCAGACCAGCAAACGGCTAGAGGGTTTCGAAACAGCATTCGCCAAGATCACTGATATGCTTACCAGTATCATGGCAGTTCAAGCTGCGGGGGCGTTCCTCCACCTCAACAAAACGTCTTGGCCTACGTTAGTCCGGCTCACAGCAACAATCCTCCTTCACTACAAAAGAAGTATCATTCCGTTGCGCCTTCTCCAAATCTTGCAAATACCGGGGGTGGTCTTTCGTCAACAACGCCTGACAACCGTTCAACAGCCGTTTCCCAACACCTGCTCAATCAACAGGATGCAATTGATTCCTTGGTCGTTCGCCTCGACACCATCTCACACAAAGACGAGCTTCAGAAGATGGGGATATCTCAACCGTATCCCCCTGAATGGAGAACGCTACTTGTCCTCCTAACTACAAGCCGTTGACGCTGAACTCATTTGACGGTTTGACTTCTCCTCGTCAGCACATGACGTACTTCAACACGCAGACTCTGTACTTGCCCAGAGACGATCCGTTCCTGTCGAAGCTATTTATTAGCACCTTGCAGGGGGTAGCCTTCGAATGGTTCTGCAGTCTGCTTGACGGGTGTATCAATTCATTCAAAGACTTGGAGAGGTTGTTCCTCATCATGTTTTACGAGAGCGACATGCATGTTAGTATGTCCACCCTCATCAAAACCAAGCAAAGGAGGACTGAGTCTGTCATCGCCTTCATCGAACGCTTCAGGCGGCTAGCACTGAAGATGCCCTTCGGCATACCAGACTCAGAACTTATGGATACTTGTCGACATAACTTCCTTCCTACAGTAAAGTTTTATTTAGGTATACATAAGTATGATACATGGCCTGCTTTCATTGGGGCCGCTGATGCTGCTGAAAATGACGTTCCTAACTTGGAACTACTGGGGTTGAAAACACCCAAATTCGAAGACAAGGACAGGCATCCTCAAACTATCTCTGTTCGTGGGGGTAAAGGGAAAGAAGTCCTGAAAGTCGACACATCCAAAGGAGCTTCCAATTCTCAGGGCGCCTCCGACAAGCCTAAGGAGACCTTCTCCTTCGACAAAGACGATGTCATTACCATCTTCCATACATTGACGAAGGGCAATAAGCTGACATTGCATCCACCACGACGTCCTGCAGAGGCGAGCCAACTTAATGATCCCAAGTACTGTCTCTATCATCAGTACGTGCATCACTCCACTAAGGACTGCATCGTCCTGAAGAAGAAGATACAACAGCTTATCGACTGCCAAGTGATCAACCTCGAAGCTGAAGACAAGGTCGTATCTGCTAACATGATCTCTCTTCAGTTTGGTGACTTTTCTCCTACAGAAGTCCCAGACGGCGTGGTTCCGATCCCCAAGGCGATGATGGAAGTCGTCAACCTACCACCAACTCGCAACTCGACCTTGGTCCCACTCACAACTGAACGTGGCGAGATCATGTGGGTCCACCCGGACCTTGTCCAAAAAGTGACGCAGGGGTAGTACCTCCCAAAGCAAGAAGGGGCAAGAAGTCAAACCATGCCATATGGTATCCTCCCCCATTTATGAGGTTCTATCTGGCGAGACGCGATCGGGGAAGACTTATCTTCGGACGTACGATCCCGCACAAGAAGAAGCAGTACCTCCTCAAGCTCCTGCTGCCCCCACAAGCTCAGAAGCCGGTCCGTCCAAGCCTCAAACCACGGACAAATCCAAGCAGAAGGAGACGCGGTTTGACAAATCTCTAAAGGCGCCAGCTCCTGAAGGCATGGATCGACCCTACAACTTTGACATACTGGCTCAGCTAGCCAATACACCTGCCAGGTTGTCTCTGTTCGATCTATTGCGACTCTCCAAAGAAACGCGGAAGGCCTTAAGTGAGGCATTACTACACACCGACTCTTACCTCGCTGAAGTCAAAGCCCCCGCTGAAGATCCTGTCTCCTGTCCCTACTGCCACAGTACTATAGAAGTGGTGCCCAACATCACCTTCTCACAGGAGGACATGCTACTCAAAAATAATCGTCATGATAGACCCCTGTACTATACAGGGTATATCGGGGCGATCAAGGTGGACCGCATGCACATCGATCCAGGATCCTCCCTCAGTATCATTCCTAGAAATTTGCTTCAAATTCTGGGAGTCCATCTGCACAAGCTATCCGCAACCAACACAACTATCATGGCTTTCAATGCTGGTCGAAGCCATCCACTGGGCAAGATCTGTCTCAAATGCCAGATCGGTGATCTCCGAACGGAGGTTTCCTGCTATGTGATCGATGCCTATGTATCCTACAACGTCTTGTTGGGACGTCCATGGATACATGAGAACATGATCGTTCCTTCCACACTTCACCAGTGCTTCAAGTACGTTAACAACGACGGTGTCGTGAAGACGGAATTTGCCGATGTCGATCCTTTCAAGGGCATCGAAGCTTACTATAGAGATTCGGTACTTTACCAATCTCAACCCCCCCAGGATGACGACAATGAAGCTGACAATGAAGCTGAAGCATGTCCATCCTCCAATGGTCTCCTGATTATCCAAGTCAAAGGACGTACTACTCCAAAAAGTACTCCAAAGCCTCTCACAATCTGGGTAAAAAAGAAGAACCCTGACAAGGTCAAGCCACTGACCATCACTCTCAACAAGACATCCCGGGAGGAACCTACTGACACCCGTCCCCCAAATCCTGAAGAATTACCCTACGTGGTGAACTCGGCCAAGACTGTGGCTCCTCTTCCAGATGATGATCCTCTCAATGAGTATATCAATACTCATAATAATGTACCTTCAGCGGATGATGTTATCCCTGAAGAATAACTTGCGTATTTCCTTAGTAAAGGTTTATCTTTGAATTACTCCGATGTCTATCAATCTGTAAACCACTACATAGATACGATATACGCTATAGAGAACGGCATAGGACCACACCTCTGCATGCCGGTCACAACACCTTACCTGCGGGAAAAAGTTTACCCTGAAGACATCCTCTACTTCATCGTTCCAGCCAGAAAGAAAGATAAAAAGCTAATCATCTTCGGTCGTATAATTGGCGAGAGAAAGTTCGTTCCAGACTCTACTTCTTCCAAGCACAACACAGAAGCTAACTATGACTCTGGAAAAATGCAACTTTTTCGGTATAGTTGGCAGGCCAAGAACATCATCCAGAACATGAGATATGACATCAAAAGTGATAAAGGGCTAAATTACGGCCAAGGACGACGGTTGCCAATACGACACTTTGCTCCCCCCGGCAAACCCGAGGACTACTATCAACGAAGCGGTGTTGGTTTGGGCTATGTCTCTCCTCCAGCAACTCCCGAAAGATCAGATGATAAAGCTGATCGTTGTTCTCATTTTTCTGATTCCTCCCTTTGGGACTCAGACTCCAGCATCGGCGACATGTTCAAAGCAACTCTGTCCGTCAACATGGTTTCCGCCGACCAAATTACAGACGATATCCAATCAATCGAACTCGAACAATAGGCTCAAAAGATGGACACCAGGTGGGAGCTGTGCTTCGAACAACGGGAACCACCTACCGAAGACGAAGTCATCCATGTCAATCAAGGAGATGAAACATCCTTCAAACCAATCTTCATCAGCAAAAGCCTATCTGGCGATGAACGCCAATCTCTTATACAGCTTATAAGAGAATACATCGATGTATTCGCATGGAGCTATGAAGACATGCCAGGCTTGGACCCTAACGTCGCTATGCATCGCCTGAACATTTCGTCTAAAGCTAAGCCAGTGAAGCAGCAACAACGACGATTCCGTCCAGACGTCATGAAAGCCATCAAGAATGAAGTCAAGAAGCTCATTGCCAGTGGATTCATTCGCGAGGAACAACACCCAGACTGGGTTGCCAACATCATTCCAGTCATAAAAAAGAACGGTAAAGTTCGAGTCTGTATCGACTACCGTGATTTAAACTCTGCATGCCCGAAAGACGAGTTCCCTCTACCGATCACTGACGTAATGATCAACAACACTTGATGCTTCGAGCGGATGTCCTTCATGGATGGGTTCTCAGGCTACAACCAGATCAAGATGTTCCCCGACGACGAGAAACACACATCTTTTCGAACACCGTTGGGGGTATACTGCTATACGGTGATGCCCTTCGGATTGAAGAAAGCAGGGGCAACATACCAGCGACCCATGAACACAATTTTTCGCGATCATTTGACGATATCACAGTCAAAAGTCGTCTCAAGGGCAACCACCTCCAAGACCTGAGAACGGTGTTCGAACTAATGCGTGCACACCAACTCAAGATGAATCCAACCAAGTCTTTTCTGGGAGTCTCCAGCGGTAAGTTCCTTAGTTTCGTCATCACTTCAAAGGGTATACATCTGGACCCGGAGAAAGTGAAGGCTATTCTCGACATACGTCCTCCAAGAAACCTCAAAGAGCTACACGGACTACAAGGAAGGCTAGCCTACATCAGACTATTCATTTCGAACCTCTCTAGAAGGTGTCAACCATTCACGTAGCTCATGAAGAAAGGCGTATCTTTCGTATGGACTGAACAATGTCAACGCGCATTCGACGACATCAAGGTGTATCTTACAAGCCCTCTAGTATTGGTAGCTCCAATAATGGGGAAGCCCTTCTTACTATATGTCCGTGCTATGGATCATTTCCTTGGCGCCCTCTTAGCTCAGAAGAACGAAGGCGACCATGAACATGCAATCTACTACCTCAGCCACACAATGGTGGGTGCCGAGCACAGATACACACCGGTGGAGAAGGAATGCCTTGTACTAGTATTTGCCATCCAGAAGACACGCCACTACGTGTCTGGGCAGACTATCCACATTATATCTAAAGTCAACCCTCTCAGAATACTCATGACTAAACCGGGCTCTCTCAATTCTCGTTTAGCTACATGGGCAATGTTGTTGACTCTATACGATATGATCTTCGTTCCTCAGAAGGCAGTAAAAGGCCAAGCATTAGCTGATTTCCTAGCAGCTCATCCGGTGCCGGAGTTGTCCAAGCTCTACGACGAAATCTCCGACGAAGTGGTGGAGTCTAACACTGCAACTGAAGAAATCCCTATTTGTCGAATGTTCTTTGACGATGCATCAAGAACAGGACCCAAAGGGAATATCGTAGCTGGAGTAGGTGTCGTGCTCGTGTCACCTGATCATCTGGTTATACACCGTGCATATTCTCTTGTGGAACCATGCACCAACAACGTGGCCGAATATAATGCCCTATTAATCGGCCTGCAACTGGCAAAGCAACTGGGAGTTGACTACCTAGAGGCTTACGGCGATTCCAAGCTAATAGTTAGTCAAGTTCGAGGGGATTATGAAGTTCGCCACGAAGATCTCATCCCCTACCACAGAGCAACAATCGAGCTGGCGTCTACTTTCGCCGGATTCTTCATCGAGCACGTGTCTCGACTACAGAATATAGAAGCAGATGCTCTAGCCGGTCTCGCTGCTTCCTTGATCGTTCCTACCAATACACAGCAGTCGATCACAGTGTCTGGTTGAGAACTATTCTGTGTGAAAGATGCCTTACATATTTATCACAGTTACGCAGCGGAAACAAACGTCGATGCTAAAGATTGGAGATTTCCCATCATAGACTACGCTGTCTATGGAATCCTCCCTGAGGACCCGAAGGAAGCTGTATCCATCCAAAGGCGATCCTTCAGATTTTACTACGACACAGCTACCAAGATGTTGTACCGACGCTCTTACGATGGACTACTGTTACGATGCTTCTCAGACACAGAAGCCAAGAATGCACTCCGGGAGGCTCACGATGGAATTTGTGGTCCACTTCAACCAGGCCCCAAATTACAAGATCGCCTCAAATGAATGGATTATTACTGGCCCACAATGATAACAGATGCTGTTGAATATGCAAAGAAGTGTAGAGCTTGCCAGTTCCACGCCGACTTCATTCATCAACCTTCGGAGTTTCTATACCCGACGGCAGCGTCTTTGCCATTTGAAGACTGGGGTATGGATGTCATAGGACCAATCAGCCTACCATCCTTCAAAGGACATCGGTTCATCCTAGTTGTAACCGATTACTTCTCCAAATGGGCGGAAGCTATACCGCTCACCGAAATGAAGACGTCAAATGTGATCAGTTTCATCAAATATCATGTCATCTACCGCTTTGGCCTACCTCGCAGGATCATCCATGACAATGGTCCACAGTTCGCAAGCCATGCATTCTATCGGTTCTGCGATAAGAATCGAATCCGAAACGTAGCCTCTACTGCCTACAATCCAGCGGCTAACGGGCTAGCATAAGCCTTCAACAAAACCATCATAAAACTTTTTAATAAGTTCGTGTCTTCAAATAAGCACGATTGGAACGAGAAGCTCGGTGAATGTCTATGGGCCTATCGCACAACGGTCCGGACTCTAACAGGCAGTACGCCATTCTCTCTGGTTTATGGGAGCGAAGCAGTTCTTCCCCTAGAAATCCAGATTCCTTCTCTTCGGGTAGCCCTAGCCAGCGAGCTGACTACTGAAGAGAGCTACCGTCTGCGACTCCAAGAGCTCGAAGCGCTAGACGAAAAATGCTTGTTAGCTCAGCCGCATTGAGCTATACCAAGCACGCCTTTCCAGAGCCTTCAATAAAAAAGTGAAGGAAAGGATCTTCCAAGTCGACGATCTGGTCCTAGCAGTGAGAAGACCGATGGTCATGACACACAAAACAAAAAAGAAATTCCAGCCTAAATGGGAAGGTCCTTTCGTCATAGAATCGGTGTATTCTAACGGTGCGTACCGGCTAACCAAGCCCGATGGTGACTTGCTCATGATGCCTATCAATGGCAAGTTCTTGAAGAAATACTATGTGTAACCTATTTTTGTTCACATATATTCAGTCATGTAAATATACAGTGCGATGTTTATATGATTCCAAAAAAAACTATCTAACTATTATCCGTATTTCAAGAGTCTTGAATACGCCCTGGATAATAGGTCCTCTAAATAATTTTCCAGTGGAATCATTTCCGTTTTTTTGACTCCATCCAAACTCGGTTTGACGAAAACAAATCACGTCCCTATTACCTCTGAATTGTTTTCCGTTAATTATTTTCCCAGCGGAATGATCAAATGTTTTGCCACGTCCACATAACCTCTGAGCAAAGCATTCCTCAAAGATAGTCATGTCCATACTACCTCTGAACTATCCACTCCCACCTAATGTTACATATCTTTCCACGTCCATATTACCTCTGGTCAGATATAGAACATCCTCTGCTATTACGTCCATATTACCTCTACTAGCAGCTTCATTCAACTTATTATCTATATTCGAATCATTCGAATATAAAATGGATAATAGGTCCACATCAAAATTCTCCAGCGGAATACCCACCAAAAATATCTCTGCTACGTCCACATTACCTCTAGCATCGATATTTCACAAAACCACATTCACTTCTGAAAAGATTCTTTATTTTGTACTTCAAATTCTATCAAGAGACAGAAATAAGGTACAAGAGCCGTGGCGGCTAGAAAAAGAAAAGAAGATAGTTACAAAAGTCTACGGGATACACAGGCGATTGATACTGTCCCTTAGAGCCACAATTTCGGCCTCAGACTTCACAGTAGCTCGGCGCCGTGCCTCTTCCTGACGAGCGGCTTCATCTTCAAAGAGGATCAGACTTTGATGCTCCCCCTCTAACTTCGCCAGCTGTTCTTCTAAATGGGCAAAAGTGGTGACAGTCATGGCAGCCTCGGAGAAATAATCCTCCTGTTCAGATGTCGCCGCCTTCATGTCAGCTTCCAGCTGGGCAATCTCGTTTCTGATCTGCACAATGTGATTGTGTTTCTCAGTGATTTGCGCAGCCAGCCTATTCTTCGAGGCAGTACGTGCCTCACTTGCAGCGTTGAACTGGCTGTACTGGTCAGCCAGCTCGTCGATCTCCCGAGCCAGGGCATCCTTCCTTACCTGGAAGGTAGCCTTCTCCTCCGTAAGAGCTGTCATCAAAGCGTCGTCCTCTGCACGGAACATTGACGTCGGACTCCGCTGCTTGATGTCCCGGAACCTGGCCACCTGACCCTCCAGGTCATTCAGGACCTTCCTCAGAATGTTGGCCCGCTCTTCATAGCCAGCTATGCTCTCAAGGGCCGCCACTTGGCACTCTGCAACAGCCTTTACAGGGGCCGAAGGCAGCGCTCCAATTCAAGACTCCAGGAAGCTTCACTTTCAACACCGAGTAGAAAGCTCTGACAACTTCCTGGGCTATCTCGTCGTCTTCGGTGGAGGTCGTCAGAGAAGAAGCTTGGAAAGTTTCCTCTACTTCAGGGAGGAATACATGACAAGAAGCCAAACTTGACAAGAAAATCCATTCCACCAAAAACCACTCTTGATTATTACGTGCCACGTCCATATCACCTCTGATACCGATAGTCTTCCAACTTGACGCCTGTACCCAACCCGAGATGAAAGGTACGACGCCAAGATCACAAAACCTATCATGACCTCATCACCTCTGTTAGGTTTTGTTTCAAATCTATTACCTGCACCGCTGGTGTGTCAAAGGGTAATAGGTCTACGAAAGCATCATTCCAATCTATTTGCTCGTATTTTCGGATGCACAAAAGGGCAATAGGTCCGAACAAAAAAAGAGAGAGGGGGATCCCCCAGCGGGATACCCTTTACACAAATACGGTATTCGGCTCTCTAATACAAAGCACCACAGATACCACAAGCAGAGAATGGAGCGAATGTACTCTGTCTATTCAAAATCAGTTACATTCATAGGACTACATCTCATGAGCAAAACAAAAGGTTCTTCATCCCTTCATCTGGATAAGAAGTAAAAGATTAAATTGATGTCCAAAAGAAGGGAGAATCCGCTACTCATCAGCAACACATAGCTTGGTCAGCTTGGCATCAACACGCTTTCGTCGAAGGAGGTCATGTTTTACTGTTGAGCAAGCAAACAAGGCTGTTGAACCTTCAAGAAGCTACAAGGAGGAGGGCAAATATAACATGCTAAAACATCTACAAATGGTGATCTTCTCTCCTCCATATTGCGGACGTCGTGGGCCCATTTCTTCAAGAGACCGTACCTTCAAAACAACATCTCTAGTGTTGCTTTTGCCTACTTGAAGAAACGTGAAAGCAGAACTTTCACGGTAATGCCCAACTTCCGTCCGACTCTTCGATGTATAAAGGTTCTTCCTACCATCTGAGGAAAACCCTTCCAAAACACGAAGAGTCCTGAGCTCTCTGATGTTGGTGTCAAGTGTTGCATCTTCACCATGCCCATAATCGTCGATACCGGTCCTGGAGAAATTTGCTAGCCAGATCCCTACAGAATACGAAAAGGGGCAGAAAGACAGTCAGACTTAGAAAACTGCAAGAAAAACTATGTTCTGAAGGACTTCTATGCGCCCAAAAGGCTATGCGCCCAAAGGGATATGCGCCCAAAACAAGACATGTGGGCGGATAACACACGGACAGTATATGGGCGCATAACATGCCACAGCTTAAAGGGCGCATAACATGGCAACACGTGGGCGCATAGCAAACCACAGTGTTGGCACATAACTTCTGTGGGCGCATAGTAATGCTCACAAAAGTATGTTGTCCTAGGCGCAAGCGCCCAGGCAGAAGAGAAGTCCGAGCGTCACAAATTAACGCTCGAGACTTCATTTTTTGAAGCATGCCCACACCCAGAATCGGGTCCTGGACTGCCGAGGACGCTGCCGCAGGAGGAGAGTCACTCGGGCCAGCCCCCTTGCCCTTCGCAGATCTCTTGGCGACCTTGGGAGACATGGTTCTCAAAGAAAGAAGACGAAGTGTTTTCTGAAAAATTCAAAAGAGAAAGGAATAATGAACTTTCTCTCTCCTCCAGGGTCTATTTATAGGCACGGACCACTTCCTATGCTCCCACCTATTGTATGCGCCCATTATGTTGTATGCGCCCACTACAGCCTATGCACCCACGTGAAGGATCAGCTCTCTGCATACTATGCGACTGTCCCTTGCTGACGTGGATGATGTATGAAGGATGGACAGCTTCAAATTCTGTTCCGATGAATCTGTATGAATCTGTCAGTTCGGATTTCGAGAAAAATCTCAACAGTCGTATCTCCCTGACAGGCTGGCCAAATACTATGTGCCCAAGGAGAGAGCCGTGCTATGCGCCCATTGCCTCACGCGAAGACGATCCATGCTTCTTTCAAAGTATTTCGAACTTGTTCAAGTATCGAAAACTTTGAAGAGGGTCTTGTAGAAGCATGAATTTTTTTAGCAAATGTAGCCCCATGCGCCCAAGTCAGTATAGCTCCATGCGCCCAGTCAGTATAGCTCCATGTGCCCAGTGAGTGAAGCTCCATGCGCCCAGTCAGTATAGTTCCATGCGCCCAGTCAGTGGAGCTCCATGCGCCCAAGTCAGTGAAGCTCTATGCGCCCAGTCAGTGAAGCTTCATGCGCCCAAGACTAGCTCCCCCGAAAGGAGGGCGCATAGCCTGAGACATGGCTATGCGCCCAAGCCTGACTCAGTCAAAGCCATGATCAAAACGTGCACCGAAGCACACGGCCACGTCAGTCTCCACGAGCAGTCGTGCACCGAAGCATGCGGCCATGTCAACACCACGACTAACCCACGATCTCGCAGCCTGTATGCGCCTACATCCTATGTGCCCAAAGCAGAACTATGTGCCCACATAAAAACCAGCGTGTTTCCTCATGTGGGCTCATAACATCATTCCAGCTCAAGAACGACTATAAAAGGGGGGCCTCATCCCTCTTCAAAACACAGAACGGAGAGCATTTTCAAGAGCCAAATTGCTGTACTTCTTGCTAGTGGGCCGAGAGTTAGCAATTTTCTTAGGTTTTCTCCCACTTTTGTAATCGGAGTCTCAACGGAGTAAAAGAGCAACTGTCGCTCGATCTCCATCGTCCCATTCCCCAGAATTCTTTTTTGTACTCGGGGATCCTCAGCGCAGGATCTTTCAGGCGTACTCGATTTGTGGTACCTTGCGCCAATAAAAGAAAAGACAGCATTTTCTTCTTTTTTGTGTGTGTCCACACATTCACACTCAACTCTTTGTCCATAGCTTATTCCCTATTCATTGACACTACAACTTTGGCTTCATTGAAACAAGTGGGTTCACTATCATCCATAGGTCATAGAAAGAAATAAGAATACATTCTCACCAAGTTTCCCTCTCTATAACAGATCGTCTTCACAATCTTTCTTGTGGTTCTCCGAAGAAGTTTAGTACTACCCACATCCTCAACATGTTCATTATTACTTACCCTCAACTACATCATCTCATATGGATACTTTAAGTTGTTAGGATTAAGAAGAGCACGGATGATAACATAAGCCGCACAAGCTATTCCCTCTCTCCGTAAGGCCTTAGATGCACTTTTGCATACAACCAACTCTTGGAAGTCTCGGCAAGATGCTGAATCTTCCACTCCGCAGCGTTGTTTTCTTGGAAGTCTCGGCAAGATGCTGAATCTTCCACTTTGCAGCATTATTTTGTTATGGAGTCTTTGAACAAGAGAGCTCTCTCTTGATGCCATGCTTTCGACAAATAAAGGAAGAACTCCTTAGATGTGAACTCTCCTTGTCGGTTCTCAACTTCTTGATTTTTAAGTTGAGCACACCTTCAATGGTTTCTTTGAAGTCCATGAAGGCATGAACTTTTCAAAAACTTCGGATTTCTCCTTCAAATATACATCTATTGAGCTTTGAAAAATCATCAACAAATAACATGTAGCGGAAGCCATAATAAATTTGTGTAGCATATGGACCAATCAAGTCGCTATGGACGCATTCTAATAAAACTCTGCACCTTGTAAGAGACTTGTCAAAGGAAAGCTGATATGTGTTTCCAAATTGCCACCTCTCACTAACTTTGTTATGACCGAAAGAAGAGAGATTAGACAGTCTATTACCAAATTTTTTGAAACCATAGCTCTCAACTTATCCATGCTACGATGTCCCTAATTATATATGCAAAATAGAAGTTCCATCATTTTTACTCATTTTTAAACATGAGAAAAAATAAATCACGAACCCTCTTGCCAGTTTGGAAGATTCCACTTTCAAAGAAGAGATATACCGAAGAAACTTCACATATTTCGGCCGGGACAAGACATAATGACCCGCAGCTATCGTATTAGCCATCGAAAAGAGATTCTTCTTCATCATGGACATATAGTTGACACTCTTTAGCATAAAAGTATTATCACCGACATTGAGTTTAACGTTACCTTTCTTCTCCACTGCATGAATGGTGTTGTCACCATGACAATAACATCATTACCTTTGTAACTTTGTGGAGCAGAGAACTTGGAGTTATCATGTCACGTCTCGATTTCGTAAATCGTTCATCCTTACTTTGACTATACTGAATTGATCGTCCTCGCTTGGCGTAATACCGTACAAGTCTGGTGTTGCACTTGTACAAGACAAGAACATGCACATTTGTGTCATTTTGAAATATTTGAAAGTATAGCCACATTGTAGAAACATTGAGTACGTAGTATATGAAAAATAAATGATTTTATTGATAATCGCAGTAAGATACCACTTTTCTTAGTACTCTTTGAAATGTCGTTCCGGCTTACGTTGATTCATGAAAAGAAAACAACTGATAGGCTATCATGAAATAACTTCTCGTCCCATACATTATGTCCTTTTATTACATTGAAAATCTAAGCAGCAACTCTTGAAACTACGCAATACTTTGTGCGTCTTTATTGAAAGTAACTTGAAAATAGCAGCAACTCAAAAAGCCTTAATTTCTACGTACGCCCGCGCCTTCACCTGTACTTGTGGAGGAGGGGTCAACACATTTGAAAATGTGCTGGTGAGCCCCATTGGCCCACTCAGCTAAACCGACATTTGTAATTATGACAAGTATTTTAAATCATGAGATCAATTATTAGGGACTAGCAACATTCAGAGATTATGTTCATTCAACTCAAAACAACAGTGACACGTTTAGAATATGTAATACTTTATCTACCGTTGATCCAACATACCTGCATAAGATACAAGATATAATACTTACCGCCCCTGCACAGGATATTGATTAGCATGCATCCTTACAACATGACCACTGGTGTTAGTTCACTACTTTGGACTTTGTAATATAGGGCTTCGTACGGTATGCGACACGCCATTCACCAGGTTGCAAGTCCGAATGAATGTCCCGATACCACGTACCCTTAAAATACGTTTATATTTCCTTCTAGGCCGAATTGGTCCCGGCGCCCGAGGTACCGTTCGAGGAAACAAATTACCCCTTGTGCACAAGTTGTCCATGATCATGCGAATGCGTGTCCTACTCGATAAGCACAATGTGTATAGTAAAATTTACTTGAAAGTAAATAAGCAGCATATTCATTCGCATTCATCGCATCATCACATAGTGACTATTCCATTCCCAGTATTGTCTCATCAATTCATATTGCATCATTCCGTTACAATATAACATTCAATCGCATCATTTCAGTTCTCATAGGATCATGTGGCATTTCATTCATTCATTGGTGTTAACAACATAATCAATTCATTCAACGTTCATTTCACTAACTTAATGGTATTGACTTGTGACATTAAAGCTTCATGTTATCGATCAACGGATGTAGCAAGGCAACAAGAGAATTCATTTAGTTGGTATGAAAGAGTAGCAGAGAAGGGACAAATTACCGCAGAGAATCCACACGCAAATTAGAGAATTGTCGAGAGGAAGAGGAATATTCGTGCGATTAGCCTTCCGTCAAGCGTCCGCCTGCGATGGCACCAAATGTTTGGTTAATACTCCATCTCATTTATGTTGCCTTCTCTCAGAATTCTCAAGAATGAACACAATACAAATCTATAAAAACAGGCAAGAATCAAATCATCGAAAACCTTTCAGAAAATCATCTATCAAAACTAAGCAGCAAAATCAGTAAAACATCAAAAGAAAACTCTTAGACTCATTTCAAGAGAAACCGATCCATTAGTTTGACATGTTCTTATGCATTCGTCCATGATCAATTCAATGTCGTCGATAAGTTTCCCCAATACTCGGTTCCGACCGAGTTAATCAAGCCACAAGCCTTACATAGTGAACCGCTAGAAACGGGACACTATATAATATACCACTAAGAAAAAGTTTTGTCTTCGAAACTTAAAACAAGTCCTACCTCAAGGTTATGATACAATAAAGGGTATTTCACCCGCATCTCTTCTTCGAGTTCCCACGTCGACTCCTCAACAGCTTGATTCTGCCACAATACGCGAACAAAAGACACTGTTCGGTGCCACAAAGCTTTTCCCTCCTGTCCAAAATCTGGACAGGTTCTTCAGTGTACGACAGGTCAGCGCTCAGCTGCAACTGATCGAAGTTCACTACGTGGCTTGGATCATGCACGTACTTTCGCAGTTGAGACACATGGAAGACTTTTGGACAGGTTCTTCAGTGTACGACAGGTCAGCGCTCAGCTGCAACTGATCGAAGTTCACTACGTGGCTTGGATCATGCACGTACTTTCGCAGTTGAGACATATGGAAGACGTCGTGCACTTCAGCCAGAACCGGAGGTAGTGCAAGTCGATAAGCTACTAAGGCCACCTTCTCAAGAATCTCGAAGGGTCCAACGAATCTCGGGCTCAGTTTTCCTTTCATTCCAAATTGCATCACACCTCGCATGGGTGTGACCTTCAAGAACACATGATCGCACCATAAATTCTAAGGGTCGTTGATGCACATCCACATAACTCTTCTGTCGGCTGTAAGCAACTCTAAGCCTTTCTCGAATCAAGCGAGTCTTCTCGACGGCCTGTTCCACAAGTTCCGGTCCGAGCACTTGTCGTTCACCGACTTCGTCCCAACATATAGATGACCGATATTTTCGTCCATACAAGGCCTCATACGGGACAATCTGAATACTTGCATGATGATAACTATTGTTATAGGCAAACTCTGCCAATGCGAGATGTGCATCCCAATTCGTCTTCAAATCGAGCACACATAGTCTCAACATATCTTCGAGAATCTGATTTACCTTCTCTGTTTGTCCATCAGTCTGCGGTGATATGCCGAACTGAAATGCAATTTAGTGCCCATTGCTGACTGAAGACTAATCCAAAAGCGCGACAAGAACCGTCCATCTCTATCTGACACTATAGAAACTGCACCCCATGCAATCGGACAATTTCATCAATATAATTCTGAGCCAACCGATCAACGCTCCATGTTACTTTTATTGCAATAAAATGAGCCGACTTGATTAATTTGTCTACGATCACCCAAATCGTATAATTTCCCTTCTGAGTCCTCGTAAGTTGACTATAAAATCTATACGAATAATCCTATTTGCACTGTGGTAAGGCAAGTTTTTGTAGTTCTCCGCCAGGCCGTTGGTATTCCGCCTTCACACGTTGACAAGCCAAATACTGTGCCACGAATAAAGCCACATCCTTCTTTATGCCATGCCACCAAAATGTGTTTTGCAAATCTTTGCACATTTTGGTGCTTCTCGGATGCAAGGAATACTTTGCAAAATGAGCCTCGGTCATTGTCTCTTTCCTGAATTCTTCATCCTTGGAAACACAATCTTCCTTTGACACGGACTGTGACATCTTCTACCGCAAAATCGATCGCCTTTCATGCTAGAATCAACTCGCTATCTTCTGCAGAAATGGATCGCCCTTTTGAGCAGTCTTAATCCTTCCCTGGAGGCTCGGCTTGAGCTGCAATTGAGCCAACTGTACATTCAGAGTACAGACTCTAAGTTCGATGCCCACCCCTTCTAAATCCCGTCGAACTTCTTTAGCCACTGACAATGTTCCAATAAATTTTTGACTCAAGGCATCAGCTATTACATTTCCTTTATCTGGCATGTAGAAAATTGCCAAGACATAATCCTTGATCAATTTCAACCAATGTCGCTGCCTCAAATTCAATTTCTTCTGAGTAAATATGTACTTGAGGCTTTTGTGATCCGTGAAGATCTCGCAGGACACACCATAGAGAGAGTGTCGCCACAATTTCAACGTGAACACAATCGCCTTCAATTCCAATTCATGAGTTGGATAATTCTTCTCATGCTGCTTAAGATGTCTCACGATATGGTCTTTCCACGTTGCATAAGATTACATCCCAATCCAAGTTCCGATGCGTCACTGTAAATCTGGAATCCTTCGGAACCTTCTGGGAGAGCAAGAATTGAAGCCGTGACGAGCCTTTGCTTTAGTTCTTGAAAACTAATCTCACAGTCGTTAGTCCACATAAATACCACTCCCTTCTGAGTGAGACGAGTCAGAGGCGACACAATTCTCGAGAAGTCCTTTACGAACCTACGGTAGTACTTGGCTAAACCAAGAAAACTCCGTATTTCACTAGCTGACGTAGGCTGTTTCTAGTCTAACACTGCTTCAATTTTCTTTGGGTCCACAACAACGCTTCCGCCAAGACAACATGTCCTAGGAACGACACATTGTTTATCCAAAACTCACATTTGCGCAACTTTGCAAATAGTTAATGTTCACGAAGCGTCTGAATTACTGTTCTCAAATGCTCAACATGAGTCTCCCTGTCTTTCGAGTAGATCAAGATATCGTCAATGAATACGACGACAAACATATCCAAGAAGGGTCGGAAGACTCTATTCATAAGATCCATGAAAGCTACCAGAGCATTAGTCAAACCAAATGGCATGACTAAAAACCCATAATGTCCGTATCGCATAAGAAATGCTGACTTTGGGACATCTTCGGACCTGATCTTCAACTAATGGTATCCTAAACGAAGATCAATCTTTGAAAACACGGTCGCTCCTTATAGCTGATCAAACAGATCGTCTATCCTTGGCAGAGGATACTTATTCCGAATAGTTGCTTTATTCAGTTCTCGTTGATCGATGCACAGCCTTATCGTCCCATCTTTCTTCTTCACAAATAATACATGAGCTCCACACGGTGATACACTTGGGCGAATGTATCCACGGTCCAGTAACTCTTGTAGTTGCACTTTTAATTCTTTCAATTTTGCAGGAGCCATCCTATATGGCGCCTTCGATATCGGACGAGTATCCGAAAAAGTATCAATAGCGAATTCAATCTCCCTGTTCGACGACATTCCAGGTATCTCGTCTGGGAACACATCGGAGAATTCTGCCACAACTTTGATTTGATTCGAGTCTGCACCCCTTCATCCGAGTGTCCCGAACGGAAGCAAGGTACCCTTCATACCCCGAATATAACATATGCCTTATCGTAACTGCCTATATTACCATCGCTGCCTTGGACGTCAAGCCGCACGAGTAAGAGAACTTCATTTCTCTGGGTGGGCGAAACACAACTCTCTTCTCCGTGCAGTCGATTGTCGCATGCCAAGCACTGAGCCAATTCATTCCCAAGCTAATATCGTACTCCTTGATGTGAGTACTATAGCGTCCAATGATATTCTTACCTCCAACACTGATGTAGCCGTCCCTGCAAATCAAACTTGCAGGCATATCTACTCTCGAATGAGTGCTAACACAAAGAGCCATCTTTAATAGGGTCATACATAATTTATTTTTTGTGGCAAAATCAGACGATATAAAATAATGAGTAGCACCAGAATCGAATAACAACCGTGCAGGTATACCGTTGTACAGCAGCATACCTGTTATGACATTGTCTGAGGCAAGAGCTTCTGCTTGAGTCAAAGCATAAACCCTGCCTTGTGTACCTTGTTGTGGTTTCGGTGCATTTCCAGTTGAAGCTGATAAAGCTAGTGGCGCTTGGCCATGATTCTGATTTTGATGTTGCCCACGAGGAGGATACCGATTCCCTCCTCTGCCTCTGTATTTCGCTGCCCTATGGCCCACGTCACCACATTTATAACACCCTGTACGATAGTCTTCTGTTTTGTGTCCCCATCGATTACATTTATTACAATGCGACAACTACCGAGCCCCTCTATTGTCACATGTATAATGACACTTAGGTGTGTCATTCCTTCCAACAACCAAGAGTCGTTTATGATTATTGCCGTGTTAACTCTGTATTGTCTCGCGACCCATTGGCTGATGAAACTTCTCCATGTCAAGAGCTGTCTCGTACACCTCTCGGTAGGACGTACATTTTCGACTCAAAACATCGTGCTGTAGGCCCTCATTCAAGCCTTGTATGGATCTTTTTCACTTGGCATCGTTATTTGGTACCATATACCCAGCAATGCAACTCTTTTTCGAAATTCGGTCTCATAATCATCCACTGACATATTGCCTTGTTGGAGCGCTATGAACTCCTCTTTCTTTCAGCGAACAGCAGGAGGAATGGACTGTGCGATAAAAGCCTGCTTAAAAGTCTCCCAGGATATCTTTGTATCAGGACTATTATCGCAGAGTGCTAGCCTCTGAGAGTTCCACCATTCTTAGGCCTTGAGGCGAAGCTGTACATTGGTACACTCCACCCACTTACTACCTTGAATATCTAGCATCCGAAAGTAGCCCTCCAGTGCATTCAGAAAACCCATCACCTCATCCAGTTCTGCCCTTCCGTTGAATTCAGGCGGGTCACAGCTCTTAAACTCTGAGAACTTGAAGCTGGACCTCTTCCTTGTCGACGTTTCAGGTTTCTCCGTCGCCACTGCTACTGTCTTGGTTGCTGCGGCCGTTGTAGAAATATTAAGTTTCCCTCTGCTTCCTTTGAGCTTCCATTAGTTTTATTAGTTTTTTCATCGGGTCAGACGATGAAGTTGTCTTTGAGCTGTCACCTTTAGTCATTCTACAACAAAAATAGTTCCATTAGTACTCATAAAATATTTATGGGCTTATTGTATGGAACATTATATCATGCCAGCACTATCGACACCATCAACCTAAAAAATTTGCATCAAACTTCCATTTGAAAACATTTTCGGAATCCGAGGAATTTGAACCAGTAGAAGTTCCTTGGTATCAGAGTACGGTTTAAATTCCTCGAATTTCGAAAATATTTTCAAATGGAAGTTTGATGCAAATTTTCTCGATTGATGGTGTCGATAGTGTCACGCCCCGATCTCGCAGTCTTTTTGTTCTCGCTTCGGACTCTGTGAGACCGTTCGTCCTCGCTTGGGCGTGATGCCGTGCACCCTAAGTTGCGCTTGCACAAGGCCAAGACCTGTAACAAGACAAGATAGACAATACGCAGCAGAATATATTGAGGATATTTGAAGCAGCAATGGACACATTGTATAATATAATTGAACACATGGTAACAAGAAACAATTCTCTTTATTGATTTCATTTGAACAGATTACAAGCTCTCAATTATCTCTGATACAATGTTTACATTCTCTCAGAAATGTTACAGATTACAATGATCCAGTTTCATATATTACATCCCTTTGTATACAAAACCAACTCTTGCAACAGATGTCCATCTCTTGGCATCTCTTCTAATTTTTGGCTCCTGAGGATGAGGCACGGGCTATCGCTTCGGACTATCCTTCTCGATGCATCCTGCACATGCGTGCAGACTGCTGATGGGTCAGTATATCAGCTTACCGGTGATTGTGAACAAATGGCTACATTTGTCTGAAACGATCACTGTTAATTTAGTGAGAAAATATTTCTTGTGATATAATCTTGCTATTTTTACCTATGTTCATTTTATGCAGTACAGAGTCAGTTTAAATCTCTTTTGAAAACATCTTTGAAAGGCCACAATTTATTTTATTTGATCTCAAGCATACAAGGAGACCATTCATTTCAAGCACGATGACTATTCATCTCGTGTGCAGTGCACAGCGTGTTTCATGAGTTTCATCATTTCTCTTGTTCAAGCCACTCTTAGGGACAATGACAAGCATGATATCACATCTTTTCTTTAGTGGGACATATCATTTCTTTGCAATAGATTAATCTCTTCAAGCAATTCATATAGAAAACTTAAGCAACACATATATATCACATTTCAGTGATTCTTACCATAGCTGATGGTCCATCCCTGCACAAGATAAGGATTAGCATAAACATAATATAACCAACATTCTTATTTCCTGTTCGTCTCTGCATCGTTAGCTCTTAGCAACACTTATTATAGACACATGCAGACTCGATTGGCAGCTGTGACACATGGGTTCAGCTCTGCACCAATCAACATCTATCTATATGATGGTCCATAGGTATTCCCATTATTAGCCGCTGTGACACTTGGGTTCAGCTCGTCGCTAGTGGAAGAGATGCAACACCCGAGGTTTCTTGTACCTCTAGGTGTCTAGACAATCTCTCCTAAGCTGATCGGCTTCCAGTGCCCTGGAAACCATCGAGAGATCTAGTAACCTTATATACAAGTTATCTGAGACCAATGCATGAATACAATAGCTATCAGATAGACTCTTTGAGGGGGAATATTTCATCTTTGAGTAAACATTCCACTTTCTAACATTTCTTCTCTTTGAACGACATAGCTATGACTCTGCCTTTTTCTTTGATTCAGAGCCGAAGCTCCTAGATATTTCATCTCTCTTTGCAACATGTACAAGTACGTCTGTACATGCTTAGCATTCAGAACATCATTAGAGGGACAAGCAAGCATTCATCTATTTGAAAACATAATAACATTTATGTGCAGATTTAGCATATCATTTACCTTTTAAAGTGTACAAATTCAGAGCATATAAGCAATCTCTTTTCTGTTCTTATTAGCATGGTAACAGTTCATTGATTGAGGCAACATTCTAACTTTAGCATGGCAGGCATCATATCATTACTTATTAGCAGGCAACAAAGTCTTCTTCTTAGCATACAGATTATTCATTTTCTTGTTCTTAGCATAGCAACATGTGAAATCTCTTATAAGCATACTCAATGATTACCATCTTGTTATTAGCAATAGCATTCATTCTAAAACTCAAATTCTTATTAGGCGTAAGCGAATCATAAAATGAGTCTTTGTCCACTCACTCAGATTAATCGTCTTCTGTTGCAGAACCAGCAATCCGATCTCTCTGTTTATCTAGTACCTTTGCCGAGCGGGGCACTACAAATAGTGATGGCATGAAATAATGTTCCATATAATAAGCCAATAAATATTTTATAAGTACTAATAAAACTATTTTTGTTGTAGAATAACTAAGGGTGATAGCTTAAAGATGACTTCATCGTCTGACCCAATGGAAAAACTAATGAAACTAATGGAAGCTCAAAGAAAGCCGAGCGAAGCTCAACATCGCCAGCTTCAAGAGCAACTTCAATACCACTTCCAGGAGCAACTGAATGCTCAGCAAAAGCAGGTGGACAATTTGACTCAGATTGTCACTATGCTGTCGGCCGATCATAATGTTTTTGTAATGGCTACAACTGTAATGATCCGCTCCGCCCCAGCGTAATGCCGACTTAAACGGCAAGTGCAACAACTAAAGCGAGCCGTCGACCCGAAGAGTTGGCATCGACCAAATGAAGAATCGATGCAAGGCTTACATTGGCCCGTCAAGATGAATCCAGACTTAGACTTTCAAAGGCGCACTCGGAGTGTCGCTCGGCCGATGCGAACATCGCTAAGGTGGGTGGCTCCGATGAACCCGTCTTTGCTTAGCCTAGACACATAATAATACGGACACTATCACTGAAATCGCTAGGCGATAACACTGCGCATGCTAATAAATGACCCAACGCACCTAGCTAAGGGATTAATCCCATCTTGTATGCTTGTATAGAATATGGAAAGGAACATGGAAAATACGAGAACTCTCGCACCGCGCTCCACGCTCGTGCTAAGGCACACGCTTACGTTCAAGTCCCTTATGCGTTCAACAATGAAACAATGAATGGCTTACAACAATGAAACGGGAAGACTATCAACATAGTCGTTCCGAGTAGAGTTTAGCAACATTGAAAGACTATGGGACCGATGGGTCGCCAAGGCGACTCCCGTACGGAAAGTTGCATAATGTATAAATGAAAGAATGAACAAACAAACGAGTGAATGAAAATGAATCAACGAAAGGATGAATACAAAAATGAATCAATGAACGAATGGACAAGTGAAAGAAAGAAAAGAAGGAATGAATAAAAGATAAGAAGGAAATGAATGGTTAGCGACAGGTGTGACGGGCACGTGCAACGGGGCTCGCTATCCGCGCTGTACGGATGCCAACCTGGTCGATAACGCATTATGGCTAAGGGTTAGCCTATGACGATAAAATACGAAATGGTCGTGGACGGACCCGTGCACGGGTGATACGAATTCTGCGGCATGATCAAAGGGAGGATCGTGGCCGGCCTAGGCGGGATCAAGTCAAGGCTTACGGGCTGCCTGGGTGTGGACTTGGCCACCCGGGGGACGTAAATGCAGAGGTATTTCAAGAGACTAACGGGGTGTGTGCCAGTCCTCACCCTTGTGATGCCAGCGACCAGTGCATATAGATTTAAGTAGGCTTTGCTGGTGGCAATCCACGTGCAAGTCCTTGCATTGAAATCAAAGTAGTCTAAGTAACTGTACAAAGCACTTTCTGAATAGGCTTGAATATAACACACAAAATGATCAAAGAGTACTTCGAGCAAACGAGTTAGAAAACGTGCTTACGACGTGCTAGAACCTGAGGCAAGGACACGCCCGTAACATTGAATGTTTACATGAATCATGTTAAGTTATTTCATATGAATTGTTGACTAACTTGGTTTACGTTGGACAGGGAAGGCCGGACGGTAAGTATGGGTAAGTCGTGCATGTATTTCCATGCGACACTTGAATTTGGCAACACGGGATAGGTTATGACATATTTCATGAAATTGATCCTAAGGCAAGATTAGAAAGACAATGAATGATAGAGATGCACAAAAGTGAATGGAACGTGTTTGGTAATGATAGCATTGTGGGCGAGCTAGCCTCCCTACCAGTGCATAACAATGTACTGATAACCCCACAGTCTGCTTGCAGGATGCAGGAGATGCCGGCGGGTGCGGAGCTTCCATCGAACGTGTTAAGGCGCGGAGCCAACTCCGGGGCCTTGGGACGTTGCAAGAAGCTGAAGCACCCTATACAGGACATAATGTATCAGAACATCGCCATGAATCATTCCATCTTGTAAGCCATTTGGCACGCCTTTTATGTTTCAGAGAGCGAGCTTGAGCGACTTGTAAACTCGACCTAGCGCTGCTTGTAAACTTCTTGAATATCAATAAAGAGTTTGAATTGGCTTCAATTTGTGTTCATATACTTTCTGATGCAAATGGGGACACTCTGTGCGACTCTGTGGCCTAGCTCAAATCGGTCGTTTCTGGACTTGGCCTTGCACGGGCGCAACCTAGGCCCGTGCGGCATCATGCCTTAGCGAGGACGATCGCTCCTACGGGAGCGGGACGTGACAGATTGGTATCAGAGCACGGCTTTACGTCCTTGGACTTCATTTCGATTCTCTCAGTTTTGAAAGCTCGACTTTGAAACAAAAGAAGTGTACGCTCTCTCTCGTTGTGCCTTGGGATGTTCCATACAATAAGTCTAATATTTTCAAAAGCTCGTACAAGTGCTCGGTTGAAGGGATCGATAGGCGAAGGTCTTTGTGCCGAACCACGACGTACTTGAGTTGGAAGGAACCGATGCTAAGAGTTAGCAAACGCAGTACATGTTTGAATGAGCTTACGCTGACAGCAAATGAGTACACGAGACCAAAGTATAGTTCGAACGGGATGGTTATGCATGCAGCCTTTTGGCTAAGTTGTGCAGAGTATCGCGCACCTAGACCTTCTGGTGCAAACGAGTTGCGAGTGAGATCGATTATCGCTCGAACGAGAATAAGTGAGCATGCGTACTCGAATATAGTCCGTACGGGATAGCTATACACACGGCCTTTTGGCTAAGTTGTGCCGCGTGTCGCGCACCTCGACTCCTGGTGCAATCGAGTTGCGAGCGATATCAAGTACCGCTCGGTCGGGAACGGAGATACACTTAGAGTGTATATCGATAGGAATGCCATCAAACTAACGCTTAGACGTGCACGAAAGATTTATTGGATTTTGAGGATTAGTGCGAACGACTTAGTACGTCGAGGCGACGTGAGCGATTATGCTAGATATTCGTCGAACGAATCTGAAGGATGTCTTAGCGCATGATGCAAATGTGACTTGTGGATTAAATAGGATGGCTTGAACCCGAGTGGTGTATGTGATAGGTTCGGAGAAGAATAAGAATGAATATCGACGACTAGATCGTATGGCTCGAATCCGAGTGGTGTATGGATGCTCTTGGAAAATCATTCGAGCGAAAATTGAGGAGTACGAAACACAACGAGTACGTCGGCGAGGCGATGCGATCGCGCAAAGTCTTAGAACCCGTCACGCTTAGTTGGTCGTGACTTCGAATGTCCCGAACGAGATGTCGTTCGGACAACTTGTCAATGGGCAACGCAAGTTAGAAAACGAATCGGAACGATGAATGAAAATGAATTGTCTTGATCGAGGAAAACTTAGAGGATCACGCGCACGATTTTGGATTGATTCAAATAAATTGTGACTTGAGTTTGGACAACGATCTTGAAACTAGTTTGAGGAATAGCGATCAAACTTGATCTTGAACATCGAGGAAATGGTGGAATATCCAACTCGGACAACAGCATCAACGCACGACTCGAAATCGGTTACAAAGGAAGATCGTCAGGTTACGCATATCGTCGATGGTATTGAGGCGTATCAAAGATCGATATACGATAACTCAGGGGTACTCTGACTCAGCGAATGACGATCGTGCAAATGTCATTGTCCCGTTGGATGCTATACTTGGGATGTTAAAAACGTGTTGTGGAAAAGATAGATTTAGCTCAAGGATTTTCTAGTTGAACGTATGACGTTAGACTATCGAATTGATTTGGCTTGGATGAAAAATGTGAATGCTTGAATTTGCTTCGTTGACAACCACAACGTTGACGTTCTTGTCTTATGCAAGCGCAACTCCAGCCTCGCACATGCGTCACACCGAATTATGGCGATCACTCCGCGTGAGCGCTGATATGGTGATTCATACAGCGGGAGTGATTGAACTTGGATGGCGTGACAATCTGATTGCCTTGACTTGTGGTTTAACGCGAAGATGGACTCGAGAATGAATTTATGTGCTTGAAGAATTGAACTTGAGAATTGAGTTGGTCCAATCCGTGTATCGAGAATGGGTTAGTCTAAAACTCAAACAAGAGTTACGCCCCGATGAGAATGATTATTCCACGGGAGCGTTGCATGGTGATTCATGAACTGCTGTGGATAATCGGACTCGCATGAGATTGGGGCGCAATGTATTGTCGAGCTCGATGACCTCGTGATTGAATACATGAATTGGTTAGAACTGGTGATTGAACGGAATTGAATATGTGTAACGTAAGTCTTGATGCGAATTAGGTGATCATGCTCGATGTTTAGAAATTTGAGTGAAACGAACTTGGGTAGAAACTTCCGTACAAGCGAACAAATGGTTTGACCATAGGATTTGGGGAGAGCGTCGTGCAACGACCTTGCACGACGAGCCACGGACCTAACGTGTAACTATGACCTTGTGAGCTGACCTAGCGGATAGGCGGACGACCCTATGCCGAATGATTGAACCTGTGCGATTGACATTAGAGTATCGTCTGGACGGACGATAGACTTGTGGCAGCAAGACTTAGAGTAGGACGGAGAACAGAGAGTATGCGTGAACGACAATGAGATTGGCCCCAAACAAAGCGAATGATAGGGATGGATGATGCGCAAGTAAAGTTGGGATAATAAATTGAATCATTGATTGGAAGACGTACTCGGTGATAGTGCGATACTTGATCTAGAATTGGACGGAAGTTACTTAGACTTGGTCGACCCCGCTAAGAAGAAATCGTATTGATTTCGTTGACAAGAGCGCTTGAGAAGCGAATCGAATCATCTCGAGGACCGAGATAAACGATATGTGATACACAAGAGTTCGGTTTTAAATTGAAGTTAGCAAAACGATCGACAAATCGAAACTGTCACGAGTAGCTTGTCTGACTTCGCTAGTCGCTAAGCTTGGTTGAAATATACGTATTCGGAGGACGCCTTGAATGCATGCACGATCCAAACTCAGCGATATGATGAACTCGAATGCAGCTGCAAGTGGGTGTTGAGATGCGCATAAACGAATGAGTAAGTTTGCCTCAGCCCACGACTCTCGTGTTTGAGAGTTTCAACGCACCTCGTGCGACCGTTTCAGTCCCATAATACGTCAAAATAGCAACCAAGTCGAAGAAACACAACAATTGAATAAGAACCATCAACTCTGAAATGAATGAAAAGCCATTCAATAAAATCGACCCAAACGTATGTGACACGAAACTTGGAAAGGTACCGAGCATGGTTCGATGCCATCGAACGATAGAGCCGTTCGATAGAATTGTCTATGAAACACGATGACACGAGTTAAGAAATGGTAGGATGACCTGCACTCAGGAAGTCTCGAGGACGAGACTTGTTTTGAGTGGTGTATTATGTAATGACCCGCTCCGCCCCAGCGTAACGCCGACTTAAACGGCAAGTGCAATGACTCAAGCGAGGCGTCGACCCGAAGAGTTGGCATCGACCAGATGAAGAATCGATGCAAGGCTTACATTGGCCCGTCAAGATGAATCCAGACTTAGACTTTCAAAGGCGCACTCGGAGTGTCGCTCGGCCGATGCGAACATCGCTAAGGTGGGTGGCTCCGATGAACCCGTCTTTGCTTAGCCTAGACACATAATAATACGGACACTATCATTGAAATCGCTAGGCGATAACACCGCGCATGCTAATAAATGACCCAACGCACCTAGCTAAGGGATTAATCCCATCTTGTATGCTTGTATAGAATATGGAAAGGAACATGGAAAATACGAGAACTTTTGCACCGCGCTCCACACTCGTGCTAAGGCACACGCTTACGTTCAAGTCCCTTATGCGTTCAACAATGAAACAATGAATGGTTTACAACAATGAAACGGGAAGACTATCAACATAGTCGTTCCGAGTAGAGTTTAGCAACATTGAAAGACTATGGGACCGATGGGTCGCCAAGGCGACTCCCGCACGGGATGTTGCATAATGTATAAATGAAAGAATGAACGAACAAACGAGTGAATGAAAATGAATCAACGAAAGGATGAATACGAAAATGAATCAATGAACGAATGGACAAGTGAAAGAAAAAAAAGAAGGAATGAATAAAAGATAAGAAGGAAAGGAATGGTTAGCGACAGGTGTGACGGGCACGTGCAACGGGGCTCGCTACCCGTGCTGTATGGACGCCAACCTGGTCGATAACGCATTATGGCTAAGGGTTAGCCTATGACGATAAAATACGAAATGGTCGTGGACGGACCCGTGCACGGGTGATACGGATTCCGCGGCATGATCAAAGGGAGGATCGTGGCCGGCCTAGGCGGGATCAAGTCAAGGCTGACGGGCTGCCTGGGTGCGGACTTGGCCACTCGGGGGACGTAAGTGCAGAGGTATTTCAAGAGACTAACGGGGTGTGTGCCAGTCCTCACCCTACGCTAGTTGAGAAATACCACGCTGGGATGTATCCAAAATGGCTTGTGATGCCAGCGACCGGTGCATATAGATTTAAGTGGGCTTTGCTGGTGGCAATCCACGTGCAAGTCCTTACTTTGAAATCAAAGTAGTCTAAGTAACTGTACAAAGCACTTTCTGAATAAGCTTGAATATAACACACAAAATGATCAAAGAGTACTTCGAGCAAACGAGTTAGAAAACGAGCTTACGACGTGCTAGAACCCGAGGCAAGGATACGTCCGTAACATTGAATGTTTATATGAATCATGTTAAGTTATTTCATATGAATTGTTGACTAACTTGGTTTACGTTGGACAGGGAAGGCCGGACAGTAAGTATGGGTAAGTCGTGCATGTATTTCCATGCGACACTTGAATTTGGCAACACGGGATAGGTTATGACATATTTCATGAAATTAATCCTAAGGCAAGATTAGAAAGACAATGAATGATAGAGATGCACAAAAGTGAATGGAACGTGTTTGGTAATGATAGCATTGTGGACGAGCTAGCCTTCCCACCAGTGCATAATAATGTACTGATAACCCCACAGTCTGCTTGCAGGATGCAGGAGACGTCGGCGGGTACGGAGCTTCCATCGAACGTGTTAAGGCGCGGAGCCAACTCCGGGGCCTTGGGACGTTGCAAGAAGCTGAAGCACCCTATACAGGACATAATGTATCGGAAAATCGCCATAAATCATTCCATCTTGTAAGCCATTTGGCACGCCTTTTATGTTTCAGAGAGAGAGCTTGAGCGACTTGTAAACTCGGCCTAGCGCCGCTTATAAACTTCTTGAATATCAATAAAGAGTTTGAATTGGCTTCAATTTGTGTTCATATACTTTCCGCTGCAAATGGGGACACTCTGTGCGACTCTATGGCCTAGCTCAAATCGGCCGTTTCTGGACTTGGCCTTGCACGGGCGCAACCTAGGCCCGTGCGGCATCACGCCTTAGCGAGGACGATCGCTCCTACGGGAGCGGGACGTGACAACAACAAACAAGATAGTAGCAGTGGCGGCAGAGAAACCTGAAACGCCGACACGGAAGAGATCCAGCTTCAAGTTCTCAGAGTTTAAGAGCTATGACCCGCCTGAGTTCAACGGAAGGGCATATTCGGATGAGGTGATGGGTTTTCTGAATACACTGGAGGGCTACTTCCGGATGCTAGATATTCAAGGCAGTAAGTGGGTGGAGTGTACCGATGTACAGCTTCGCCTCAAGGCCTAAGAATGGTAGAACTCTCAGAGGCTAGCACTCTGCGGTAATAGTCCTGATACAAAGTTATCCTGGGAGACTTTTAAGCAGACTTTTATTGCACAGTTCATTCCTCCTACTGTTCGCCGATAGAAAGAAGGAGTTCGTAGTGCTCCAACAAGACAATATATCCGTGGATGATTATGAGAAAGAATTTCTGGAAAGAGTTGCATTTGCTAGGTATATTGTACCAAATGATGACGCCAAGCAGGAAAGATTCGTGCAAGGCTTGAATGAGGGCCTACAACACGATGTTCTGAGTCAGAAATGTACGTCCTACAGAGGAGGCGTACGAGACAGCTCTTGAGATGGAGAAGTTCCATCAGCCAGTGGGTCGCAGGACAACAAAGAGTTATCACGACAATAATCATAAATGACCCTTGGTAGTTGGAAGGAATGACGCACCTAAGTGTCATTATACATGTGGCAATAGAGGGCCTCAGCAGTTGCCACGTTGTAATAAATGTATCCGATAGGGACATAAAACAGAAGACTATCGTGCGGGGTGTTATAAATGTGGTGGCATGTGCCACAGGGCAGCAAAATGCAGAGGCAAGGGAGGGAATCAGTATCCTCCTCATAGGCAACATCATAATCAGAATCGTGGCCAAGCGCCACTAGCTTTACCTGCTCCAATTGGCAAGGCACCGAAACCACAACAAGGTGCACAAGGGTTTATACTTTAACTCAAGCAGAATCTCTTGCCTCAGACAATGTCATAACAGGTATGCTACTGTATAACGGTATACCTGCCCGTGTGTTATTCGATTATGGTGCTACTCATTGTTTCATATCGTCTGATTTTGCCACGAAAAACAAATTATGTATGACTCTATTAAAGATGGCTCTTTGTGTTAGCACTCCTTCGGGAGTAGATATGCTTGCAAGTTTGATTTGCAGGGACGGCTTGTAGTGCCATGTTCCGCTCAGTCAATCGGAGGAATCGAAACGCAGACGGTGTTCGGACTAGCAACGCAACTGCTTGCTTCAAGACTCGCTCAGCTGGGGTAGTTTCGGTGAACTTGCCTCATCTTAGCCTTCACATAATAAATCACATGTTTTCAACTTGCACAAGTTATGCTTGATAATAAAAGAGACGCATCCACATAGATGAGGGAATAATCCCGACGAGTCGGATTGAGTTAGAACATGGAAAAAGGGTCCCACGGTCGGCTTAGAAGTCTGCTCAGCGTGCTTTCAAAATGACACTCGGTCATTCGTCTCGTGGCTTCGGAGAAGGAAGTTGGTCTAAGTTGCTAAGTTGCCACAAAGCTGGGATTAGCCTAAGTCATAGGCGTCGCCCTCATGAATGCTTAATAAAGCATGCACGGTCCCATCGTCCAGGGCTTGGCATTGCCTTGCTCGTTCCACGGGTTAAGTTACAGTACACGTTGCAGTGCACGGCTTGTGGCGTAAGTCTAGGCACCCTAAAGAACTTGGTTGTTCAAGTCGACCGCGTGTATAGCACGTTCCCTCGATGCAAGGCTTGGCATAGCCGTTGCTAGTCAAGTCATTACACGAATAAGTTAGACAAGAGTTTGGCTGGGCTATCAAAGTCATAGCAAGCACTGTCCCCTGTTGTCTGCGGTTGTTAAGTCACATAGTCCCACGAGAACAAGGCTCGTCATATAAAGTATGTGACTTGAGCGATAGTGTCGCCTAGAGAACAAGTCAGTCTAAGGTACGAGCCACGGGTGGTTTAGTGAAAAGCATGCCACGGACAATCCGCTACTCGAGATCGGTCCCGCTAATTGGGAGTCTCGATAAGGAAGCACACAAGATCGGTCCCGCTACTTGGGAGTCTCAATAAGGAAGTTCACGAGATCGGTCCCGCTACTTGGGAGTCTCGATAAGGAAGCAAACGAGATCGGTCCTGCTACTTGGGAGTCTCGATAAGGTAAGTCTCGATAACGCGACTGGTTCTCGCCGAGATCGGTCCCGCTACTTGGGAGTCTTGATAGAAAGTTGGAAAGTATGGTCATGATTAAGGAAGGACTTGGTAGATCGAGTTGAGTCTTGCATGGTCATTGGACAACTTGCGCGCAAGGTGAATTCCTCGAACGATCCCGGGGCGTCGGGTTCGTGTCGGCCTAGGAGAAATTGCAGATATTATACGGCCTTCATCGACGGTACGACTCGATTGAAGTGAACCGTTATAATATAGGCTGCAGGTCATTCGGTGGAAGCTCGTACCTCGCACGCGGATGGTCACCGTTGTAGTTCCCCGTCCCGCTCAGTCAATCGGAGGAATTGGAACGCCAACGGCGTTCGGACTTAGCCTTGCAACGGCTGCTCGAAGACATTGCTCGGTCGAGGCGACCGCTCGCTCAGTTGGGGTAGTTTCGGTGAACTTGCCTTATCTTAGCCTTCACATAATAAATCGCATGTTTTCGACTTGCACAAGTAGGCTTGATAATAAAAGAAACGCATCTACATAGCTAGGGGAATAATCCCAACGGGTCGAATTGAGTTAGAATTTGGAAAGGTCTAATGGTCGGCTTAGAGTTGGTGCACGGCGTTCTTTGAAAATGACACTCGATCCTTCGTCCCGTGGCTTGGGAGAAGGAAAGTTGGTTGAGTAGGCAAAGTTATGAACGTAGCCTAAGTCATAGGCGTCGCCCGCATGAATGCTTCATAAAGCATGTACGGTCCCATCGTCCAAGGCTTGGCATAGCCTTGGTTTGCCCATGAGTTAAGTTGCGTTGAACGGATTGTGGCATAAGTCTAGGCACCTCAAATAACTTGGTTGTTCAAAGTCGAACGCGTGCACGACACGTTCCCCCGACGCAAGGCTTGACGCATCCTTTGCTCGTCAAGTTCTTGCAAAGCAAGTTAGGCAAGTTATGTTAAGCTATTAGGAGTAGTAGCAAGCACGGTCCTATGAGTTCTACGGCAGGACATAACCACATAGTCTTATGGTCTCAAGGCCCGTCATATAGAGTATGACTTGGGCGGTGGTGTCGGATAGAGTTCAAGTTGGTTTAAGACACGATGTCACGGACTTAGTATTTTTAAGGCACGAGCCACGGTTGAGTAAATTTAGTTGGAAGGAGGGCTTTCAAATAGTCGTTCCTGAGTTGAATGAAATGATAGGGCAAGAAGGAAGAATGCTCGTGACCGGGTCGTCGAGGCAAGAGATCTCAGATGTGAGAAGTATTAAACTTGGCCATGAAAGAGATTGTAACACTAGAGGTAGAATGACTGTGTGAGACATCAGTTTGAGTCGGGTCTTGCATGGTCATGGACAACTTGTCGACAAGGTAAAATTATTTCCTCGGACGATAACCTGAGGCCACAGTAGGACCGTTCCGGCCTAGAAGGAAATCGTGGGTGAATGTGAGCGGGATAGCTGAGCCTGGGGCAAAGTATTCGTTGGACGCTCATTGGGGCTAGCTACCCGCTTTGACCGGTCCATCCTATGCTCAACTAAAAGGGAGTCCACAATGGCTCTGGGAGCCAGTGACCAATTCATATAGATGAGTCGGCATGGCGACAATCCGCATGTGCGCCTTTGGACTGAGTTGAGTTGAATGAGTGTGTACAGTTAGAACACAATGTTGGGCCTAAGATTTGGTTTCAACGTAGGCGACGTACTTCGGCACGAGATGTAGCGTCAAGTCTTAAGTTGTCGGCATATAAGTTGCATAAGTTGGTTTGAGTCGTTGGAGTTTAAGTCAGGAAACCGCCGCAAGGCAAAGTTGGTTGAGTGACACTAAGTTCACAAGTCTCGATTGGGTCAGTTGGTGATCAAAGTAGCAAGGGCCACGAGGCGGCGATATGGTTAAGTCATACAGAGTTGCGAGGCACGGCACAAAGGATTTGTAGCACGGTCACAAGGAAATAGGATACTATCGCACAGTTCTCGTCTCTGATTATGTGCCGAAAGGCAAGCACTACTTGATAGGTTAACGTTGTTGGTGCAAGCACGGGATGGTCTAGAGACACAAAATAGGCCAAGGCATCTGTCCTAAAACTGATCATAAGGCAAGAGTAGAAAGACAATTGATAAGAGGGACTATGTTGCACAAAGTAAATCAAACGTGTTGGTTTTGTATGGGTGGGCGAGGAGCTCATTCCACCAGTACAGTTGAGTACTGACATCCACATAGTATTCATGTGCAGGCACAGGTAGAAGCTCGTGGCGCGGAGCTCGCTTGGATGCGTCGAGACACGGAGTTCCTTGGCGATTCGAAGTGTGCGGCCGCATGGAGTCAAGACTTATACGGGACATAATGTATGGACGTCGCCTTCCGAAGTATCCGCTGGCTCAAGACTTGTATTTGAGAGATAAGAGAGAGCTGAGTGACTTGTAATCTTGGCCTTGCGTCCCATTGTAATCTTTGTTCTAATATTAATAAAGAGCTTCTTTTGAATGACTTGTATTTTGTTCTAAATTTCTGCTGCTATTATTCAATGTCTCATTGTCTCTGCTTGGGACTTCTGTGCGACGACCCCGTCGCAGTCGCTGAAATCGGCCGTTAAGGAACCCACCTTGCACAAGCGCAATCTAGGCTCGTGCGGCATCACGCCTTAGCGAGGACGATCGCTCCTACGGGAGCGGGGCGTGACATAATGGTATCAGAGCACGGCTTTACGTCCTTGGACTATCGATTGAATTCTTTAACTTCGATGTTTCCGCCAACTCTGTTGCTTCCACAAGTTGTTATCGTTGGTGCGCTCTCTCTCAAATGTTCCACGGGATGTCCATACAATAAGTCTATATAATTTGCAAAACGTAGGTGAACAGTTTTTGACAAAAAATAAAAAGATGGTTCGCATAAGCACGATTGGCTAAGTCGGGCTGGACATATACACCAAAGTTGCGTTGACCCTAGCAAAGTCGAAGTACGAGATTCGTAATGTTTCGAGCTAGATTGAGTTGAACTCGATTGAGTAAAGTGAGACGACTATCGATAGGGGTGCTATCGAGCGACGATAACGTCGATGCGATATAGATGAGCGTGCTTGAAATTTAAGGAATCGTTCGGACAAAAATTCAAAAAAATAGATTTTGAATCGAATGATAAGTTGAGGATTTGTTGAATGACTTCATCCCTGAGTGGTGTATGCGATAGCTTCAGGGATGTCGATCGATCGATTGAGGATGCAGGGTGTCGATGTGTCTATCAGCAAGCGTCGCGTTATACAAAGCCTTAGATTGAGTGTCGTTGAACAAGTTGTAGTCTTGAAGATTTGACGAATTGATTCGAACAACCTAGAAATAGACGCGCACGGAACATGCACGAGATTGAGGATTGTACGAAGTATGAAACACGAAAAATGATTGAGTAGGTGAAATCAAATTGAGAAAAAATTAAGGTGTAGCGAACGGATGACTTGATAAAGAAAATCGATAGGTGGATCGTATACAAAAAGTTAGCACGATGGGAAGATAGCATGCATGAAAAGTTGAATTTTGAAGTTACGCAATGACTCTAAGGATTGGATTGAATGTTGCTCGATGATTTGAGTTAGCAAGGAATGATGCGAATTGAGAAAATACGTTAGTCGATGACTTAAGAGAGACGGATGAATAATACGTGAATTTGGGTTTGAGGAAATTGATGTTGTGAATGATTCGAGGGATAATGATCGAACTTAAATTTGAATGTCGAAGAGATTATCCAGTCGGACGATAGCATCATTCGTATGACTCGAAATTCGTAGCAAAGGAAGATCGTCAGGTTACGCATATCATCGATGGTATTGAGGCGTATCAAAGATCGATATGCGATAACTCGGGGGCACTCTAATTCGAGGAATGACGATTGTGCAAGTATTATTATTCGTTTGGATGCTATACTTAGGATTTTGATTGAGATGAATGTTGGATGAAAATGATTGTGTCTTGATAGTTACGCGGATAACCACATCATCGACATTCTTGTCTTGCGCGAGCGCAACTCTAGCCTCGCACATGCGTTGCGTCGGATTTGGGGCGATTGTTCCGCGTGAGCGCTGGCATGGTGATTTATATCGCGGGAATGATCTAACTCGGAAAATCGGGATGCGACAACTTTGATTGTCTCGACTGTTGGCTTGATACGAAGGTGAATTCGAGGATTTGTAGGACTTGGGATTGATGAATGAATGAAACTTGAGGATTGAGTAGGTCCAATCCGTGCATCGAGAATGAATTAGTCTAGACACAGAACAAGAGTTACGTCCTGATGAGGATGATTAACCCGCGGGCGCGTGCAGGATGATTCATGCCTACCATGGATAATCTGAATCGCGTGAGATCGGGGCACAACATATTGTTAAGCTAAACGACCTTATGATCGAATACATGAATTGGGATGAATGACATAGGAAATATGGAAAGAGACTTATGGTTTAGCGATGAATTGTGTCGTAGCGTGCTTGATTTGAGAAGGATTGATAGGCGGATTATGTCGAAATGTGTTTGAAGAGATAGACTATGCAAGTTGCTTGTTGGATGAGCGATATGCTCATGTCAAGGATTGGTTGAACGCTTGTTGTCGTAGGATGGTTTTGCTGAATGACTCAGACCCCGTGCGATGAATGTCGGGCTGTGTGTAGAAAATCGATGCTCGATGTTTAAAAATCAGAGTGATGCGAGCTTGGATAGAAAATTCCGTACTATCAACTTGGTTTGACCTTAGGATGGGGTCAGTGTTGATATTGTTGTTTGGGAACTATGATTCCAATACTGACGGATGACTTTAGCCTAAAGACATAGCCTAGCGGTTAGGCAAACGTCCGAGTGCGAAGTGGTAGGATTTGTGGAGGCACCACTCGCGAGTCTCGGTTGATATGCATGTATATCAAGGACGCTTGAATATGTGCATGATCCGACTCGAGTGGTGATGGCGGATTCTCTATCACGAGGCTTGGTTGAAATGCATGTATTTTGGGGACGCCTGGAATATATGCACGATCCAACTAAGTGATATGTTGAATCAAGTGAGACTTGAGGAACGGACAAGTATCGAGGATTTTGAAATTGTGTTGTGAAGGAAAGATTGATAGTAGCACGAGCATGGCTCGGATTTGGGAAATGCATAGGAGAAATGTGTGCGAGTGTCGTTGAACGTTCGAGTGATAAGTCAATGAGTAAGTACTCAGTTAGTTTCGAGGACGAAACTTTTTCTGAGTAGTGTATGATGTAGTGTCCCGTCCCGCTCAGTCAATCGAAGGAATTGGAACGCCAACGGCGTTCGGACTTAGCCTTGCAACGGCTGTTCGAAGACATCGCTCGGTCGAGGCGACCGCTCGCTCAGGTAGGGTAGTTTTGATGAACTTGTCTCATCTTAGCCTTCACATAATAAATCGCATGTTTTTTACTTGCATAAGTAGGCTTGATAATAAAAGAGACGAATCTACATAGCTAAAGGAATAATCCCAACGGGTCGAATTGAGTTAGAATTTGGAAAGGTCCAACGGTCGGCTTAGAGTTGGTACACGACGTTCTTTGAAAATTGAAAAGGTCCAACGGTCAGCTTAGAGTTGGTACACGACGTTCTTTGAAAATGACACTCGATCCTTCGTCCCGCGGCTTGGGAGAAGGAAAGTTGGTTGAGTAGGCGAAGTTATGAACGTAGCCTAAGTCATAGGCGTCGCCCGCATGAATGCTTCATAAAGCATGCACGATCCCATCGTCCAAGGCTTGGCATAGCCTTGGTTTGTCCATGAGTTAAGTTGCGTTGAACGGATTATGGCATAAGTGTAGGCACCTCAAATAACTTGGTTGTTCAAAGTCGAACGCGTGTACGACACGTTCCCACGACGCAAGGCTTGACGCAACCTTTGCTCGTCAAGTTGTTGCAAAGTAAGTTAGGCAAGTTATGTTAAGCTATTAGGAGTAGTAGCAAGCACGGTCCTATAAGTTCTACGACAGGGCATAACCACATAGTCTTATGGTCTCAAGGCCTGTCATATAGAGTATGACTTGGGCGGTGGTGTCGCATAGAGTTCAAGTTGGTTTAAGACACGATGTTACGGACTTAGGGTTTTTAAGGCACGAGCCATGGTTGAGTAAATTTAGTTGGAAGGAGGGCTTTCAAATAGTCGTTCCTGAGTTGAATGAAATGATAGGGCAAGAAGGAAGAATGCTCGCGACCGGATTGTCGAGGCAAGATCTCAGATGTGAGAAGTATTGAACTTGGCCATGAAAGAGATTGTAACACTAGAGGTAGAATGACTGTGTGAGACGTCAGTTTGAGTTGAGTCTTGCATGGTTATGGACAACTTGTCGACAAGGTAAAATTGTTTCCTCGGACGATAACCTGGGGCCACAGCAGGACCGTTCCGGCGTAGGAGGAAACCGTGGGTGAATGTGAGAGGGATAGCTGAGCCTGGGGCAAAGTATTCATTGGACGCTCATTGGGGCTAGCTACCCGCTTTGATCGGTCCATCCTATACTCAGCTAAAAGGGAGTCCACAATGGCTCTGGGAGCCAGTGACCAATTCATATAGATGAGTCGGCATGGCGGCAATCTGCATGTGTGCCTTTGGACTGAGTTGAGTTGAATAGGTGTGTACAGTTAGAACACAATGTTGGGCCTAAGATTTGGTTTCAACGTAGGCGACGTGCTTCGACACGAGATGTAGCGTCAAGTATTAAGTTGTCGGCATATAAGTTGCATAAGTTGGTTTGAGTCGTTGGAGTTTAAGTCAGGAAACCGCCGCAAGGCAAAGTTGGTTGAGTGACACTAAGTTCACAAGTCTCGATTGGGTCAGTTGGTGATCAAAGTAGCAAGGGCCGCGAGGCATCGATATGGTTAAGTCATACTGAGTTGCGAGACACGGCACAAAGGATTTGTAGCACGGTCACAAGGAAATAGGGTACTATCGTGCAGTTCGCATCTCTGATTATATGCCGAAAGGCAAGCACGACTTGATAGGTTAACGTTGTTGGTGCAAGCACGGGATGGTCTAGAGACACAAAATAGGCCAAGGCGTCTGTCCTAAAACTGATCCTAAGGCAAGAGTAGAAAGACAATTGATAAGAAGGGACTATGTTGCACAAAGTAAATCAAACGTGTTGGTTTTGTATGGGTGGGCGAGGAGCTCATTCCACCAGTACAGTTGAGTACTGACATCCACATAGTATTCATGTGCGGGCACAGGTAGAAGCTCGTGGTGCGGAGCTCGCTTGGATGCGTCGAGGCACGGAGTTCCTTGGCGATTCGAAGCGTGCGGCCGCATGGAGTCAAGACTTATACGGGACATAATGTATGGACGTCACCTTCCGAAGCATCCGCTGGCTCAAGACTTGTATTTGAGAGATAAGAGAGAGCTGAGTGACTTATAATCTTGGCCTTGCGTCCCATTGTAATCTTTGTTCCAATATCAATAAAGAGCTTCTTTTGAATGACTTGTATTTTGTTCTAAATTTTTGCTGCTATTATTCAATGTCTCATTGTCTCTGCTTGGGACTTCTGTACGACGACCCCGTCGCAGTCGGTGAAATCGGCCGTTATGGAACCCACCTTGCACGAGCGCAATCTAGGCTCGTGCGGCATCACGCCTTAGCGAGGACGATCGCTCCTACGGGAGCGGGGCGTGACAACCGTATGCAAAGATCCAGTATAGCTTGACATTGCTAGTGACCGCTCATATAGATGTGTCGGCATAAGAGCGGGTATCCTCGTGTATGCCTTTAGATTGCGTCGAGTACTAGCAAGTTACGAGTTGGGTTAACAAGGTATACTTATAGCAAGCGCTAACCTTGAATCGGCACGGGTTAGGTGTGCACGGTTGCAACACCATTCTGGAACATAAGATTTGGCTATAGCAAGAACACGTGCTTCGGCATGAATGTGGCGTCGTCATCGGGTCATCTCGAGTTAAGTCAGGAAGGGCCGTAAGGCAAGTTTTGTTAAGTCTGGTTGATTCTTGGGAGGCACGGCCTCGATCTTAAGGCACAATCAAGTCTAGTGGCACGATCAGCACGAGTCGTCCTCTTGACGTCATTGGTACGGGAATGGTCTAGAGGCACATAAAAATAAGTGAAAGTCTTGGCACGACCGAGTTTGCATAAGTTTCTACTTGGTGAGGCACTACCTCGAATATATATTTAAGCCACGAATTGAATGTAGCACGACCCTGTCATTGCGTTGCCAAGTATAGGCCAAGGTGTCTCTGTCCTAAAATTGATCCTAAGACAAGACTAGAAAGACAATCAAAAAGAGATTAAGCTGCACATAGTAAATGAACGTGTCGATTTTGTATGGGTGGGCGAGGAGCTCACTCCACCAGTACAGTTGAGTACTGACACCCACACAGTTTTCATGTGCAGGCACAACTAGAAGTCCGATGGTATGGAGCTTGCTTGGATGCGTCGAGGCACGGAGTTCCTTGGCGTTTCGAGACGTGCGGCCGCATGGAGTCAGAACTTATACTGGACATAATGTGTGGACATCGCCATTTTGCAGAATCTGCCACTCGTCGCCTTGAAGCTTGTATTGAGAAATGAGAGAGAGCAGAGTGACTTGTAATACGAGAGAAAAGTGAGCTTGAGAGACTTGTAATTTGGCCTAGTGCCCACATTATAATCTTTGTTCAATATCAATAAAAGAGTATTTTGCATGACTTGTGTTTTGCTTCAAATTTTCGCTGCTAACTATTCAATGTTTCTGCTTGAGACTTCTATGCGACGTCCCCCGTCGCTGTAGTGCCCCGTCCCTACATCGTGCCCCGTTCTCCATCCACGGGGTGCACGAGAAAGGAACACTGTCGCTATCGACTCGGTCGGGATCGATCGAATCGATCGAACGAGAACGGTTGAATTAAGATCCATTCCCCGTTATGGAATGGCTTCTTCGGAACCAAGTCCCATATTCAGCGGGTTGCGCCTCGAAGATTGACTCTGCGGCTGAGTCGAAAGAGACCTCCCGTTGCTCTGCTTTTTACGCTGCTTGCGTTGGTTTTGGCTTTGTTTTCTGAATGCGTTTTCGTGAATGCTTTCGATGGTTTTCATGGCTTACGTTTCGAACTTCGCATTCGTATCGAATTTCCTTGAATAACACAGTATTCTAATCGGTTGCTTGTGCGATTTCAGGTGATCGCGTAGGCAACGTCTAGCGCAGCCAACCAGTTTCTCGCCTCAAGTAAATACTAAGGTGAGTGGCTGACCCTTCTTCCTTCGACCCTCTTCTCTAATACATTATCAATACTAGACATGTGCTATGCTAGATGTAATGCAACGACATGAATGATATTTCGATGAACGGTCACACGACGTCCCACGAACACGTACTATACAAGTGCTTGTCATATAACATAATCGTGCTTGCAATTTACCGTATCATATAGAACCGTGCTAAGGAAAGACGAATCGATTAAATGAATGTCGCAACGATACATAAAGATGTGCCTTGAACTAACGAATTAACTTAGCACGGTCATGGACAACTTGTCGACAAGGGCGATTGTTTCTTCGGACGGCATCCCGAGGCCACGGGACCGTTCCGGCCTAGGAAGAAACACGGATAGCTATGCCGGATTCATGCCACGGTAGGCAGGGGCTTTCAACGGGGCTCGCTACCTGCGCTGAAAGGATCCTGTCTACCAAGCTATATGTCCAGGATGGCTTGTCCTGCCAGTGACCTTTACGAATGCACTCTATTACGTTTTCTTATTATCAACATGACAGGGAAGAACATGGTAAGTTTACGCTACAACGGCACGCTCTACCGGAAGTAAGATCTATCGTCGTTATACGGTTGTGCCTTCAAATATAAGTTCGAATTGAGTAGGATGGCTAGAAACTTTACTAAATATTTGCATGCACGCTCACTTAAATTCTTCAACAAATGAGAGCACGGGATTTAAATTGTCACGCACCAGCACAAAGTGTAAAGTGCTGACCCTCGCTCTCAACAGGTACCCAGAACCAGGATAGCGTGCCAAGGAATTGAAGGTGACGCTCCTTTCTTTTGTAGCCTTGCTAGCGCGAAGGCTAACTCTGCAACATTTTGAAGACTCCAACCCAACTGCATCATGAGTCACAAACTCTCGTCGATCCCAGGTTTTAGAGAGTCATTTTGATGTTTGTAAAAAGGGATATAAATGTATGGAATGACTATCTCATCGATGTCGGTTGTAAGCTCGAGAGGCCTCTTTTGTAATCGAGTCTGTAACCTAACTTATTATCAATGAAAATGCAAGTTTCTTTTTCTATATGAATGTGTTCAATTTTTCTGCGTACTCTTATATATGTTGTTGTTTCGGATAACCTTATGAACCGCCTTGTGCAAGCGCAACTTAGGCTTGTACGTCATCACGCCCGGGGGACGACTATCGATTCTACCGAATCGGGGCGTGACAGTCGCTTAGCTCATAATCGGCCGTTATGGACCTGCCTTGCGTGAGCACAATTTAGCCTCACACGACATCACACCTTAGCGAGGACGATCGCTCCTACGATCGCTTCTGATACCATTATTTCATGTCCCGATCCCGCAGGCTGCAAACAGACTATGTGGTTATCCGTACATTGTTATGCACTGGTGGGAAGGCTAGCTTGTCCACTCGCTATTATTACCAAACACGTTTATTTTACTTTTGTGCGCACCATCTATCATTTATTGTCTTACTAATCTTGTCTTAGGATCAGTTTCATGGCATATCATTCAAAGCCTATCTCGTGTTATCGATTTCAAGTGTCGCATAAGAATAACATGCAAAACTTACCATACTTACCGTATGATCTTCCCTGTCCAAGGTAAACCAAGTTAGCCAACATTATCATACGTAACGACTTAACGGAATTTGCATAAGTATTCAAAAGTGTCAATGGCGTGTTCTTGTCTCAAGTTGACGTCTCAAGTGGACGAAGTAATCGAGTTGTCAAGTATGTTATCATCAAGCTTTGTTAAATGTTCATTCAGTTATTCAATTGTTCAGCCTACTCAACTTGTCAGTTTGTGTTATACTCAAACGTTGTTCAGATATGTTACAGTCAGTAATTTAGCATGTTCAGCTTAGTCAGGTTACATGTTTCAATACAAGGTCTCGCACGCGAATTGCCGCAATCGAGCCAACTTAATCTATATGCATCGGTCGCTGGCACCACAAGCCATTTGGACATCTTACTTATGGTATTCGTACCTATCAAGCGTGATGGTTGGTACACCCTTATAGGCTACGCAACACTCGACCTTACGCCTCTTGTGTGTCCGAGCCTGCACACAAGCCGCCCGTAAGCCATGATTCCGCCTAGGGCGACCACGATGTCGTTGATCGTTGCCTTGGAATCCTTATTCACTTCTCTTCCTCGTGCACCGAGTTATCCGCGACCATTTCATATTGTCTTGTCATAATTAACTTAACGGGCTGTCTTTGAGCCATAGGCGATTATCGACTAGGTTGGCGGCGGCGTCCGTGTAGCGCGGGTAGCGAGTCCCGTTGTACGTCCCCGTCATACCTATCGCTAATCCTTCTTTCCTTTATTTCTTCCATTCATTCATTCTTTTCTTTCTTTCACTTGTTCTATCATTCACTTGTGCATTCATTCGTTTGTTCATTCATTCGTTCATACATTCATTTATTATGCAGCTTACTGTGCGGGAACCGCCTTGGCCACCTATCGGTCTCGAAACCTTTCGATGTTTCTATACTCTACTCGGAATGACTATGTCGATAGTCTTCCTGCTTCATTTTAGTAAACCATTCATTGTTTCATGTCTCAAGTTGTGGTACGATTCTAAGTGACGAGCCTATCGTTCGTTACTGAACGCATAAGTAAATCTACTCAAAATATAAGTTGTGCGTTGGCACGAGCGTGGAGTGTGGTGCAAGGTTCAAGTATTATTCCAAGTTCTACACAAGCATACAAAATAAGATTATTTTCTTAGCTAGGTGCGTTGAGTCATTTTGGTAGCATGCATGGAGTTATCGCCTAGCGATCTAGCAATACAGTCCGTATTATTATGTGTTTAGGCTAAGCAAAGACAGGTTCATCGGAGCCACCCACCTTAGCGATGAACGCATCGGCCAAGCGATACTCCGAGCATGCCTTTGAAAGTCTAAGTCTGGATTCTTCTTGAAGGGTCAACTTAACACTTGCATTGATTCGCATCGATACTTCATCGAGTCGACGGAACTCTTCGAGTCAACGATTCTTTGGAGTCCTTGCACATGCCGTTTGAATCGACGTTCCGCTAGGGCGGAGCGGGTCGTTACAAAAATTGGTTCCTCCGGATCTAAAATAGAGTTCTTCCAATGCATATTCTTGATTTTTAGAAAATATTGTTAAATGTATATATTACATTGTAAAGCATTTGCCAACTCACTCTCTAGTAGTTGCAATTGCACCACGTTCTTCTTGTTGAATAATGGGTCAACTTTGTCCGATGCTGACTTGCATCTAATAATATGCTCAAAGAAATTGTGTAAAGTCATTATTTTCAAGATACACACCACTTTAGCATTTGAAGTTCTCTATTTCTTCAAAGCCTCTGTATTTTTTGTTGTATTCTCCGGAGCAGCTTTGGAGTCTCCATCAACAAACTTCCAAAGTTCTTTACCAACAAGATATAACTCAAAACAAGTCCGTCAAATCTTGTAGTTGGAAGAAGCACTACGACGCCAAGCCACCAAGATTACCCATGTTCTCCATAATGGAATATCGTTTGCTCTTCTTCACCAAGGAAACATGAACGCCAATAACTTCCCTTGTCGCTTTGATACCATGTGAAGAAAGCGGAAGCTTTGTAAAATGTGATGCACACTAGCCCACGAACAAATGTATGTAAATTGTGAAGATGAACACATATTTGGTAGACTGGTATTGAAGTAGAATATTTTATTCAACTTATCATGAAATGACAAGATAGATGGACTTATAAAGTACTCCATCATGAAACTTAACTTTGTACCTCACGTCCCTTGGGTTACATAACTCATGTCTCTTGTGTTTGTAACTCATGACCATTGGGTACATATAACTCATGCATGAAACCTACTTACTACCTCAATTTATTTACCACAAAATGCCACTTTAATTTTAACAGTAGTATATGTTCTTATTGCATGATTGATATATGTAAATAATATTTGTTTGTATTCAGGGTACTGGAGGGAGATATGACGGTCAGGTTAGAAAATCACGATAGTAAGGTAGAAAGTCACCAAATAATCTATTACCAGTTACTAGTTAAAGTCGAAGCTGGCAGATGTGTCACAATAAAACCTATATGATCACTTTACACTGTCATTCTAAAATTCTAGACGTAAAGGAACTCTGATTTCTCCCTAGGAAACTAACTAAATAACCAAACAAATACATATTTGTTCACCAACCTCCTCCCCCTTAATATTGCACATAAATTCTCCTTCATCAACGTAGGATGGAAGGACAACTCCCGATATGCATACTTGCTTATTCTTGGAGTTTCTTTTAGATTAATATTCTACACCTTGCAACCTCACTACTCAGTAGAATTGTTTGAATGAAAGGAAACAACCTTTTTCTTTATTCAAACTTTTAAAATTCAGTCCATGATATGCAGATCCACAATTTGAGTGAAAAGAAAACAGTGATGTTGTCTTCTTAATTTGCATATGGACATATGGTGTAGAAACTGGATGGTATTATTAATATGTTTAGAATGGCTGGATATTTAGCATAGAAATTTAGGTCAAAAATTATCCTGATCTCAAATTTAAAAAAGAAGATATACAGATCCAGGATCTCCTTGATATCGGCAGAAGTTCATTTAATATCAATCGACAGAGTTACTCCAAAGGTTGCTATCATGATTGGTCAGCAAGCAACTGCCGTCTACTAAGCACTGAAAAATGTCGTATTTTTCGAGAAAATTAAGAAATGTGGACAACGGTTAGAAAGCTGCAAAACGACTTAGCATACTATGAACATGGAATCTATATATCTTACTAGTGGATCAAAGTATATATCTTTATTAGCGGGTCAAAGTCCAAGAGGTGGGGTCATCTTGGCAGAAAGAACAAATCAAGTTCTCAGCAACGAAAGTAACGTCAAAAGTAGTCTTACTTATTTGGAAATTGAACAAAAGGTGACAACTTTGATTATTGAAAAGACCCAAAACATTAAAAAGGGTCTTCCTAATGTTGAACGATCCTCGCAACTACCTTTTCAATCAAATCAAATTCTGTCGAGAAACCGTAGAACTATCAGTCAGCTTGAATATGTTATGCCTTCATTATTTTAAAGTTCTATGATACAAATTAAAAGTAAATTAAGAAGAGCTTCTTCTAAATAGCAATATGAATCTCAACAAGTACATGATATGTGTTAGAAAATAATTGCTTTTCTGTCTTGAAATCCTGTAAAGAAAATAAATAAAATTAAGGTTACCGGCCTCCGGGGTAGTCGCGCACGAGGAACTGTCCTAAGAGTTGATTCGGGTCTATGCGCAGACTTGTTCCGGATGCTCCTAGTGGTAAAATTTTCGCTCTACCGGTATCTCATCGTCGCACAAAACTCAAAAAAAGCGATCCTGACTTACTCTGCCCAGAGCAAGGAATTGACAAACAGAATGGTCTCGGAGAGAATGGGAAGAGAATTTTTCTTTGAAATATTTTCTATCTCAAGAGAGGAGAAGAAAAGCTCATTATATAGGCATAAAACTTGTAACCGAAGGATGGACTCAAGAACGTAATTATTGCTAGATAAAGGAATATAAAAATGTGGTGCAACGTATCTGGACAAAATTAATTGTGTCCAATGTTCAAAAAATTGAAGTAGGAATTAAAGCGGTCAAGGGCCAATGAGCAGCAAAAGTTTTGAAAGGTCTCAACCAAACCCGAAGAGGAAATCGGATCGACATTCGGCGCTCGCAGATTTGGGTGCATACCCGCACCCATTATGCACGCCGAACTGAACTGAATCGAACCGGACGGCGGCGGCGCACGCGTGTGGCCTATAGGGCTACCCACACAAGTCATCAATGAAGCAAAAGTGAAAGGAGTAATATAACCCCCTTTGAGGTCTATGCCACAGCCGATGTGGGACTAAAGGTGATATGGAGGAGTTGGTTTTTTGAACAATAGAAGTAACAACAATATGAACTTTCTAGGGCACAAATCCGTGTGCCTCAATATACTAAATAAGGTAATAGGAAGATATAGCTAAAAAGCAATTTGTATCATGTTTATCAGGTTCATATTTCTCATATCAGCATATGATATAGCTGACATGTGGTAAACTAGGTTAACTACCAAGGGATTAACTAGTTGGTACCCTTGAGATATATATTTTTGAATAAAAGACGCAGTGTCAGGACTCTGGATTGGTACCATGACAAAGATAATTCTGTACTTTCATCTAAAGATAATTTTAGTTTCTATGACTAGTTTGATATCCATTGAGTTGCATCCAAAATCAAGAGACCAAGATTCTACATCCCACACCTCCTGTTCTCTTCTGTTGTTGCAGAATGACGGTTCACCTAAATCTTGATAGCTCTGTAATGGCAGGGTATTGCTTGGAGAACCCAAAACTAAGTATCCAGTGCAAGCATGATTATCACCTCTGTTGTATCCTTGAGTGGATGGAGAGGAGCTGTCTTTGCCCTATTTGCAGCCAGGTATTCGATAATTTTAGAGCCTGCCTGCTCTTTCTAAACTTGCAAATTAGGACTAGGTTAACTGTTGATATCATACTTGTTAACCAACTCTAGGCTCTCTTACTTTTATCAGGTGATGGTTTTGGATTAATACTTCAACGTCAGCGGCACAGGAGAAGTGGTCAGAGAGAAAAACAATGTATCTAGCAAGCTCAAGGCACTTAACCCTTTTGTTACTCTGACCTCTTTCTCAATTTCTGGACTTGGAAACCATTACTGTTTTTTTTCCAGCTTTTATTTTTTGTTAATTTGGTTTTTATATTGCCACTTTCTTTTTGTTATCCAACAATCCAGAGAGCTACCTTCTCAAGAACATTTTTCAGTTGAGAAGGAGCATGAAATTATTACCATGCCAGAGTCTGTAGTAGAGAAGAAGTAATTGCTTCCTCAAGAACATTTTTCAGTCTGTTGTCGATTGTGGTTCCAGAATCATTGGGTTGCACTGCCAGAATCCAAAGCCGATAAAATCATTTCCTGTTATATTGATTCATAAATATAGAAAGCCGAAACATAATCCAAAGCTTGCAACTTTCTCAGATCGAGATAACAAGTTCTTTAGATAAAAGAGTTGTGATTCAAGGAATTTTCATTATAATGATACAACATCCTATATGCATATAGAAGCAGTTGTGTAAGTGGAATAAAGGTAGGGAGTTTGGTAACCTGTAGCTAAGGTTGGTATAGACCAGAAGCTGTGGGTTTTGCTTTGGTTCAAGTCAGATGATAATGAGTTCGGTTGGTCTGCAATGTATCTGCTGAAGAGTAGCAGGGACCTTGCTCCATTGATGGCAGCAAGGCAGAGGCAGATGTTGTAGGTGCTTGCTCTATACCCAAGTTGGAATTTATGCTTGTTAGAGTTGGTTTTGGTTTTTCGCTTCAGTAGATGATGATAGTCTGTTGGATTCAATTTTGGTGAGTACAGATTTGGATTGATTAGACTTGTGGTTGGCTGAGTCCTTCTGGTTCTGATTGGGTTGAGTATAATAGCCTTTATGTTCGGTTTGGCTAACGTGGGTTTGGTTTTTTACTGGTTGAATCATGGCTTGGTTTGGTTGCCTCGTGCTTGATGGGTTTGGAGGATTGGTTTGATGATTTGGTTTCTTAAATATTAAAAGTCTAAATTCAAAGTTGAAAACCATACATTGTGCAGTAATAGGTCAGATTATAACTCAGTTCATATGAAGATATAAAAAACATCAACAATATATTTAAGGTTAAAATTGACAGTCATTATCCTATTTTTCTTTGTTACCTGTTAAATACAAACACTTGAAAGGGAAACTCAACCTACTTTTTCCTATACATTTTTTACTTATTTGAGATTGAATTAATTTTAACCATCACCCGTACTTACAAAGTAATTAACCAACCTCAAATACAATATCCTCTGCAATTTATGTTGGAGCTTTTCCTTGAACATGTAGAGAGAGCTTGCTCTCAACACATGCCTAGGATTATTTAGTCCCATATTGGAAAAACATCATGAGTTGTATCTCAATATATACTTGGTATGTTGATGACATGGGGTGGTGACCCTAAGGAGGGAACCATGTGGGTGATTTTACTAGGAGGTAAGGTTAAGACTCCATGGTAAAGCATTTATGCTTTTTGCTCTTGGAAATTAATTTCCATTGGAGCTAAGTCCCGTAGGGGCACAGCGACTCGGGCTCATGAGGCGTAATGTGATATTTTGTTGGCACACTTAGCACGTCGCTAGGCGTATAGTGCGCTCGTTGTGCGAGCCTCTGCGCGGCCATATGGCACGACCAATTGGCGCTACCTAGTGGTACGCAAGTTGGCGCTGCCAGTTGGCGTGCAGTTGCGCGCGGATAGTGCGCTTAAGTTGTGCTTGTTGTGCGAGCCTCTGCGCAGCCGATCACGCATCCGTTCGCGCGACCAATTGGTGCTGCCTAGTGGCACGCAAGCTGGCGTGGCCTGTTGGCGCGTAGTATGCGTGTGCGCAGTTGGCGCAGCGGTGCGCGAATGCACGCGCTATGCGCTAATTGGCGTGCGCTGTGCGCCAGTTGGCTCAATCATGTCTGTGCACAATTTGAGCGGTTACGGAACGTTCCGAGTGATTTTTCCCACGTCATGAACGTTCTGTATACCGAGAAGTTACTAGGCGCACCTATATAAAGTCCCTCTCTTCTCTCTCAGGGTACAGTACTAAGTATCAGAAATTTTCTTACGAAATTCTCTAAGTTCAGAGCAGAGAAGAGGGGTACTTTGTGAGAAGAGTTTCGCGCCATCCGAGGAGTCAGAAGAGCGGAGTGTTTCGAAGTTCTCCGTCGAACTTGCTGGTTTCTGGAAGCTGTTCGTATGGGGCGAATCAAGCTTTGAGCGCCGGTGATCATTCACTCCAGCAGGCCATTTCACCATTTCTGTTCATTCACTTTTATCTCGTTCTAAACAAGAACGTTTCTGATCTAATCAGAAAACGTTAGTAGACTTTCGCTACTGCTGCTACAAATTCTTCTGTGCCTTCTTCGAAGTGACACATTAGTGTTCGTTTTCTCAGAATCCTTCAGGATCTCTCTCGCGCAACTTCTTTGAAGTGTTGCATAATTTCTGTTTTCCACCAAAAAATTATGCCCTGGGACTAACAATCTCAAAGCTTGATATTACAAGATGGAAAACTTTCGTGCTTCACTCATCAATCCAACTTCTGTAAGTTAGAGTAATTTGATGGAGAGCACTATCAAGTCTAGAAGAGGAAGGTTAGCCTAAATCTTCAAACTTTCTAAAGTTGACCATGTGCTAACCGAAGCAGAACCGACTATTCCAGAAACTGGGTCTGCAGCCACAATTACTGCTGCTAATAAAAGTCAGACCAAATAGAGAAGGGATAATAGCTTCTGTAGGCTTCTCATTCTAAATTCTATGGAGGACTCCCTGGCAGAATTATATTCTAAGAAGACAATTGCCAGAGAGATTTGGGAGTCTCTGGAGAAACTGTACGAAGATGACAAAAATAGGAGCAAGATATTTGTGTTAAAAAATATCACAAGTGGCTCTTTGAAGACTAGAAGACTATGCTGCCGCAGGTAAAGGAGTTTCTGAAGCTGCGACAGAAGTTGGAAGATAAGGCGATGCCCCTCACCGACAAGTTTGTTCTTGGAGGGATCGTCTCAAAGCTCCCCGCTGGGTGGAGCAAGTTCTATGCAAACATGCACAGGAAGAAGTTGGAGATCAGTCTCGAAGATCTCCTGCCAGAAATCTATGTTGAGGACCAGATGATGGCCCCACTGAAGGTGGACGCTTTGTCCAAACAGATGGCTAACGCCAATTTGGTTCACACCAAGGAATCCAAGGGAAAGCAGGCGGCTTCCCACAACAAGAAGAAGGATCCCAATAATCTGAAAGTGAAGGGGACTTTTTTCAAACAACAGAAGCCAAAGTTCCATTTAGCTTGCTTCAAGTATGGCAAAAAGGGCCACTTCAAGAGTGAATGCAAATCTAAGCCCAAGCAATCAGAGCAAAGTGAGCCTAGTAAGGTTTCAATGATCACTGACGTTATTGCGATGATTGCTCAGGTCAGTGCGGTGGGGACTGACTCTGACTGGTGGGTAGACACTGGTGCCACCTGCCATGTCTGCTCAAGGAAGAATGGTTCACCACATACACACCAACTTTTGAAGTTGTTATGGTAGCGAACCAGGCACAAGCTGAAGTGCAAGGGATCGAGACGGTGGTGTTGAAGCTAACTTCAGGGAAGTCTCTGACGCTTCAAGATATGAAGCATGTACCTGCTATCACAAAGAACCTGATCTCTGGGGCCTACTCTGTAATGCAGGCTTAAGGATTGGCATCAATGTTGGCCAGATGGTGATGTCCATAAAAGGAACATACTTCGGGAAGGCATTTTATACCGAAGGAATGTTTAAAGTTCAGCTTGTAAATCAGTCCAATGTTATTAATGCAATCGCTCATTCAGCTTATACTCTTGAGTTGTGGCATAATAGACTAGGACATGTTCATTGTAAAAGAATAAACATAATGACTAGTCTAGGACTTATCTCCAAATGTGGGGGTAAGATAGAGAAATGTGAAGTATGTGCTCAGACGAAGATCACAAGAAAACCCTTTCATCGGGTTAATCGAAGCATAGATCTTTTGGAGTTGGTACACTCCGATATTTGTGACTTCAAACAGTTCTCTATAAAGGTCGGGATAAAGTATTTCATAACCTTCATCGATGACTTTTCAAAGTACGCATTCGTTTACTTGCTGAAGGCTAAAGACGAAGTGTTCGAGAAGTTCAAAGAGTTCAGGGCCGATGCTGAACGGCAAACTAGACCACAACTCAAGAGAATAAGAAGTGATCGAGGAGGAGAGTACCGGTCTCATGAATTCGCATCGTTCCACAAAGAATATACAATTATCAACGAAACTACTACTCCGTATTCTCCTCAATCTAACGTAGTAGCAGAAAGGAAGAACATAACATTTACAGAAATGATAAACTCAATGTTGTTGACTACGGGTCTTCCAAAATGCTACTAGGGAGAAGCTGTATTGATGGCCACTTTTATTCTAAATAGAGTGCCTCATGCAACTTCAGACGTTACTCCTCATGAACTTTGGTTCAAAGTCAGACTGTCTGGCATATGTGAAGCTTTCAAATCTGAAGATTCAGAAGCTCGGGACAAGGACAACGAAGACAATTTTCATGGGTTATGCCGAGAAGAGTGATGCTCAGAGATTTCTTGATATTGAATCAAATCATATCATTGAATCTCGCGATGCAAAATATTTTGAAGACAAGTTTGCAAGGCACAAGAACATTGTTCTTGCGAATACTCCGAAGAACAATAAGGATGCGCAGGAAATTGAAGCTTCTAATGAAAATGTAGTCCAAGAAGAAGTTGTTGAAACAACTGTTGAACTAGAGCTCGCCGAGCTGTCAACTAAGCGAGTGAGGAGACCGAAGGACTTCAGAAATGACTATCATGTGGAATCAGATCCGTTTACTTATGATGAGGCGGTGAAAACCAGAGATGCTATTTTCTGCAGGGAGGCGATAGACAATGAAATTGATTCAATCACCTCTAATAACACTTGGGTGTTGGTTGATCTTCCTGAAGGAGCAAAACCCATCGGATGCAAATGGATCTTCAAGAAGAAGATGAAAGCAGATGGAACTATTGACAAGTTCAAGGCTAGGTGTAAATCCCTAAACCCCTTTATGTGAATTTTATAAATTTCCAGTTTGAAATATAGTATTATTTCCTATATAAAACTTGTTCTTTAATGAAGAATTTTTCTCTATTTATAGTGTTTTTGCTGACCAAATTCGGACAGAGTTCGGATGCATGAATCTCGCAAACGAACGTTATAGGCAGACTTGGTGGAACTAAAATTTTGATTTTACCCTGACCAAACTCGGGCCGAGTTTGCCCAGAGTTCTGTCTGGGTCAGAACACTTTGGTTTGGGCCAGATTTGTGTAAGCTTTAGGCTTTTTGGAATTGTGGACTTTTGGGATTTAGATAGGTAGGCTTATTTGGATATGTGGACTGATAGAAACATAAGCCAGTATCAATCCTGATCAACCTCACAAGTATTTCCTAGACTCAATAAAATTAAAGAATACATAAAAATATAAAAGTCTTTATCTTGATTCCAGTGCGATATTATTCTTGATGACGATGCGATGCTTGAACTTTGAAGTAGTAGGATGTAGATGCAGTATACCTTATTTTTCTTTAAAATCTGTAAACATGTAAAAGTTTGTATACTTTGCGTATCGACCAAAGTTGACGTTGATTATCAAAATCAGGTGTGATCATTAACCAATGGGCCAACAATAAGGACCTCCGTATTATCTTTTGGTGGCATGGCATGAAGAGAGATGTGGCACTTTTTTTGTCGTCATGTATGTCATGTCATTAGGTTAAAGCTGAGCACCAGATACCGGGTGGGAGATGCAGAACCTGGAAATTCCAGAATGGAAGTGGCAGCACGTGTGCATAGATTTTATTGTTGGTCTGTCGAAGATGCCACGGGGAAATAACACCATCTAGGTCATCGTCGATCGACTAACCAAGTCAGCGCATTTCATTGCCATCAAAATTACTTGGAGCGTCGATCGCCTGGCTCAGATTTATCTTGACGAGATAGTGCGGCTGCACAGAGTTCCGGTATGCATCGTCTTTGATCGGGATGGACGGTTTCTATCGCGCTTTTGGATTAGCCTTCAGTTGGCTCTGGGTACTAAGTTGAACTTTAGCTCGGCTTGCCATTCCCAAACCGACAACCAAACGAATACCATTATGTCACGCCCAGATTCAGTAGAATCGATAGTCGTCCCCCGGACGTGATGTCGTACGAGCCTAAATTGTGCCCGTACAAGACAATTTTGTAAGGTTATCTAAAACACAACATTCAAATCCAGTATGCAGAGAAATTGTACACATTGATATAGAAGGAACTTGTCTTTCATTGATAATAAACTTGTTTACAGAATCGATTACAAAAGATGCCATACGGGCTTACAAACTGACTGAGATGAGATAGTCATTTTATACATTTACATCCCTTTATACAGAGCAACAAAAATCACTCTCTTGGACCTAGGATCGACGAGAGTTAATGCGATATAGCGATGTGTTGATTAGAGTCTTCAAAATATCGCGCTAGCAGGGCTTTCAAAATGGACGAGCGTCGCCTTCAGTACCTTGGCACGCTATCTTGATTTGGGGTACCTGTGGAGAGCGAGGGTTAGTACATTACACGTGTACTGGTGGGTGGGTAATTATATACGTGTTCTCATTTGGTTCAAAAAAATTAAGTAAACAAGCATACGTATATTTGGTGAACTTTCTAGCCATCCTAAACAATTCATGAAAGCATTTGAAAAGCACGAATAGCATAACGATGATAGTCTTACCCACGGCAGAGCGTGCCGTTGCAGTATAAAACTTACCATGTTCTTTCCTGTCATATTGATAATGATGAAATCCAATAGAGTGCATTTGTGAAGGTCACTAACATGACAAGCCATCTTGGACATATAGCTTGGTAAGACAGAGGTCCTTCAACGCAGGTAGGGAGCCCCATTGAAAGCCACTGCCTACCGTGGCATGCATCCATCATAGCTATCCGTGTTTCTTCCTAGGCCAGATCGGTCCCGTGGCCCCGGGATATCGTCCGAAGAAACAATCGCCCTTGTGCACAAGTTATCTATGATCGTGCTAAGTTAACAAGTTATTCATGGCACGTTTCATAGTATCGTTGTGACATTCATTTAATCGATTTGATCTTTGCTTAGCACAGTTCTATATAGCATGGTATTAAGCAAGTGCGTAACAGTTATATGATAAGTAGTTCTATAGCCCGTATACGTGAGATATCATGCAACAGTTTATTGGAATAAGCCTTTGTGTTATTGCATTTACATCTAGCATATCCTATTCTGGTTGGTCACGCTAGACGTCGCCTACGCGATCACCTGAAATTACATAAGCACTTGATCAGAACAATGCCCCATTCAATGAGTTCGATACGGATGCGAAGTTCAAAAACACAAGTCATAAAAACCTTCAACAATATTCACGAAAACGCATTCAGAAAACCAAAGCCAAAGAAGCAATTGCGGCATAAAAAGTAGAGCAACGGGAGGTCTCTTCCGACTCAGCCATAGAGTCTATCCTCGAGGCGTAACCCGCTAAATATGCGACTTGATTCTGAATAAACCATTCCATAACGAGGAAAGGATCTTAATTCAATCGGTCCCGTTCAATCAATCGATCTTGACTAATCAGTTTTGACTAAATCGATAACGATAATGTTCCTTTCTCGCGCACCCTGTGAATGGAAAATGGGGCACGATGTAGGGACGTGACACTACACAGCGCCATGGGTATACCGTTTAAGAAAATAGTCACTCCTTGCGCACAAATTGTCCATGACCATGCGAATGCGTGTCCGACTCGATCGTGAACATAATCACATGGTAAAATATTAAAAGTAAGTAAAGGCAATAGTGTATCATCTTATCTCATCCAAGTCGTGAATTATCAATTCCATCATTAACACCATTCCACTTGGTGATCTCGTCGATCCCAAGCCAAAACATTTCACATTTCATCAATTATTATATTGTAACATTATCACATCATTCAGTTCTCAAAGGGACATGGAGCATTTCATTCATTTTATAGGGACATTTATTATTCATTTTATTGTGTCAATAGCATAGCTAGTTCACTTCTCATGTATCATTCACATAGTATTACAGTATTCAGTGTCTTATTTATTTCAGCAGCATTAACATGAGAAGTATTATCAATTCATTTCCAGACATCAATTCATATTAGCAGTTCAATGTTCAAGTATCATCATTTAACAGTATTTAATAAGAGCATCTTACCTATTCAATAACTAAAGCATGGGACATTTAGGGACATAATATAGCAATACAATACTCTATTTTACTAAGCATGAAGGAGTAGGAAAGAAGGGAAAGTTCTACTCACTTGCACAAACGGTCTTCCTGTTTCGATCACATATAAATCTTTTTGAGGTGAGCTAATATGGCATAGCGAACATGTTGTCCATTAGCCGCTAATGTTTGACCTGCTCAATAGGTCCTCTAGAGATTGATTTGACATAAAGTACGATATTTCCACTAGACATAGCCCCAACAGCGAGCCATGTTCCATAACTTATTCCATCCGGCTAACTAAGAAGACTGCAACATTTTCAAATCTTTTGATTTCCAACACAAGTCATGATCCTACATTCTGATCGTATCCAACAAGACAACCAAATGCCTCGCGCCGAGCGAGACATTACATAATATATCACTCAAAAAAAGTTTTGTCTTCGAAACTTAAGAGAACAACTCATTCTACTAATTCACTTAGACACAATAAGTTCCTCATTCAGTTTATTTTCAATATTCTGATTCAGCATTCTCAACAATCTCGAAATTGTTATCCAACTGTACCACTTAATCCATCAATGCTACAATCCATCTTTCTCTTTTCTAAAATATTTATACTTCTCATTGATTCACCAGCATTCTTCCTGCAGTATTATTTTGGTCGCAGCTTGGATTCATACACATAATTTAGGCGTCCCCAAAATATATGCACAGCCAACGTCCGTGTTAGTGCGATTCGATAACCTACAGGTGCAACTTTCTTCCCAAGTCTGACTTACACACATCAAATATCAATTTTTGATCCAGGCATTCTCAAAATCTATCGACATCCTTTAAATTACTTATTGTTTTGTTTATTTGCCACAATCGCTATCTTTCAAGCCACCAAAACTTAACATAAGGGACTATCCAGATAAGTTACTCACCTAAGCAAGATATTTCAAACATCAGAACCAAGGGTCTAACTTAAAACCAACCATACTAAAAGTTTACAATAATCAACATGCAATTCCATTCCTTCCAATCTCAATACCAATATTTCTATATCCTTTAAGTATTCCAGTATCTTATCGCAATGTATCAATTTGTTCATCTATCATTCACTCAAAATAGGAATGCAACTAGCTATTACTTGATTTTGATTCACATTGGGTATCGTGAATAACCCCACAAATTTCTAATTGTTAAAATAACTTCCCGAATCCAACAACATTTTCTACCGAGGCAATTCATTATTTCTAAAAGATCCAATCCGAAGGTCACTCATTATCAATTACTCGAGCCAAAGCAAAATTTTCATGCAACATTTCATCCAACACAACATCCATTCCTGCAATGTCTTATTTCAATTATCCTTTCCGACTATGAAATTAACAATCAAACTTCTCAGCAACAGTCAATCTTATGGAACAATTTACTTCTCGATACATACAACTCAAGTCTCACCCCATGATTGTAGTTCCCGCTTAAGGCCGACACATTACTTCTCAATTGTCAAAAATTTTTAGGCTCACGTTGAAGCATATACTTACTTAGTTCATACTCATCACTATCTCTAGTTCAATACCAAAAGGGTCATCCTACGGGTCGCCAACGGTCACCCTATTATTCGGTTAAGTCTCTAAGACTAGCTATACCGACAACTAAACCTAATTATTTTGGTGACTCCCCTAGAGTGGACGACTACTAGGGACTATACTAATTTCTTATTCTCAGGGCCAACAATCAACCGACAGTTCCAAGGAACTCTATCCAAACCTATGGGTACAACTCAACTTGAACAACTAATCGCCATTGCCGACTATACCAGCAACTGGTTATACAGCCCACGGTCTCTAGGGTCAAGTATATCTATGGTCATCCTCAAGGAACCAACTCCCACAGAGGCTCATTCTAGACTTATCCCATAATCGACAAGACTGATACGACAATATTACAGTCTAAATCCCAATCCGACATATAATTTCTCAGCAATTTTTAATTCTAATTCTTTCGTATCCACATGGATCCATATGCCAAGGCTAATTATTCAAGGGCCATCAATTCCATTCTGATATAGTCTCAACAAAATCATCGAATCGCATTAACCGTCAACTTATTCGCATAATATCAGCATTGTCTAATAGAGCATTTCATACTCAATATCTCAAATTGAGCAATTGTCCACATGTACCATTCAATGATCATAAAATCGTGTTACATATGTGCAAATATCAACAATCATATTATTTCGGTCTGTATGACAAAGATCATGTCACTAAGTCATAACCCAGCAATCTGTGTTCCAATTGTCAGTCATCCATCCCGCCACACCATCTACCGACATTATCCAACACATTTTGTGATTCTCAATCCGATTTGTTTCCCAGCCATCAAAATCTCATACAAAAATTCATAAAATTTCATAATGCAAGGGTCAAGTAATTCATTCCAATCCAATCCGATAATTTCATATTTCAATTAACCATTCTCTACACAACACAAGTATTCAGAGCCATTACTTGTTACTTTTTGTGATACAATTCAAATCCTCAAGCATATATGCAACAACTATCCATCTCATCAAGCACGAACTCATACCTCAACATTCATATTCTCATTAAAGTCGTCTAACAATATAAATATATCATTTAATTTAATTTTATGATTAAAAACCAAAGCCAAATAATAGGTAAGAGGTATATCACGCCAATATTTTAGAAATTTTGTTTCCATTTTGGAAACAACTTAATCAAAACCAGCAGGATTTCTACATTTAGAAAATAAATAAGACATGTTAATAATTTCTATTAAAACTAAAGAAGAAGTTGGATAATAAATTGCAAATAAAAATATATGTAACATTGTAAAATAATTCTAAAAATTCATAAATTGAACTAGCAATTAACCAACCATTTTCAGTTACTTGAAAATCAAAACTTGGATTAATGTTACTATAATGTGTAATAACATCTTTAAATTTAATACAAGATTTTACTATTAAATAAGTAAAATTCTATCTATATGGTGCATCCTTAACAAATCTCCTAAAAGTCATACCATATTGTGCACACAATATTTTAAAATCTTGTTGTCTACTTACAAAAGTGTTCAAATTGATTAAATATGATCTAATTTTTTCTAAATTTGCTGGAAAGAACTGATAAGCACATCTAACATGAAAAGGTCGTCCTTCTACTATGGGCAAAAATTGTGATTTAAAATAGTAATACAAGAATTGTTATTACTAGTAATATAAAAAATGAATTCATTTTTACTGTGAATATCATATTTACGTAAAACTTGCAGTATAGCTCTACCAATTGTAGAACTAGTATGTGCTTTCAAAGGTCATAGACAAATAATTCCTTTTGCAAAATTTATTTTATATCTAAATAATGTGTCGTGATACAAATAAAAGGGTAATTGTTTTTAGTAGTCCATATGTCAAAAGTTAAAGCAAATTTAATAGCATGTACAAAACTTTCTTTTAAAGCTGGCTTTTTTTTTTTGAAATATTTTGACAACTTCTACTATAGTAGAAGATCTAGAAACTTTAGTAAAATAAGGATTAAGAGTAATACTTGCATAATCATAATATGATTCACTCTCGCCAAATGTAAAAGTTGTTCATCACAAATAATATGTTTTGTTAACTTAGTTTTCTTACGAGCAGCAGAATAAGTAAAGTTACATATAGAAGATCCTTGAGCACCGATGCTTGGCTGTGTTTGTTTAGCATGCAATATGTCCTTACCAATACAACTTTCATGTTTTCTTAAAGTGCCTGTGCCATCATTTTTTTATTTAAATTTTTTTCCTGCATTTCTTGCATTGTGCACCTTTAGCTACTGGTTTTTGAACATTTGGATCTAAAACCAGTGTGCCATATTATCGTGACATTTAATTTTTCATAAAATTCCCATAAAATGACTTTTTCTATTTGTAACATTAATAGCCATACTTCTAACTTTCGGAGTAACATTTGTGTCGATAGCAAAAAATCAGAATCTGAACATGATTGTTATAAAAAAAAATCAGTATAATAAGCATAATTTTGTTCGGAACCACCTTGACAAGGCTTGTTAGAGCTGTAGCATCCATATTTAAAAAAAAGAATATTTTAGCAAATATCCCCATTCTAAATGTTGAAACTAGTATATACCTCCACTATTTTTTAACTAGCAAATGCCTCCAATTTTGGTACTGAACAGTAAAAAATTTAACATATACCCCTACTTTTTAACAATTTTTGTTGTTGTTTTATACAGGAGTGAGGGTGTTTGCTAGTTAACAAAAATAGTGAAAGCATATGATAATTTCAACATTTAGAATGTGGGCATTTGCTAAAATAAGAATATAGAATAATATGTGTTTTCAACAAAAAAGCAGAGAAAGGAAAGAAAATTCACAAATAAAAAGAGAGAGGAAAATAAAACTTTTTTAATATCAAAATTACTTGGAGCGTCGACTTGAAGCCTCCAAAATGTGAAGCCTCCAAAAAAAATGCACTTTAGACTCCAGAAGATTGTACTCCAGTATCCAGAAAGTTGTAACTTCGTGTTTCAGAAACTTGGTACTTCAATCTTGAGAAATTTGTTTGCTTCTAAATATTGTAAGAGAGTAAAGACAATTTATGTTAATTTTGATGATTTATGTCCTATTGATAGGATTTTTTGGATGTAAAATTACTCCTAATACCCCTAAAAATAGTTGTTATAGGAATATTTTTGGTCATTTTTAGCAGAATGACCAAAATATCCATCAAACGGATAGAAAACGACCACTAAAAAGGGAGTATTTCGGTCAAAATATCCCATAACAACCAATTATTTTTGAAAATTTGGGTCAAACCAGATCTAAACCGGACTTCGATCAGGTTGGAGGACCGGACCGGGTGGGTGGGTGGGTGGGGGGTGTGCTGAAACGGTTCAGACCGGTTTTCAAACCGGACCGAACTTCGGACCGAAAATGCGGACCAAGTTCCAGGCCGTCTGGCCCATTATAGACCTTTGATAAAACACTTGTTGAAAACAATCAGCAAGAGCAAGAGCAGCAGGTATGGTAAAAAGAAGCAGCTTCCTCTCTCCCTCCCTCCTTTCTTCCAAAATTTCCACCCAAACCTCCTCCTCCTCATCTTCTTGTTCCTAACTCTCCGACGTCCTCCTCGCTGCCTCCCTCACGAAATCTCTCTCCTCTCCCAAACCCAATAATAATAATACTGACGTTGTCCCTCTCCCTCTCCCTCTCCCTCTCCCTAACTCCGTGCTTGTCCACCTCCTCCGTCACCCCTCTCTGACTCCTTCCACGAAGCATTCCCTCTTCGCCAATTTTTCGAACACCACCAACAACAGCATCTCCTCCTCCTCCGCACTCCTCTTCTCCCTCTCCCGCTCTTCCCCCCACCACCTCCTCCCAGCCCTCCACCTCTCCAACACCCTCTCCCCTTCCGCTTTCCGCACCGCACTCGACTCCCTCCTCCGCTCCTCCCACTTCGACGACGCCATCGCAGCTCTCGACCTCGCCCACCGCAGCCATCCCCATCTCCTCACCCCTCACACCTACTCCTCCATCGTCCTCGCCCTCCTCCGCAAGTCCCACCTCCCCCTCGCCCTCTCCCTCTTCCGCACCATCCTCCTTTCCTCCCCTCCCTACCCCACCCACCTCTCCACCAACACCCTCCTCCTCTCCCTCCTCAAGTCCGACCTCCGCGACGACTTCCGCCACCTGTTCGACCAGCTCTTCCAAAGAGGATACCCCTTCGACCTATGCAGCCACAACATCCTCATCCACGCCTTCGGCCTATGGGGCCACCTTGCCCTCTCTCTCTTCAAGCGCATCGACTCCCCCGACCACTGCACCTACAACTCCCTCCTCAAGGCCCTCTGCTCCAACGGAAAGCTCAAGGACGCCCTCTGAGCCTACGAGGACATGAAGGTGTACGGCCACGAGCCCGACCGCTTCACCTACCGGACCCTCATCCACGGCTGCGTCAAGTCCTACCTAGTCGACGACGCCATACGGCTCTTCCAGGAGATGGAGTACAACAACAACAACAATATAGTGAAGGACGATACCGTTGTCTACAACGCTTTGCTGGATGGACTCCTCAAGGTCGGGAAGCTGACCGAGGCCTGCCGCTTCTTTGAGAAGATGGTCTCCGACGGAGTTCGCGCGTCCAGCTGCTCGTTCAACATACTGATCGACGGTTTGTTCAAGAACGGACGGGCGGCTGCTGGCTTCGCCCTGTTTTGCGATCTGAAGAAGAATGGTCGGCTCGTCGACGCCATCTCCTTTAGCATTATAGTATCAAATTTGTCTAGGGAGGGAAGGGTGGCGGAGGCTATTGATCTGGTGAAGGAGATGGAAGGGAGAGGGTTTGTTGTGGATCTGGTGACGATAACTTCGATCCTTATTGGCCTGCACAAGATTGGGAGATGGGATATGGCCGAGCGGCTGGTGAAGCACGTGCGGGATAACGCTCTGTTGCCGAATGTTCTCAGGTGGAAAGTTGATATGGAGGCTTCCTTGCAGAGTCCTCGGGACAAGGGGAAGGACTACACTCCGCTCTTCCCGTCTGTAGGGAGTCTGGGTGATATCATGAGTTGGACTAATCTATTGTCACCCGGAGAAGAAGAAGAAGATAGGGAAGGCCATAATTCATCGGATGGTGAAAGGAAAGATGAATGGTCATTGTCGCCTTACTTGGACCGGCTTACTAATAAGTCGGACCCTTCTGATGACAGCTCTTGGATGTTTTCTGCGAGCAGAGGAAAGAGGGTTCAAGATAAAGGAATCAAGTCGTTCGATGTCGACATGGTGAATACATACCTGTCAATATTTCTGGCAAAAGGGAAGCTCAGCAGAGCTTGCAAGTTGTTCGAGATATTCAGCTCGTTCGGAACGGACCCCGTGAGCTATACTTATAATTCTTTGATGAGCGCCTTCATAAAGAAGGGGTATATGAAGGAAGCTTGGGGTATCCTTCAGGAGATAGGTGACAAGCATTGTCCTGCTGATGTTGCGACTTATAATCTGATAATCCAAGGGTTGGGGAAGATAGGGAAGGCTGATCTCGGTACCAACGTTCTCGACCGAATGTTGAAGAAGGGCGGGTATCTCGACATTGTCATGTACAACACTTTGCTTCATGCTTTAGGAAAAGCGGGGATGATGGATGAAGTGAACACATTGTTTGATAAGATGACGAGAAGCGGAATTAACCCGGATGTCGTAACTTATAATACACTTATAGAGGTTCATGCCAAGGTAGGACATGTTAAGGAGGCATATAAATTCTTGAGGAAAATGTTAGCTGCAGGGTGCTCCCCGAACCATGTCACTGATACAATTCTTGACTTCCTTGAGAAGGAGGTTGAGCAGATGAGGCTCCGACAGGCATCCATGAGACGTGAAGAGGAGCTTGACACCAACAGGCATCCATGAGACGTGAAGAGGAGCTTGACACCAACAGATGATTTTATACCGGGCTGGTCAGATGTAAGTGTGAAATTTGAATTTATGTGGTCTATAAGGTTCAAGATGGTAACCAGTCTGACCTGACAAGACCATTTAGGCCTGGTTTGGTATTGCTGCTGCTTTTCAGAAAGCAAAAGCAGCTTTTGAAAACAGTCTCTCCTCTGCATTTAAAAGATGTCTAAAAATGACTAGCTCGCCGTAGAAGAAAAGCAAAAGCAACATTACCAAACAGCTTTTGCTGCTTGGTAAAATGGGTTGGTTACGCCATCAATAGTCATATTCTCTGGTTATACTTGTTGTGCCAAGTATGGTCAGAGAGCGTAATTTTGGTTAAGTAGACGGGACATATACATCTTCGTATTCCTTTTTTTTTACCTCTAGTTATATATTTTGTCTTATGTTATGCCTTTGTCCAATACAAACTATTAAATAAATGGGTCAGGTCACATTTTTTGTAGGATTTGGCCTTATCCTAATCTAGTAAGCCTTGAATGGGTTCAATATTGACAGCTATGTATTCACCATGTCGACATCAAAAGACTAGATTCCTTAGCCTAATGTGAGGTAATGAGCACAGTAGGACAAATATGTTCAACTGGTAGTGTGACGGAGAATGGACTAAAGGTGGTATGTGTGAAAGAAAAAGTTAGCACTTCCCTCCTCATGAATTGAAATGCTTGGATATCTCCCTCAAGGAAGAAAGTGGAAGGGAAGGTCTGAGATAATATGGATATAAACTTTTAAGGTTAATGTGCGTATACTGATACCATGCTTAACTCATAAGTGTACAATGAGTAAACCCAATAGTTAGTCAGGTGCTTGATTGCTATGGTTATATAGTTGGTTTCTGCTGTATTTGAATGCTTTTAGTCTTTTTCTTTTTTAAAATAGCAAAAGTTCCAGGAACTTCTATGATCCTGTACGAAGTCCCTCTTGCATCTATTTCCAAAACATTCACTAGCTCTTTTTGGAGATCCTCCAACTTACTATGTGAATCTTTCTGGCATCTGCACGTGTCTGTTCTAAATCTCCACATGCCTTTCATAGATTGATGGGATTAAGGACCCTATCATAGTTACTAGGTCATCCTAACTTCAATACTATTATAAGCAACACAGCACACCTTTGGGTACATCCTGGCCATAAAGCAGAAGGCACCTATATAGGCCTGTCACATAAAAGTTCAGATTTAAGCACTCTTCACTCCCAGTCTTCAGCAAACTGAGGTATCATCAATACTATTGGCTGCTGTGTTTGATTGCTCTCTCTCCCTTAAGGTGACTCGGTTTCCAAGACAAAGTAGGTTCACAGTTTCGGTATCGGAATCGGTATCGGACTATTCCTATGAGTATTGGTATCGGCGATATCTGTAGTATCGGCAGTTTCGGATTGGTGTATCGGATTTTTTGGTATTGGAAAACAAATAATTATTAATAAATTATTTACATTTAAAAACATATATTTTATACATTTAGGTATAATTTTAAGTATTTTCAGTGTTATTTCTTAGGAGTTTTGAAATTAAACGAAATATTAGTCACCCTTACCAATTGATTTACATACAATTGATTGATTTTCTTCTTTTACATGCTTTTACAACCTTATTATGCTTTAAACCCTTGTTGATTTGTTTTTTTCGTTTAATTTTCTTTGCCGAATTGACCGAAGAAGAGACCCTCAATGTCAGTATCGGTCAGTATCGAGTATCGGGTATCGGTCGGTATCGGATCGGGACATGCCAAACCGTATCGGTATCGGCCGATACTTTAGACCATATATATATATATATATATATATATATATATATATATATATATATATATATATATATATATATATAGTTTAGCATGTCCCGATCGGATACCGATTATAGATAAGCATTCCACTATCCCTTTGACTGACCACCCATCTTGAGGATTCATGCCCCAAAATTTACACAACTCAATATCTTTCCCTTGACCCACACTCTTTCTGTTGCAAGTAAACCCATTAACACATGAACATCTCTTGGCAATCCTCTGCAGTAACCATTTTGCCCTGACAGCTTCCTTATTGAAAATTCTCCTATTTTCCTTCCTACCAGATAAATCCCAAATTGTAGGATTGATAATGTGTCTGTCTGCCATTCTTACTTGCTGCTGCACTTCTCTAATAGTATTTAGGTCTTTATTTGCATCAATTTTCATAGAATAGACAATAGGACCCAACTTCTGCTACATAGCTACATCTAAACAACAACTGAGTCAAGGATTCATCAGCTTGTCTACAAAAGCAGCACCGACTGTCCACCATTGTTCTATGTTGCATCAATTTATCTTTTGTTTGTAGCCTGCCCTTAATAGATCTAAATGTACAACTATGACATTTTACGACAATGCCTGAGGACCATAATGCATCACCCTCTCCACCTACATCTGAACCCGCCTAGCCAGTCTATAGGATGACTTGAAGAGAGAACCCTCCAGAATTTTTGTAGGTCCATACCCAATAATCAGAGTGAGTTTCTCTATCATTAGTATTAGCCACTTTCTCTGCCGTAGGGGTTGTTATCCTTGCTGCTGTTGGATTCCAATTCCCGTTATTTATGATGGCTGACAGAAGTCCTCACTATAAATAGTAAATGCCTGCTACCCAAACCTCTCAACGAGTCTTTCTTGTTCCAGCCATGGATCAAACTAGGGCAGCAAATGAGCCAAGCCGTTCGCGAGCTGCTCGTAGCTCGGCTCGATAAAAACTCGTTTGAGCTTGGGTTGTTTAGTAAACAAGCTGAGCTCAAGCTTTATTTTTGAGCTCGTTTAATAAACGAGCCAAGCTCAAGCTTAGAAATACTTGGCTCGATTGAGCTCGCGAGCTGGCTCGTTTATGAGCTTACGAGCTGGCTCGTTTAGAAGCTCGTTTGTTCTTTGTTGAATTATATATATATATATATATATATATATATATATATATATATATATATATATATATATATATATATGGTTGTGTGTATTATATATTTATGTCCTTAATAAGTGACATTAAGGAACTTTTTGAAATTAAATTTTTTAAATAAATTGTTAATATTTTAGATACTTGAATTCAAATCTAACTAGCTTGAAATCAAGATCGTTAAGCTTGAAATAAGGCTTAACGAGCTTGAAATAAAGTTGAGCGACAAGCTTGATTTCAAGCTTAGCCAAGCTCGAGCTCAAACCAAGCCAAGCTCAAGCTTGTTATAAACAAGCTCGAGCCAAGCTAAAGCTTCAAAATAAAAAAGTTATCAAGCTCGAGCTCGAGTTTGAATAATTCTAGTCAAGCTAAGCTCAAGCTTGCAAAAGCTTTGCTCGACTCGGCTTGTTTGCAGCCCTAGATCAAACCACATGGCCGTTCATCTAACATTCACAATAATCCTCCTGATTGCAGTCAACATAAGTTCCCTGACTCCCAAGATACCCTTCCAGGTTATATAAGAATTAGTATCCACTTGAATAACCCAAAAGTTCTTGTCTTTGATATACTTATTCCCCATCCACAACTCCAGAGGCTATACTTAGTAAGGAAATTCCATGCTCTTTTAATCTGAAGTCCAGTCATCAAGTCATTCAGATTCCTACTGCACAACCCTCCTTCAGCTCTAGGCTTAGCAAGCTTTTCCCATCTGATGGTGTGCTCTGCTGAGCTCAGTAAGAACTTAGCACATATGGCATGGATTCTACCAATAATTATATTGAGGAGCTTAAAAACTTGCAGCCAATACATGGCTATATTGTTGATAGCTGATTTAATCAGCTCTATTCTGTCAGCATATGGTAGAAGCTTGGATTTCTAGCCCTCCATCCTCTTTCTGCAAACTTCAATTAACTTTGCTTCACCTGTGTATCAATAGCTTTGTTGGAGAGAGGAATACCCAAATAAGTCAATGGCAATTTACCTTCCTCGATGCCTATCAACTGACTTGCCACGATCAGAGCTTTGTTCTTACAAATGTTTGCTTTGTTCTCACAATGGTTGCTATAGAAGATCTTACTTTTCATAGCATTCATTTCCAACCCAATCATCTGCCCTAATTTTACAAAAGTTACCATTTCAATCACTATGGATTCAATAATGCAAGATAATATGTCTGACCTTCCTCTGAAGTGGAGGGAACCTTCCTGCTGCCGCATCTATTTCTACCATCTAGTAGGGTACACATGCATGGCTATAGCAAATAGATAAGGGGACAATGCGTCACCTTGCCTTAGTTCCTTGCTGCTTGAATAAATCCTTGAGTTATAACCGTCTATCTATCACGATAGAAAAAGATGGGAATGCGATGCATTCTTGAATTAGCTTCGCCCAATGAGAATTAAGGTCCATGCAGCTCAAGATATGACAAATAAACTCTCTATTAACAATATCATAAGTTTTCCTGATATCAATTTTGATACAACATTTGCCCCTTCCTTTCTTATCAAAGTCTCTGATCAACTCACGAGCTAGCATTATATTATCCCCTATATGTCTTCCTTTTAATAAAGGCAAATTGGCTAGAAGATATAAGCTCCCTGAAGATGTCATCAAGTCTACTTCACATGACCTTTGTAATAATCTTGTAACAAAATTACAACATGAATAGGTCTAAACTCCACTCTAGTTGTACCCTCCACCTTAGGGGCAAGTGTTATGAAGGTGTGATTCATTTGCTTTAGGAGTCTTCCTTCAGTAAAGAAGTTTATTTCAGCTCCCCTGATATCTCCTTTGAGTTGGCACCAATGTAGTTTGAAATTTTTGGCTGTAAACCCATCACGTCCAGAGGCCTTATTTATACCAGCTTCATCAATAATTCTTTTGACCACCTCCTCTTTAATTCCTTGTAGCAGTAATTGATTAGCATGCTGTAATTAGCCTTCTAGGGACTATAGCAGGAAACTCTTTGAGATTAGTATTGGTAAGCGTACAATTCTCTTCATAGTACATTAGTATCTGTTCTTTCAAGTGTACAATTGGAGTAGCCTGATTCTGATTCCCCTACAATCAATAGCTTGCCATCTATTGTTGATCACCCTTCTTGTCTTAATAGAGTTATAGAAAAACTTATATATAGGAGTGATCGGAATCCCCGTTCTTAAGCATCCCTCCATGTTCCCCGAAATAGCAGTCGTCGGATTATATTTTTTGACCGTTCAGATTAGATTCTTAAATTGTCCAATTTTTCGCGAGATTTTGATCTAATCTGAACGGTAAAAACAATACAAATCTACGACTGCTATTTCGGAGAACATGGGAGATGCTTAAGAGTGGGGATTCCGATTCCTCCTTATATATATATATATATATATATATATATATATATATATATATATACAGGCTCCTTCAGGTACGGTACAATATTTTACAGGAAAATACGGGATGGCAAAGTCACGGACGGGTGAGTTTTGATCATTGGGAGCTGAGTCCTTGTTGCTGCCTATTAAATGTTCACTCTCCCTCTCTCATTATTACTATTCCTTCCCATTCTTCAGCCCTCTCTCATTATTACTATTCCTTCCCATTCTTCAGCTCTTTTATTTGCTTTCCTTATTCTCTAGTCTCCTTCGGAGATAGAAACTTCGGGAAAAAAATTTCGGAAGAGAGCACGACACTTAGCATGGCGACACACCGGCGAACATGGGTGGCGGCTAGGAGGGTGGTGTGTAATGCCCCGCTCCGTACGGCGCATTACGTTGAGACGTTGACTCAACGAGTCGCGTTGACCGAATAAAATGTATCGATGCGAATTGATATGAGAGTTACGTTGTCCCGAGCAATGCATCGAACTAAGTCGATGTGAAGAGTTGCCTTGTCCCAAAGAATGCATCGAGCTGAATCAATGCCAAAAGCGCCGCGTTGCCCCGAAGGATAAGTACGTTGAATCGGCTCGAAGATTTTAAGAAATCGAATTGACCAAGGCGCAAGTCCGAATCGATGCAAGTATTGATTTTAGTTGGTTTCATGTGCAGGTTAGACGTTTACGCTAAAATATTAGAGATCGACATTCTGCCTTATTCAGTAAGGGGTCCGCGAAACCAAATCGTAGCCTCGCAACGGGCTGAGACTTGGGCACGGTAAGCCAAATCGGACGTATAATTCAATGAAGCACGAAGTGCTCAAATGGCTAAGTCAGGAGAGTGGCCGTGCAACGAAGTTATGAAATTAAGCCGCATCGGCTCGGCGAAACGACAAAGCGTATCGACTCAAGGTGGGAGGATTGACTCTTCTTTTTACTCCTTCATGCCTAAGTCAGAATATATCATTGTATGCTAAGTTAACCTATCGACGCCACGTGCGTGGTCCGATCGGAAGATAAATCATAGTGTATGTCGAACACTAGTTAGAACAATTGAAATGAAACGTGCAGCATATGCATGAGTCACTATGGAATATTGGATATCGCAAAGGAGAGCGCCTCGGTGCACAAGCCGCAAGAACATGGGATAACTGTATTCGACGAGTGCCTTAGTGCACGAACCATTCCGTGCCTTCGCGCACGAGTTAGAAAGGCTAGAACATTGAAAGACAATAGGCGAGCGCCCCAGCGTGCAAGCCCCGAACATTGAACACTAAGTTATAGAACATGGAAATACGGCTTCGATGCGTGCAGCAAGTGCACGACACGAAGGAGAGATGATAAATGTGTCAAAACGTGCCTACGTGCATGAGATCATAAAAGATGGCTTCGTTGCGAAAGAATACAGTTGTGGCATGAATGTGGCGGAACTGTCAGATATGACATGATGCCTCGAAAGGTGTTCGGGACCTTCGGGTCGTTCGGTTGACGAACATTGAGTTGAGGCATGATGCCATTGAACATTGAAATGAAGTATAAAACGTAAGAACATAGAAAGTTAACAGAAGAAATACGAGATGATAAAGTCTGAGTCTTGAACTCAAGACTATGCTTGGTGGTTTGAACAATAGTTCGTTGCATGGTCGAATGGAATGGACTTGAGATAAATGTGATAATAACCCGTGCATGGGTGTTCCCTCGAACGGTTAAATATCGGGGTGCCGGAACCGTTTGGCCTAGGTGGGAGTGTATCTTTGATAGGTGTACATCCGTAAGATGATTAGCAACCGTTTGACGAGATGGGAAAAGCCGTAAATAATGGTATGCAGCGATAAGTTTCGGTTGTTTGGGATAGCAGCCCAACCCGTGAAACGTCGGGCTACCCAAATTCGAGAAAGAAAAGAAGGAGAGAAAAGAAAGTAAGGAAAATAAAAGAAACTCCTTTAGTTTATTCCGGCGTGGATAAGCCAAGACCCTCATATAGTTAAGGAACGATGGGTTGAAAGTGTAGGCAGGTATGTGTCCCGCACACATAGATCCTGCATCAGAGAGCACTTATAACATGACAGGGAAGGAATGGGGCGTATTCACCTTGCGTCGGTGCAAGGGCGAGTGCGTCGACTTGGTAAGGAGTCGTGCCACGAATCAAATACGAGATTGCTTGTCTGTTTGCCTATTCAATTCGAATAACATGCTTGCCATGATAACATGCTTTACGCTTTCGAATATGCCATGAAATCGACCCTAAGGAGAATATAGCAAGATCATAAGCTAAGTTGTATGATTCAACATAAATACTAAAATGTCCGTTTAGAAGGAAGGTCTTTTCGTCAGTACATGCGAGGACGAACGTACTGATCCCCCACCAGCTTTCATACAAGGTGCAAGGAATGGATTGCTCGCAGCGAAGCATCGCTTGAACGCGTTGAGGCTTGGAATGCCGAAGCGTATTGAAGCGTGCGATCGCATTTACGTTCGAACTTGCAACAGGATTGATGCGGTCGAGATATAGAAGGCATGATGTATGGAACGGTGAAATCCTTTGTGGGCAAGAGAGAACCTGAGTGTTGTAGCCAATCTTGCATATATTGTTGGGCTATCGAAAGCCTTTGTAATCTCATTTCGAATATCAATAAAGAGAATTGTTTCGTATACTCTATTTTCCTTTCATTGTTAATATCAACACAAAGATAACCATTTGAGAACTTATCATCTTGCCTTGCACGAGCGCAACTCCAAGCTCGTGTGGCATCACGCCCCCTGCGAGGACGATGATTCGGGTGATTCCGGGTCGGGGCGTGACAAATTAGTATAAGAGCTCTAGGCTCAATTTCCTCTAGACGCTCGCTTCATTACAATTCTAAAAGTTGTCCACCACCAATCGAATCACTCTTGACTCTACTCGATGCCGCACTGGATGTTCCATACAATAAGTCTAATACAAATCGTGTAATTTTACCGCATGTGTTTTGGAAATTACAAGATGTTTGCTAAGAAAGTCGCGAAGGGTTTATTGCATTAAGTACAACAAGCCGTGAAATGTTAGTTGCTGCAAGTGCAACATATTGTGAAATACGATTTGAGATGTTGCAATGTAACATGTTGAGTGAGAAATAAAATTATGCACGATGTGCAATGGGTTGTGAGTATTGGTTGCACCAATGCGGAAACTTAAATAATGCGTTGCAATGAAAGTGATAAGTCAATATCGAATGTGTTGAACGGATTTGAGCATTGACTTTAAAAGTCGGAAATAAATTATTGCACGATGTGCAACGCGTGTCGAAAGTAAATTGTTGCACGTGGTGCAACGCATATCAAAGTAATCGTTGCACGGAGTGCAAAGGAGATTGGAAATAAATCGTTGCACGAGATGCAACGGAAGGGACTAAAACTATAAATCGATAGAATGAATCATTCGGTTGCATACCGAACTTGTGTTGGCAAGTGAAAACATTGGCCGAGTTGTGTCGGATTTGATTTAATAAAAGTTACGGTTGTGATCAAGCACGATCACTGTGGAAATCGTGAGTCGGAAGAGATTGTTGGTTTATACTAAGTATAATGTGAGGGAAATAACTTGATTTCCGAGTGGTATATGCCATACCACGTATGCGATGAGTGACTCGATTCCGAGTGGTATATGGTATACCACTTGTGCGATGAATTGCATCGACGCGTTGTGAGAATTGCAGAAGGTTTATCCACAACGGACATGAGAGTACCGAGACTCGATTGGAAATTTGTGTGACGGTATGTTGATGCAAGTGTTCTTCGAAAATCGGTTGGGACAATAAGGCGAGACTCGTATCAATAAATGATACGTCAGACAGAACTTATAAGTCGGTCGGACGACCGAGACTAGCGGAACAATTTTGCCTTGAAGTAATAATCGGATCGACGGAAAAGGAAAACTCGAACTTACAAATGAGTCGCACGACTTGTGATCTCGATAGAAATGTTGGGCGAGGCGAATCGAATCGCACGACTTGTGATCTCGATTGAAATGTTAGAGAGTGCTGAAAATAGTTGTTATAGGAATATTTTTGGTCATTTTTAGCAAAATGACCAAAATATCCATCAAACGGATAGAAAACGACCACTAAAAAGGGAGTATTTCGGTCAAAATATCCCATAACAACCAATTATTTTTGAAATTTTGGGTCAAACCAGATCTAAATCGGACTTCGATCAGGTTGGAGGATCGGACCGGGTGGGTGGGTGGAGGGGTGTGCTGAAACGGTTCAGACCGGTTTTCAAACCGGACCGAACTTCGGACCGAAAATGCGGACCCAGTCCGGATTCGTTACATGTATGGACCGAACCGGATCGGTTTGTTATCTGGGTCAAAGCTGACTCGGACCAACGTTGGCTGGGCCGGTTCCAGACCAAGTTCCAGGCCGTCTGGCCCATTATAGACCTTTGATAAAACACTTGTTGAAAACAATCAGCAAGAGCAGCAGGTATGCTAAAAAGAAGCAGCTTCCTCTCTCCCTCCCTCCTTCCAAAATTTCCACCCAAACCTCCTTCTCCTCATCTTCTTGTTCCCAACTCTCCGACGTCCTCCTCGCTGCCTCCCTCACGAAATCCCTCTCCCCTCCCAAACCCAATAATAATAATACTGACGTTGTCCCTATCCCTCTCCCTGACTCCGTGCTTGTCCACCTCCTCCGCCACCCCTCTCTGACTCCTTCCACGAAGCTTTCCCTCTTCGCCAGTTCTTCGAACACCACCAACAACAGCATCTCCTCCTCCTCCGCACTCCTCTTCTCCCTCTCCCGCTCTTCCCCCCGCCACCTCCTTCCAGCCCTCCGCCTCTCCAGTACCCTCTCCCCTTCCGCTTTCCGCACCGCACTCGACTCCCTCCTCCGCTCCTCCCGCTTCGACGACGCCATCGCAGCTCTCGACCTCGCCCACCGCAGCCATCCCCATCTCCTCACCCCTCACACCTACTACTCCGTCGTCCTCGTCCTCCTCCGCAAGTCCCACCTCCCCCTCGCCCTCTCCCTCTTCCGCACCATTCTCCTTTCCTCCCCTCCCTACCCCACCCACCTCTCCACCAACACCCTCCTCCTCTCCCTCCTCAAGTCCGACCTCCGCGACGACTTCCGCCAGCTGTTCGACCAGCTCTCCCAAAGAGGATACCCCTTCGACTTATGCGGCCACAATATCCTCATCCACGCCTTCAGTCTATGGGGCCACCTCGCCCTCGCCCTCGCCCTCGTCCTCTCCCTCTTCAAGCGCATCGACTCCCCCGACCACTGCACCTACAACTCCCTCCTCAAGGCCCTCTGCTCCAACGGAAAGCTCAAGGACGCCCTCAGAGCCTACGAGGACATGAAGGAGTACGGCCACGAGCCCGACCGCTTTATCTACCGGACCCTCATCCACGGCTGCGTCAAGTCCTACCTAGTCGACGACGCCATGCGGCTCTTCCAGGAGATGGAGTACAACAATAATGTAGTGAAGGCGGATACCGTTGTCTACAACGCTTTGCTGGATGGACTCCTCAAGGTCGGGAAGCTGACCGAGGCCTGCCGCTTCTTTGAGAAGATGGTCTCCGACGGAGTTCGCGCGTCCAGCTGCTCGTTCAACATACTGATCGACGGTTTGTTCAAGAACGGACGGGCGGCTGCTGGCTTCGCCCTGTTTTGCGATATGAAAAAGAAAGGTCAGCTCGTCGACGCTATCTCCTTTAGCATCGTTGTGTCGAATTTGTCTAGGGAGGGAAGGGTGGCGGAGGCTCTTGATCTGGTGAAGGAGATGGAAGGGAGAGGGTTTGTTGTGGATCTGGTGACGATAACTTCGATCCTTATTGGCCTGCACAAGATTGGGAGATGGGATATGGCCGAGCGGCTGGTGAAGCACGTGAGGGATAACGCTCTGCTGTCGAATGTTCTCAGGTGGAAAGATGATATGGAGGCTTCCTTGCAGAGTCCTCAGGACAAGGGGAAGGACTACACTCCGCTCTTTCCGTCTGTAGGGAGTCTGGGTGATATCATGAGTTGGACTAATCTATTGTCACCCGGAGAAGAAGAAGAAGGTAGGGAAGGCCAAAATTCATCGGATGGTGAAAGGAAAGATGAATGGTCATTGTCGCCTTACTTGGACCGGCTTGCTAATAAGTCGGACCCTTCTGATGACAGCTCTTGGATGTTTTCTGCGAGCAGAGGAAAGAGGGTTCAAGATAAAGGAATCAAGTCGTTCGATGTCAACATGGTGAATACATACCTGTCAATATTTCTGGCAAAAGGGAAGCTCAGCAGAGCTTGCAAGTTGTTCGAGATATTCAGCTCGTTCGGAACGGACCCCGTGAGCTATACTTATAATTCTTTGATGAGCGCCTTCATAAAGAAGGGGTATATGAAGGAAGCTTGGGGTATCCTTCAGGAGATAGGTGACAAGCATTGTCCTGCTGATGTTGCGACTTACAATATGATAATCCAAGGGTTGGGGAAGATGGGAAAGGCTGATCTCGGTACCAACGTTCTCGACCGAATGTTGAAGAAGGACGGGTATCTCGACATTGTCATGTACAACACTTTGCTTCATGCTTTAGGGAAAGCGGGAATGATGGATGAAGTGAACACATTGTTTGATAAGATGACGGGAAGCAGAATTAACCCGAATGTCGTAACTTATAATACACTTATAGAGGTTCATGCCAAGGCAGGACATATTAAGGAGGCATATAAATTCTTGAGGAAAATGTTAGCTGCAGGGTGCTCCCCGAACCATGTCACTGATACAATTCTGGACTTCCTTGAGAAGGAGGTTGTGCAGATGAGGCTCCGACAGGCATCCATGAGACGTGAAGAGGAGCTTGACACCAACAGGCTTCCATGAGACGTGAAGAGGAGCTTGACACCAACAGATGATTTTATACTGGGCTGATCAGATGTAAGTGTGAAATTTGAATTTATGTGGTCTATAAGGTTCAGGATGGTAACCAGTCTGACCTGACAAGACCATTTAGGCCTGGTTTGGTATTGTTGCTGCTTTTCAGAAAGCAAAAGCAGCTTTTGAAAACAATCTCTCCTCTGCATTTAAAAGATGTCTAAAAATGACTAGCTCGCCGTAGAAGAAAAGCAAAAGCAACATTACCAAACAGCTTTTGCTGCTTGGTAAAATGGGTTGGTTACGCCATCAATAGTCATATTCTCTGGTTATACTTGTTGTGCCAAGTATGGTCAGAGAGCGTAATTTTGGTTAAGTAGACGGGACATATACATCTTCGTATTCCTTTTTTTACCTCTAGTTATATATTTTATGTCTTATGTTGTGCCTTTGTCCAATACAAGCTATTAAATAAATAGGTCAGGTCACATTTTTTGTAGGGTTTGGCCTTATCCTAATCTAGTAAGCCTTGAATGGGTTCAATATTGACAGCTATGTATTCACCATGTCGACATCAAAAGACTAGATTCCTTAGCCTAATATGAGGTAATGAGCACAGTAGGACAAATTTGTTCAACTGGTAGTGTGACGGAGAATGGACTAAAGGTGGTATGTGTGAAAGAAAAAGTTAGCACTTCCCTCCTCATGAATTGAAATGCTTGGATATCTCCCTCAAGGATGAAAGTGGAAAGGAAGGTCTGAGATAATATGGATATAAACTTTTAAGGTTAATGTGCGTACACTGATACCATGCTTAACTCATAAGTGTACAATGAGTAAACCCAATAGTTAGTCAGGTGCTTGATTGCTATGGTTATATAGTTGGTTTCTGCTGTATTTGAATGCTTTTAGTCTTTTTCTTTTTTAAAAGGGATTTTTTGACTTTCATCCCACTTGTTAATATGAATTTGTACTTACATCCCTCTTTTTATTTTTTTTAGACTTACATCCCACTTTTCGTCACGAAAAAAATTCATTTTGTCACAAAAAGTATTTGTTTTGTCACAAAAAATACTTTTAGTGACGAAAAGTGGGATGTGAGTCTAAAAAAAATAAAAAGTGGGATGTAAGTACAAAGTCATATTAATAAGTGGGATAAAAGTCAAAAAAATTCCTAAAAAAAGGAAGGTTAATTCAAAACTAGTGTCAGTAAATATTTTAAGAGATTTGGATGGATCCCGCGCGAGTATCTAGCTAGATCATATCTTCTGCGAATTAGTTACAGAAATTTAAAAAATATACGTATATATCTCAAAAGGAAAAAAGAATCCAAAAAATAGGTTTAGACCCGGACTCCGCTTTTATTTTATTAATTGTTGCTCTTTAGCCCCTCTTTCTCTCTCCATCATCATTATTATTTTCCTCTTTGGTTCTGATTCTGATCGAAAGGAGAAAAAAAAAAGGAAGAAGAGGCAATGGGTTGTTGGTCTTCTCGTCATGCCTCTTCAACTTCAACTTCAACTTGGGTGAGCATCCTTATAACTACTACTACTACTACTATCCTCATTTATTTTTAGGACTCGTTTGGTTTGCAGAATCATAGGATTGGAAAAGAAAAGTTGTTTGGATGTAAAATGAATTGAGGAGAAAAGAAAAGTAATTTCCAATAGAAATTAAATTAGGGAAGAAAATGGTTTATCCGTTCAAACAATGATTTACTTTTCCACCTTTAAATATTCACTTTTCATTCCAATTTTTCTGGTATTTTTAAACAACGAAAAAAAAATCGTTCTTTATTTCCAACCCGATGGAAGCAAGATACAAAACCAAAAACATCATAGATACAGTTAGTAGGAATAAGGTGACCAAGTTAGTGTAAGTGAGCTATAATGTACTAGTATCCCTTCATTGTACTAGTATATCAGTCCACGCCCTAACCCTCATCTAAGGGTCTAACCTTTTGTCGAATATATCTTGGCTCACTAGCTATTACCTTCCTAACGGTCACCGCTCCGTGGTTCGCCTTTGGGTGCCTTAACCCTCCGTGGGTGGCGTTCGCCTGTGTTAAGGTCGTCTTTGTCTTTCTAACACTTCCTAAAGCACATTTGTGTTTTCCTTCGGACGCCTACTCCTGACATTGTGTTTAGAATCTTGAGCTTTATCCGCTTCAGTAAAGGTGTATTACACTAGCCTTCTCAATAGCCTTACTAGCCCATCCAATTCGGTTATGGTTGTGCTTGAATAAGCCACCCTTGCTTGATCCCGTCGTAATTGTCCTTCGACTATTGGTGGAACATACCGGACTGATCCTACTCAACCAAAGCTATGATTTTACAATTCAGTAACTAGCACTTCTCCTTGGAGCTGGACTCCGACTTCGTGCTACTTTGTGCCCCTTTTTTCTCTTAAAAAAACTAGCCTTTTCCAATGATGAGACTACACCAAGCAAACAACGAACCACTCCCCGATTCCGATCAAGCAAGGAAAAGTGGGTCGAAAAACAAGATGCTCATAAAGTCAATCAAAAATGGAGATGAACGACTTCTTGACTAAAGTATTTTCACTCACTCTTGTTAGGTTAGGACACGGTGCTTTTCTGTAGTAGACTTTGGCTAGGACCTCTGAAAGAAACCGAGGACTTCGTTTAGTGACTTCGAGATTGTCCTCTGAACGATCATAATAAGGTAAGCTTGAAGATAAGTTATGTACTCCATTAATTTCTCAGTCCCTCTTGTCTGGTGGGTGCCGGCCGATGACATTGAGAAAGAATGTCTCCTTTCTAAACCCATGTGAGTAGGACAAGAAAACCTATTCAAAAACAAGATTGGGTAATTTATCAAGCGCATCTATCACAATGATATTCTTTTTGTTAGCAGCGATTTGAATAGTTGGCCGATAAGGTTTGGGAGGTTATTGTTGTGGTGAAAGTTACAGATTCTTGACTATAGTAGGAAGAAGGCACGTGGGAATGAGTGGAGCGGAAGGGATAAACAGTTCCAGGGGAAATCTATTTTTGAAAAGACGCGCACATGGGAGGCTGTCGAAAAAATCCAAAGGTGTTGATGGTGGAGAAGCTCATCTGCTCTGGCATTGGTAACTGAGAGATCCCATTGGCCAGACTGCAACAGAACTTGTTAAACAGGGAGAGTACAGCCGGTTTGTACAAGCCGTTATCCACTTAGACTATGGGTTGGATAGTTATAGGATTTCGTGGCAGGTCTACTAAAAAAAGGATCACAACAACTAGTTAAGTCAGTCCAAGGCTTGCAACCCCCTTATTAACAAGTATATAGGTTGTGGTGGATTGGTTTTCCAAAATAGCAGACTTTCATGATGGAATTACACGATGCAGTCAGTTAGTGCCCTCGATTGTTCTAGATAGAAGGATCATCGCGTTCTGGAACAACCATAACATCCAGCAGTTGCCTTGCGTGCAAGAGATTTCTATGCCAAGCCATTATTCCTGGCTATGTGTTGAGCAGCTAAAGAAAAGAAAAAGATTTTCTTTAGCTTCTTCTATGTCAACCAACCACTTGGTACGAAGTAACCGGTTAGGCGTAGCAGTTTCAAAGTATACGAGTGGACACTTATTTTAGAAGCAGTCGATATATCCTTTTTGGGAAATCTTTAGGTTTATGTCCCATCTATTGTCTTTGAAGGATACTAATATCCCTGTTTATCACGTCCTAAAATGGTAGAGGATTGTGTTTTTATATACTTAGTCAGAAGATTCGTTCTTACACTAACACCAACATTATTGGTCAAGTCAATCTTTAATTCCCTAATTAGCTAGTCTTTAGGGTTGACTTCGAGCCCTCTCGGACTCAAGATCTAAACGATGAGGACAGGGGTGTGCAGGCTACGACGATGGAAAATGAGGAAGCGGGATAGACCAAGGTTCAAGGCAAGATGAAGAAGACTGACGCCTACTAATAAGGGGAGTAAATGATAGAGACTAAAATAAGGATTTAAGGTGGCTTAAAGATCTCCTAATTATCTTATACTGCCCTTAGTAAGATGGTGTCTAGTGACTCCGTCTGGTATTAAATTAGATCGTATAGGATGAGGGAAACTCGATTTAGGACGACATATATTTGTATAAATAGAGATTTTAGGCGTTATAGAAAGGAATGCTGTCTAATGTTAGGTTCATGGAGCCTAAAACCATAGTTGTCCCGCCTAGACTTGGCTTTCGCTGGAAACCGACTTGGTCTTCTGGTTCTACCACCTAGGTGTGCCTGATAAGGAGGCTTTTGGTGTGGATTGGTGCAGCCCTGAAATGTGGAAAGTCTAAAGCCAATCAAAATTCTAGCAGCAAGTGCAAGCCCCTAAACCTCTCTTTAAGTCTTATCCTAAATCCACTACTCCCCTCTTGTAAAACCTCCAGCATCTAATTTCTAAGAAGATGAAACAGGGAGCAGACTATATGTTGTATATATTATGAACAAACCCACTTTCAGAAAAAGACTGGTTTCAACAATACATAAATCAGAGAAAAGCCTTTTTGGCACATTCTACCAGTTTGAAGAGAGTCCCCGGAGTTGTTTTGCCATACACTCTAATTGATTGGTTATTGACTGATGTAAGTGATAATCAGTATCACAAAAAAAAATTCTCTGTAGAAATAACAGATCCTTTGCAATACGTTATATGTCATCATCATATTATCATATATATAGCTGCAACATATAGTAATCAAGTTGTATACTGTAAATTATTAACCATCCAGTTCAGTGTCGGAACATCCTTACATTTTGTTTTGTTTTTGGCTTGTGTTTCGTGCAAATAAGAGCAACTACATTCCTTTTTCTGATTTGCAGTTCCTAAGATCAACTAGAAGTCATCATGCATCCTCAAACCAAGGTAAACCAATGTAGATCAGAATATTTTGCCTATCTAACTTTTACTTTAGAGAAATGATGATTCAAATTGTTCCTGGACAGATAGGAGGAGTACGAGAGAAGCATCACGACTGCAGCCAGTAAAATCTAACAGGGTCAATCCAACAACTCCCCAAGAAAGACATTTTGCTGATTTAACCATTGGTCAGAATGTCGTTGAGAAACATGAGCCACCACAGTCCAGAAGTGGGAACAAAAAGTTTCCATGCGAAACTTGCAATGGTAAAGCTCGGATCGCAGAAGAAGAACCTAAGGGAAGTGAGATTATTCCTCTTCCTATTGATGAAGAACTCTGTCCTATCTGCCTTGAAGGTTAGTAATTCATCCCACAAACATATACAGATGAAATTCTTCACTATATTTCATGCTCTAGACAGTTGACCTTTCTTGATTACATGCACCTTTACTATTATACCTAATCTTTCGTGAAGTACACATGACCAAACTCCCTAAGTGCGATCCGCATATGTATACTGCAACTACTTGTAACTGAGGACGTTGGAAGTAGATATAAGCAATATTTGAAATGAGATTGAAGGCTGGAGAGATCTGTTATCAATCTAACAAGTTCACTCCCACATCTCAAGTTTTTTCGGAATTAGTCAATAATCAAAATATAAACGTGGTTAAGACATAAGCCTGTGCAATATAGAAGGATGAAAAAGTTTTCGTGTAAACCTTGTGATGTTGAACTCAAATCACAAAACTGGCATATTTAAACAAGCACCCGGGAATTTATGTCGGATGTAGAGAAAAAGTCCAGTCTTGAGGTACGAGGTCCGGGGCCCTAATAATTATAGCTTGTTGCTCATGTCCTATGTGCCCCCCTTAGAAGCTTCCTGTTCATCCGTCCACTGTTTGCTTTTCAGTAGGACGTTAGGGCTATGAAAACCTAATAGATACATTGCTTTTATTGATGAGGCATTTGTTCAATCTGTTTCAACTCTGGGAGCTGTTCAGCCCACCAACTTATACACATCAACAAGTATATAATGAACTTTTTGGGTTTCCTTAACTGCACTTGCCCTACCACGAAGTTGTGGGGAAAGCTCCCGCTTTTTAAGTAGTGTGATTTACACTAGCCAAGAACGAACCTAAAATAGGAGGATGTACACAATTGGAGGATGGATACTTATTTATTCAACTTATCATAGATACATGGACTTATAAAGTACTCTATCATGACACTTAGCTTTGTAACTTGTTTTCCTCGGGTTACATAACTCATGTCTCTTGAGTTTGTAATGCATGACCATTGAGTACATATAACTCAAAAGCTCGTTTACTTAAATTTATTTACCACAAAATGTAATTTTAATTATAGCACTTCTCCTTCAAGTGCACTTTTGTAAACGATCCTTAAAGTGCATTTTTGTAAACGACTCCAAGCATTGATCGAGGAGGTTTAAATGGTCCTCTGGAAAGAGACCTTGTGAAAATATCCGCAATGTTGCCCTTACTCCGCACCTCCAAAACTTTAATAGTCCCTTCAAGCACTTTCTCTCAAATAAAAGGGTAATGCTCGATTTCAATATGTTTCGTTCTTTCTTGACAATATGGATTTGTAGCTTTCAGGGCACTTTGATTGTCACCGCGAATAATAGTTTGTTTTTCAATTGGAAGGTAAAGATCCTTAATCAACCGCCTTAGCCATATGGATTCTTGTGCCGCAAGAGAATAAACCTTGTACTCCACTTTGGGTATAAAGAGACACCAACTTTTGCTTCTAGCTTTCCAAGAAGCGTCAGTTGTACCGCACAAAAATACATAACCTAGAGTGGATTTTCGATCCTCCAAAACACCTTATAAGTCTGCATTGGTATAACCATGCAAGAGAAATTTTGCACCCTCCTTGTAAAGCAGCCCAGATCATGAGTCGAATTCATATACTTCAAAAATTACTTTAACCGCTTTTAAGTGAGGCTTCCGAGGTGCCTGCATATATTTAGTGTCAAGGTTCTAAACGGCGGTAGGCGGGGGGAGAGAGTCCGCCTACCGCCTAGGCGGTCGCTACATTTTGGACATTTTTTTTACTATTTTACCACTGTTTTTTTTTGCATAATATGGATATTTTAAGGGTATTCCATGCATAACTAAGTTGTAGAACGAAGATTTATAAAATTTTAGTTTTGTAAAAGTGAACCATAGGCCCATAATGCTTACAAAATCTTTTTGGCCGAAATATTTTGTTAGGTATTGCTCCACCTAGGCGCCCGCCTACGCCGCCTTACCTCCGCCTATGCCGCCAACCTCCATTGGCCATCTACTCCACCGCCTACCGAAAAACGGTGCGGAGAGAGACCGCCTACCGCCTAGGCGTCCTAGGCAGACGCCATTTAGAACACTGTTCAGTGTTCTAAATGGCGGTCGAGATGGCCGCCTAGGTGCTAGATTACCGCTCCTCGCACCGCTTTTGTCGTTGGCGGTGGAGTAGGCGGTTAGTGGTGGTTTGGCGACATAGGCGGAGATAAGGCAGCGTAGATGGGTGCCTAGACAGAGCAATACCTGACTAGATATTTTAGCAAAACAGTTTTACAAGCATTATGGAGCTCACATTTAAATCTTTGTCCTACAACTTAGTTATGCATAAAATATCCATAAAATATGCATGTTATGCAAAAAAACAGTAGTAAAATAGTAAAAATGCGTAAAATGTATCAAGCGCCTAGGTAGTGCCTAGGCATCCTAAGCGGTAGGCGGACCATCTTCGCCGCGCACCAGCCTACCGCCGTTTAGAACCTTGCATATATTGACTAACAAATCCAATAAAAAAAATCCGACCTTGTAATAGTCAAATATATAAGGCTACTAATAACCGCATGGTACGGTCGAGGATCGGAAAGAAACTTTCCTTCTTCAATCTAAAGTCAGATGTTTGCATGAAGAGGAGTGGAACATAGCTTGCTCTTATTCACGCCAAATTTCTCAACGATCTTCTCGGCATAAACCTTTTGATAAACAAATACTCCACCTTGCACTTTCTTCGCTTCCAAGTCAAGAAATAATGTAGTTCGTCCAAGTCTCTCATCTCAAACCAAATTAAGAGTTCCACCCGAAGCTTTGTAACCTCTATATTGTCGTTGTCGGTAACGATCATGTCATAAACATATAGTAAAACAATAACATGTATGCCCCTTTGCTTTTTAACAAACAAACTCGAGCCCGTGTTAGAAGCAAAATAACCACAAATTTGAAGGTGCTTGGCAAGTTTATCATACCATGTCCTTGGAGGTTGCTTTAACCAATAAAGGATAATCTTTAGCTTGCATACATAGTTTGGATCATAGCTTTAGACATATCTGCAGTAGTTGCTCTATGAAGATGTCCTTGTCAATCTTACTATAGAGAAATAAATTTTGGACATCGAGTTACCATAGCTTCCATCCTTGACAGTCGCTAAAGATATGACAATCGGGACTGAAGTCATCTTTGCAACCGGACTAAATGTTTCTTTATTATCTTCTCCATATTTTTCTGAAAAGCCCCTTGCAACAAGGGAAGCTTTGTACCTCTCCATGCTCCCATCCACCTACTTTTTCAACTTGTAGACCCATTTGCAAGATACAGGAACAACTTCTTCGAGCTTTAGCACAAGATCCCAAATTCCATTATGTAGAAGCATGAAAATTTTTAGCAAATGAAGTCCCATGCGCCCAAGTCAGTGTAGCTCCATGCGCCCAGTCAGTATAGCTCCATGTGCCCAGTGAGTGAAGCTCCATACGCCCAGTCAGTATAGTTCCATGTGCCCAGTCAGTGGAGCTCCATGTGCCCAAGTCAGTGAAGCTCCATGCGCCCAGTCAGTGAAGCTTCATGCGCCCAAGACTAGCTCCCCCGAAAGGAGGACGTATAGCCTGAGACATGGCTATCCGCCCAAGCCTGACTCAGTCAAAGCCATGATCAAAACGTGGACCGAAGCACATGGCCACGACAGTCTCCACGAGCAGTCGTGCACCGAAGCATGCGGCCACGTCAACACCACGACCAATCCACGATCTCGCAGCCTGTATGCGCATACATCCTATGCACCCAAAGCAGGACTATACGCCCACATAAAAACTAGCGTGTTTCCTCATGTGGCCGCATAACATCATTCCAGCTCAAGAACGACTATAAGAGGGGAGCCTCATCCCTCTTCAAAACATAGAACGGAGAGCATTTTCAAGAGCCAAATTGCTGCACTTCTTGCCAGTGAGCCGAGAGTTAGCAATTTTCTTAGGTTTTCTCCCACTTTTGTAATCGGAGTGTCAACGGAGTAAAGGAGCAACTGCCGCTCGATCTCCATCGTCCCATTCCCCAGAATTCTTTTTTGTACTCGGGGATCCTCAGTGCAGGATCTCTCAGGCGTACTCGATTTGTGGTTCCTTGCGCCAATAAAAGAAAAGACAGCATTTTCTTCTTCTTTTTTGTGTGTGTCCACAAAAATGGCAACTCTGCTGGAGACTACCTTTTCCTCTGACGAGAAGGTGGTGACGCAATCCGATACCGACAAAGTGGGGAGTACTCAGAAGATGCTGATCGTAAAGTTTGATCAGCAGGCGTTCGAAGAGATGTTGTCGAGGGACGGCTCTACTCCCTCAAAATCAGCGAAGCCAAACATGTCTCGCACAACTTGGCTTCCGATGGCTCGCTGTGCATATCCTGCTAGTTTCATAGCAGATATGCAGCTGGAGGACTCTGTCACATGGGCGCATGACTCTGCCACAGAAGTTCCCCAAATGGAGAAGGCTCATACCGTTCCGGGCTCTACTAGCCCAGTGACTTCTTTCCTGCACAACCAACAACAGGGTGTTCAACACCCGAGACTTAGCAAAGGAAAACACTACGATGCCAAGAATCGGGGTGTGCGACACTCTGGCCGAGCCCGACGAGGCTTACAAACGAAGGAGGCCAAACTGGAAGAAAATAATGCTGCTCCACCGGACATGCGCCCAAGGGAGTATTTGGGCGCATAACCCCAACCAGAATACTTCTGTCTTCAACAGGCTGGGCATCCAGAGCCATGCGCCCAAGGCTATGCGCCCAAGCTCTCCGGATCCGTACTATGCATCCACATCAAGGAGGCTCAGACATGCTGTCAAGGAGCATGCGCCCAAGGCCAGTCTCCAAGGCCTATGCGCCCACAACAAAAAGACAGGCCCCAACGCGTATAGCACGGGGCTGTTTTCAAGGACATCACAGAATTTAGGTGTGGGGGTTGCCCCTGCAGATGAACTAAGTCTGGATGTGCCTACTCTCCTTACGAACCCGCATGCAAAGCTCGACGATGCATGTAACATGGGTTGTAAGGCAAAACTCTCTTCCACTGACTTGCGCGACATGATAAATCATAAGCGTAAAGCGAGGGAGAATATAACAATTCATAGTGCGCTTCCGTGCACCAGTATTGTTATCAACTGTTGTTGCTCCAAAGCAACAAGAGTGCCTCAGAGAAAGTCCGTGTTTCGACGGCTACACTTCTCTGACGATAAGAAGCCATTATGTGTTTCATCCAACATGGCTTCATGGGGTCCCCCTTTCGGAAGCTCCAATCAAAGACGGTGGACTACGAATCCAACTTTTTCTCTTAGCTCCGCGAGAAGAAGAAGGAGAAGTCTACCAACAGATGGCCAACAGGGTGTCACATCCGAAGGAGTCTATATAGGCACTCGATCAAAGGCAAGATTTCGTATGGACGACGAAGATTCCCAAGCCGGGGGTAGCATTTCCTCAGAATCTGAAGCAGATGACCCCCACACTGGGGGTGGCCTTCCAGAGGACGATGATCCCTCCGAATCCGATGGCGACTATCTACCTCCTCTACCTGAAGATGAAGGACTTATCCACTCGGAGACAGACAGTATCAGCACCAGTTGCACTGTTTCTTCTGTCCATCCTCGTATGCTATCTACATACATGGCAGACGGAGAAAGATCTGAAGAAGCCAGTGATCAGACCAGCAAACGGCTAGAGGGTCTCGAAACAGCATTCGCCAAGATCACTGATATGCTTACCAGTATCATGGTAGTTCAAGCTGCGGGGGCGTTCCTCCACCTCAATAAAACGTCTTAGCCCACGTTAGTCCGGCTCACAGCAACAATCCTCCTTCACTACAAAAGGAGTATCATTCCGTTGCACCTTCTCCAAATCTTGCAAATGCCGCGGGTGGTCTTTCGTCAACAACGCCTGACAACCGTTCAACAGCCGTTTTCCAACACCTGCTCAATCAACAGGATGCAATTGGTTCCTTGTTCGTTCGCCTCGACACCATCTCACACAAAGACGAGCTTCAGAAGATGGGGATATCTCAACCGTATCCCCCTGAATGGAGAACGCTACTTGTCCTCCTAACTACAAGCCGCTGGCGCTGAACTCATTTGACGGTTTGACTTCTCGTCAGCACATGACGTACTTCAACACGCAGACTCTGCACTTGCCCAGAGACGATCCGTTCCTGTCGAAGCTGTTTATTAGCACCTTGCAGGGGGTAGCCTTCGAATGGTTCTGCAGTCTGCCTGACGGGTGTATCAATTCATTCAAAGACTTGGAGAGGTTGTTCCTCATCATGTTTTACGAGAGCGGCAAGCATGTTAGTATGTCCACCCTCATCGAGACCAAGCAAAGGAGGACTGAGTCTGTCATCGCCTTCATCGAACGCTTCAGGCGGCTAGTACTGAAGAGGCCCTTCGGCATACCAGACTCAGAACTTATGGATACTTGTCGACATAACTTCCTTCCTACAGTGAAATTTTGTTTAGGTATACATAAGTATGATACATGGCCTGCTTTCATTGGGGCCGCTGATGCTGCTGAAAATGACGTTCCTAACTTGGAACTACTGGGGTTGAAAACACCCAAATCCGAAGACAAGGACAGGCATCCTCAAACTATCTCTGTTCGTGGGGGTAAAGGAAAAGAAGTCCTGAAAGTCGATACATCCAAAGGAGCTTCCAATTCTCAGGGCGCCTCCGACAAGCCTAAGGAGACCTTCTCCTTCGACAAAGACGATGTCATTACCATCTTCCACACATTGACGAAGGGCAATAAGCTGACATTGCCTCCACCACGACGTCCTGCAGAGGCGAGCCAACTTAATGATCCCAAGTACTGTCTCTATCATCAGTACGTACATCACTCCACTAAGGACTGCATCGTCCTGAAGAAGAAGATACAACAGCTTATCGACAGCCAAGTGATCAACCTCGAAGCTGAAGACAAGGTCGTATCTGCTAACATGATCTCTCTTCAGTTTGGCGACTTTCCTCCTACAGAAGTCCCAGACGGCGTGGTTCCGATCCCCAAGGCGATGATGGAAGTCGTCAACCTACCACCAACTCGCAACTCGACCTTGGTCCCACTCACAACTGAACGTGGCGAGATCATGTGGGTCCACCCGGACCTTGTCCAAGAAGTGACGCAGGGGTAGCACCTCCCAAAGCAAGAAGGGGCAAGAAGTCAAACCATGCCATATGGTATCCTCCCCCATTTATGAGGTTCTATCTGGCGAGACGCGATCGGAGAAGACTTATCTTCGGACGTACGATCCCACACAAGAAGAAGCAGTACCTCCTCAAGCTCCTGCTGCCCCCACAAGCTCAGAAGCCGGTCCGTCCAAGCCTCAAACCACGGACAAATCCAAGCAGAAGGAGACGCGGTTTGACAAATCTCTAAAGGTGCCAGCTCCTGAAGGCATGGATCGGCCCTACAACTTTGACATACTAGCTCAGCTAGCCAATACACCTGCCAGGTTGTCTCTGTTCGATCTATTGCGACTCTCCAAAGAAACGCGGAAGGCCTTAAGTGAGGCATTACTATACACCGACTCTTACCTCGCTGAAGTCAAAGCCCCCGCTGAAGATCCTGTCTCCTGTCCCTACTGCCACAGTACTATGGAAGTGGTGCCCAACATCACCTTCTCACAGGAGGACATGCTACTCAAAAATAATCGTCATGATAGACCCCTGTACTATACAGGGTATATCGGGGCGATCAAGGTGGACCGCATGCACATCGATCCATGATCCTCCCTCAGCATCATTCCTAGAAATTTGCTTCAAATTCTGGGAATCCATCTGCACAAGCTATCCGCAACCAACACAACTATCATGGCTTTCAATGCTGGTCGAAGCCATCCGCTGGGCAAGATCCGTCTCAAATGCCAGATCGGTGATCTCCGAACGGAGGTTTCCTGCTATGTGATCGATGCCAATGTATCCTACAATGCCTTGTTGGGACGTCCATGGATACACGAGAACATGATCGTTCCTTCCACACTTCACCAGTGCTTCAAGTACGTTAACAACGACGGTGTCGTGAAGACGGAATTTGCCGATGTCGATCCTTTCAAGGGCATCGAAGCTTACTATGGAGATTCAGTACTTTACCAATCTCAACCCCCCTAGGATGACGGCAATGAAGCTGACAATGAAGCTGAAGCATGTCCATCCTCCAATGGTCTCCTGATTATCCAAGTCAAAGGACGTACTACTCCAAAAAGTACTCCGAAGCCTCTCACAATCTGGGTGAAAAAGAAGAACCCTGATAAGGTCAAGCCACTGACCATCACTCTCAACAAGACATCCCGGGAGGAACCTACTGACACCCGTCCCCCAAATCCTAAAAAATTACCCTACGTGGTGAACTCGGCCAAGACTGTGGCTCCTCTTCCAGATGATGATCCTCTCAATGAGTATATCAATACTCATAATAATGTACCTTCAGCGGATGATGTTATCCCTGAAGAAGAACTTGCGTATTGCCTTAGTAAAGGTTTATCTTTGAATTACTCTGATGTCTATCAATCTGTAAACCACTACATAGATACGATATACGCTCTAGAGAACGGCATAAGACCACACCTCTACATGCCGGTCACAACACCTCACCTGCGGGAAAAGTTTACCCTGAAGACATCCTCTACTTCATCATTCCAGCCAGAAAGAAAGATGAAAAGCTAATCATCTTCGGTCGTATAATTGGCGAGAGAAAGTTCGTTCCAGACTCTACTTCTTCCAAGCACAACACAGAAGCTAACTATGACTCTGGAAAAATGTAACTTTTTGGGTATAGTTGGCAGGCCAAGAACATCATCCAGAATATGAGATATGACATCAAAAGCGACAAAGGGCTAAATTATGGCCAAGGACGACGGATGCCAATACGACACTTTGCTCCCCCCGGCAAACCCGAGGACTACTATCAACGAAGCGGTGTTGGTTTGGGTTATGTCTCTCCTCCAGCAACTCCCGAAAGATCAGATGATGAAGCAGATCGTTGTTCTCATTTTTCTGATTCCTCCTTTTGGGACTCAGACTCCAGCATCGGCGACATGTTCAAAGCAACTCTGTCCGTCAACATGGTTTTCGCCGACCAAATTACAGACGATATCCAATCAATCGAACTCGAACAATGGGCTCAAAAGATGGACACTAGGTGGGAGCTGCACTTCGAACAACGGGAACCACCTACCGAAGACGAAGTCATCCATGTCAATCTAGGAGATGAAACATCCTTCAAACCAATCTTCATCAGCAAAAGCCTATCTGGCGATGAACGCCAATCTCTTATACAGCTTATAAGAGAATACATCGACGTCTTCGCATGGAGCTATGAAGACATGCCAGGCTTGGACCCTAACGTCGCTATGCATCGCCTGAACATTTCGTCTAAAGCTAAGCCAGTGAAGCAACAACAACGACGATTCCGTCCAGACTTCATGGAAGCCATCAAGAATGAAGTCAAGAAGCTCATTGCCAGTGGATTCATTCGCGAGGAACAACACCCAGACTGGGTTGCCAACATCATTCCAGTCATAAAAAAGAATGGTAAAGTTCGAGTCTGTATCGACTACCGTAATTTGAAATCTGCATGCCCGAAAGACGAGTTCCCTCTACCGATCACTGACGTAATGATCAATAACACTTGCGGCTTCGAGCGGATGTCCTTCATGGATGGGTTCTCAGGCTACAACCAGATCAAGATATTTCCCGACGACGAGAAACACACATCTTTTCGAACACCGTTGGAGGAATACTGCTATACGGTGATGCCCTTCGGATTGAAGAATGCAGGGGCAACATACCAGCGAGCCATGAACACAATTTTTCGTGATCATTTGACGATATCGCAGTCAAAAGTCGTCTCAAGGGCAACCACCTCCAAGACCTGAGAACGGTGTTCGAACTAATGCGTGCACACCAACTCAAGATGAATCCAACCAAGTCTTTTCTGGGAGTCTCCAGCGGTAAGTTCCTTGGTTTCGTCATCACTTCAAAGGGTATACATCTGGACCCGGAGAAAGTGAAGGCTATTCTCGATATACGTCCTCCAAGAAACCTCAAAGAGCTACGCAGACTACAAGGAAGGCTAGCCTACATCAGACGATTTATTTCGAACCTCTCTGGAAGGTGTCAACCATTCACGCAACTCATGAAGAAAGGCATATCTTTCATCTGGACTGAATAATGTCAACGCGCATTCGACGACATCAAGGTGTATCTTACAAGCCCTCCAGTATTGGTAGCTCCAATAATGGGGAAGCCCTTCTTACTATATGTTCGCGCTATAGATCATTTCCTTGGCGCCCTCTTAGCTCAGAAGAACGAAGGCGGCCATGAACATGCAATCTACTACCTCAGCCGCACAATGGTGGGTGCCGAGCACAGATATACACCGGTAGAGAAGGAATGCCTTGTACTAGTATTTGCCATCTAGAAGACACGCCACTACGTGTCTGGGCAGACTATCCACATTATATCTAAAGTCAACCCTCTCAGAATACTCATGACTAAACCGGGCTCTCTCAATTCCCGTTTAGCTACATGGGCAATGTTGTTGACTCCATACGATATGATCTTCGTTCCTCAGAAGGCAGTAAAAGGCCAAGCATTAGCTGATTTCCTAGCAGCTCATCCGGTGCCGGAGTTGTCCAAGCTCTACGACGAAATCCCCGACGAAGTGGTGGAGTCTAACACTGCAACTGAAGAAATCCCCATTTGGCGAATGTTCTTTGACGATGCATCAAGAACAGGACCCAAAGGGAATATCGTAGCTGGAGTAGGTGTCGTGCTCGTGTCACCTGATCATCTGGTTGTACACCGTGCATATTCTCTTGTAGAACCATGCACCAACAACGTGGCCGAATATAATGCCCTATTATTCGGCCTGCAACTGGCAAAGCAACTGGAAGTTGACTACCTAGAGGCTTACGGCAATTCCAAGCTAATAGTTAGTCAAGTCCGAGGGGATTATGAAGTTCGCCATGAAGATCTCATCCCCTACCACAGAGCAACAATCGAGCTGGCGTCTACTTTCGCCGGATTCTTCATCGAGCACGTGTCTCGACTACAGAATATAGAAGCAGATGCTCTAGCCGGTCTCGCTGCTTCCTTGACCGTTCCTACCAATACACAGCAGTCGATCACAGTGTCTGGTTGAGAACTATTCTATGTGAAAGATGCCTTGCATATTTATCACAGTTATGCAGCGGAAACAAACGTCGATGCTAAAGATTGGAGATTTCCCTTCATAGACTACGCTGTCTGTGGAATCCTTCCTGAGGACCCGAAGGAAGCTGTATCCATCCAAAGGCGATCCCTCAGATTTTACTACGACATAGCTACCAAGATGCTGTACCGACGCTCTTACGACGGACTACTGTTACGATGCTTCTCAGACACAGAAGCCAAGCATGCACTCCGGGAGGCTCACGATGGAGTTTATGGTGCACTTCAACCAGGCCCCAAATTACAAGATCGTCTCAAACGAATAGATTATTACTGGCCCACAATGATAGCAGATGCTCTTGAATATGCAAAGAAGTATAGAGCTAGCCAGTTCCACGCCGACTTCATTCATCAACCTTCAGAGTTTCTACACCCGACGGCAGCATCTTGGCCATTTGAAGACTGGGGTATGGATGTCATAGGACCAATCAGCCCGCCATCCTCCAAAGGACATCGGTTCATCCTAGCTGTAACCGATTACTTCTCCAAATGGGCGAAAGATATACCGCTCACCGAAGTGAAGACGTCAAATGTGATCAGTTTCATCAAATATCACGTCATCTACCGCTTTGGCCTACCTCGCAGGATCATCCATGACAATGGTCCACAGTTTGCAAGCCATGCATTCTATCGATTCTGCGATAAGAATCGAATCCAGAACGTAGCCTCTACTGCCTACAATCCAGCGGCTAACGGGCTAGCATAAGCCTTCAACAAAACCATCATAAAACTTCTCAAGAAGTTCGTGTCTTCAAATAAGCGCGATTGGAACGAGAAGTTCGGTGAATGTCTATGGGCCTATCCAGCGGCTAACGGGCTAGCATAAGCCTTCAACAAAACCATCATAAAACTTCTCAAGAAGTTCGTGTCTTCAAATAAGCACGATTGGAACGAGAAGCTCGGTGAATGTCTATGGGCCTATCGCACAACGGTCCAGACTCTAACAGGCAGTACGCCATTCTCTCTGGTTTATGGGAGCGAAGCAGTTCTTCCCCTAGAAATCCAGATTCTTTCTCTTCGGGTAGCCCTAGCCAGCGAGCTGACTACTGAAGAGAGCTACCGTCTGCGACTCCAAGAGCTCGAAGCGCTAGACGAAAAATGCTTGTTAGCTCAGCCGTATTTAGCTATACCAAGCACGCCTTTCCAGAGCCTTCAATAAAAAAGTGAAGGAAAGGATCTTCCAAGTCGACGATCTGGTCCTAGCAGTGAGAAGACCGATGGTCATGACACACAAAACAAAAGAGAAATTCCAGCCTAAATGGGAAGGTCCTTTCGTCATAGAATCGGTGTATTCTAACGGTGCGTACCGGCTAACCAAGCCCGATGGTGACTTGCTCATGATGCCTATCAATGGCAAGTTCCTGAAGAAATACTATGTGTAACCTCTTTTTGTTCACATATATTCAGTCATGTAAATGTACAGTGCGATGTTTATATCATTCCAAAAAAAAACTATCTAACTATTATCCGTATTTCAAGAGTCTTGAATACGCCCTGGATAATAGGTCCTCTAAATAATTTCCCAGTGGAATCATTTCCTTTTTTTTGACTCCATCCAAACTCGGTTTGACGAAAACAAATCACGTCCCTATTACCTCTGAATTGTTTTCCGTTAATTATTTTCCCAGCGGAATGATCAAATGTTTTGCCACGTCCACATAACCTCTGAGCAAAGCATTCATCAAAGATAGTCATGTCCATACTACCTCTGAACTATCCACTCCCACCTAATGTTATATATCTTTCCACGTCCATATTACCTCTGGTCAGATATAGAACATCCTCTGCTATTACGTCCATATTACCTCTACTAGCAGCTTCATTCAACTTATTATCTATATTCGAATCATTCGAATATAAAATAGATAATAGGTCCACATCAAAATTTCCTAGCGGAATACCCACCAAAAATATCTCTGCTACGTCCACATTACCTCTAGCATAGATATTTCACAAAACCACATTCACTTCTGAAAAGATTCTTTATTTTGTACTTCAAAGTCTATCAAGAGACAGAAATAAGATACAAGAGCCGTGACGGCTAGAAAAAGAAAAGAAGAGAGTTACAAAAGTCTACGGGATACACAGGCGATTGATGTTGTCCCTTAGAGCCACAATTTCGGCCTCAGACTTCACAGTAGCTCGGCGCCGTGCCTCTTCCTGACGAGTGGCTTCATCTTCAAAGAGGATCAGACTTTGATGCTCCCCCTCTAACTTCGCCAGCTGTTCTTCTAAATGGGCAAAAGTAGTGACAGTCGTGGCAGCCTCGGAGAAATAATCTTCCTGTTCAGATGTCGCCGCCCTCAAGTCAGCTTCCAGCTGGGCAATCTCGTTTCTGATCTGCACAATGTGATTGTGTTTCTCAGTAATTTGTGCAGCCAGCCTATTCTTCGAGGCAGCATGTGCCTCACTTGCAGCGTTGAACTGGCTGTACTGGTCAGCCAGCTCGTCGATCTCCCGAGCCAGGGCATCCTTCCTTACCTGGAAGGTAGCCTTCTCCTCCGCAAGAGCTGTCATCAAAACGTCGTCCTCTGCACGGAACATTGACGTCGGACTCCGCTGCTTGATGTCCCGGAACCTGGCCACCTGACCCTCCAGGTCATTCAGGACCTTCCTCAGAATGTTGGCCCGCTCTTCATAGCCAGCTATGCTCTCGAGGGCCGCCACTTGGCACTCTGCAACAGCCTTTACAGGGGCCGAAGGCAGCGCTCCGATTCAAGACTCCAGGAAGCTTTACTTTCAACACCGAGTAGAAAGCTCTGACAACTTCCTGGGCTATCTCGTCGTCTTCGGTGGAGGTCGTCAGAGAAGAAGCTTGGAAAGTTTCCTCTACTTCAGGGAGGAATACATGACAAGAAGCCAAACTTGACAAGAAAATCTATTCCACCAAAAACCACTCTTGATTATTACGTGCCACGTCCATATCACCTCTGATACCGATAGTCTTCCAACTTGACGCCTGTACCCAACCCGAGATGAAAGGTACGACGCCAAGATCACAAAACCTATCATGACCTCGTCACCTCTGTTAGGTTTTGTTTCAAATCTATTACCTGCACCGCTGGTGTGTCAAAGGGTAATAGGTTCACGAAAGCATCATTCCAATCTATTTGCTCGTATTTCCGGATGCACAAAAGGGCAATAGGTCCGAACAAAAAAAGAGAGGGGGATCCCCCAGCGGGATACCCTTTACACAAATGCGGTATTCGGCTCTCTAATACAAAGCACCACAGATACCACAAGCAGAGAATGGAGCGAATGTACTCTGTCTATTCAAAATCAGTTACATTCATAGGACTACATCTCATGAGCAAAACAAAAGGTTCTTTATCCCTTCATCTGGATAAGAAGTAAAAGATTAAATTGATGTCCAAAAGAAGGGAGAATCCGCTACTCATCAGCAACACATAGCTTGGTCAGCTCGGCATCACCACGCTTTCGTCGAAGGAGGTCATGTTTTACTGTTGAGCAAGCAAACAAGGCTGTTGAACCTTCAAGAAGCTACAAGGAGGAGGGCAAATATAGCATGCTAAAACATCTACAAATGGTGATCTCTTCTCCTCCATATTGCGGACGTCGTGGGCCCATTTCTTCAAGAGACCGTACCTTCAAAACAACATCTCTAGTGTTGCTTTTGCCTACTTGAAGAAACGTGAAAGCAGAACTTTTACGGTAACGCCCAACTTCCGTCCGACTCTTCGATGTATAAAGGTTCTTCCTACCATCTGAGGAAAACCCTTCCAAAACACGAAGAGTCTTGAGCTCTCTGATGTTGGTGTCAAGTGTTACATCTTCACCATGTCCAGAATCGTCGATACCGGTCCTGGAGAAATTTGTTAGCCAGATCCCAACAGAATACGAAAAGGGGCAGAAAGACAGTCAGACTTAGAAAACTGCAAGAAAAACTATGTTCTGAAGGGCTTCTATGCGCCCAAAAGGCTATGCGCCCAAAGGGATATGCGTCCAAAACAAGACATGTGGGCGGATAACACACGGACAGTATATGGGCGCATAACATGCCACAGCTTAAAGGGTGCATAACATGGCAACACGTGGGCGCATGGCAAACCACAGTGTTGGCGCATAACTTCTGTGGGCGCATAGTAATGCTCACAAAAGTATGTTGTCCTAGGCGCAAGCGCCCAGGCAGAAGAGAAGTCCGAGCGTCGCAAATTAACGCTCGAGACTTCGTTTTTTGAAGCATGTCCTCACCCAGAATCGGGTCCTGGACTGCCGAGGACGCTGCCGCAGGAGGAGAGTCACTCGGGCCAGCCCCCTTGCCCTTCGCGGATCTCTTGGCGACCATGGGAGACATGGTTCTCAAAGAAAGAAGACGAAGAGTTTTCTGAAAAATTCAAAAGAGAAAGGAATAATGAACTTTCTCTCTCCTCCAGGGTCTATTTATAGGCACGGACCACTTCCTATGCGCCCACCTATTGTATGCGCCCATTATGTTGTATGCGCCCACTACAGCCTATGCGCCCACGTGAAGGATCAGCTCTCTGCATACTATGCGACTGTCCCTTGCTGACGTGGACGACGTATGAAGGATGGACAGCTTCAAATTCTGTTCCGATGAATCTATATGAATCTGTCAGTTCGGATTTCGAGAAAAATCTCAACAGTCGTATCTCCCTGACAGGCTGGCTAAGTACTATGCGTCCAAGGAGAGAGCCGTGCTATGCGCCCATTGTCTCACGCGAAGACGATCCATGCTTCTTTCAAAGTATTTCGAACTTGTTCAAGTATCGAAAACTTTGAAGGAGGTCTTGTAGAAGCATGAATATTTTAGCAAATGAAGCCCCATACGTCCAAGTCAGTGTAGCTCTATACGCCCAGTCAGTATAGCTCCATGTGCCCAGTGAGTGAAGCTCCATGCGCCCAGTCAGTATAGTTCCATGCGCCCAGTCAGTGGAGCTCCATGCGCCCAAGTCAGTGAAGCTCTATGCGCCCAGTCAGTGAAGATTTATGCACCCAAGACTAGCTCCCCCGAAAGGAGGGCGCATAGCCTGAGACATGGCTATGCGCCCAAGCCTGACTCAGTCAAAGCCATGATCAAAACGTGCACCGAAGCACACGGCCACGTCAGTCTCCACGAGCAGTCGTGCACCGAAGCATGCGGCCATGTCAACACCACGACCAACCCACGATCTCGCAGCCTGTATGCGCCTACATCCTATGCGCCCAAAGCAGAACTATGCGTCCACATAAAAACCAGCGTGTTTCCTCATGTGGGCTCATAACATCATTCCAGCTCAAGAACGACTATAAAAGGGGGGCCTCATGCCTCTTCAAAACACAGAACGGAGAGCATTTTCAAGAGCCAAATTGTTGTACTTCTTGCCAGTGGGCCGAGACTTAGCAATTTTCTTAGGTTTTCTTCCACTTTTGTAATCGGAGTGTCAACGGAGTAAAGGAGCAACTGTCGCTCGATCTCCATCGTCCCATTCCCCAGAATTCTTTTTTGTACTCGGGGATCCTCAGCGCAGGATCTCTCAGGCGTACTCGATTTGTGGTGCCTTGCGCCAATAAAAAAAAAGACAGCATTTTCTTCTTCTTTTTTGTGTGTGTCCACACATTCACACTCAACTCTTTGTCCATAGCTTATTCCCTATTCATTGACACTACAACTTTGGCTTCATTGAAACAAGTGGGTTCACTATCATCCATAGGTCATAGAAAGAAATAAGAATACATTCTCACCAAGTTTCTCTCTCTATAACAGATCGTCTTCACAATCTTTCTTGTGGTTCTCCGAAGAAGTTTAGTACTACCCAGATCCTCAACATGTTCATCATTACTTACCCTCAACTACATCATCTCATATGGATACTTCAAGTTGTTAGGATTAAGAAGAGCACGGATGATAACATAAGCCGCACAAGCTATTCCCTCTGTCCGTAAGGCCTTAGATGCACTTTTGCATACAACCAACTCTTGGAAGTCTCGGCAAGATGCTGAATCTTCCACTCCGTAGCGTTGTTTTCTTGGAAGTCTCGGCAAGATGCTGAATCTTCTACTTCGCAGCGTTGTTTTGTTATGGAGTCTTTGAACAAGAGAGCTCTCTCTTGATGCCATGCTTTCGACACAAAAAGGAAGAACTCCTTAGATGTGAACTCTCCTTGTCGGTTCTCAACTTCTTGATTTTCAAGTTGAGCACACCTTCAATGGTTTCTTTGAAGTCCATGAAGGCATGAACTTTCCGAAAACTTTGGATTTCTCCTTCAAATATACATCTATTGAGCTTTGAAAAATCATCAACAAATAACATGTAGCGGAAGCCATAATAAATTTGTGTAGCATATGGACCAATCAAGTCGCTATGGACGCATTCTAATGAAACTCTGCACCTTGTAAGAGACTTGTCAAAGGAAAGCTGATATGTGTTTCCAAATTGCCACCTCTCACTAACTTTGTTATGACCGAAAGAAGAGAGATTAGACAGTCTATTACCAAATTTTTTGAAACCATAGCTCTCAACTTATCCATGCTACGATGTCCCTAATCATATATGCCAAATAGAAGTTCCATCATTTTTACTCATTTTTAAACATGAGAAAAAATAAATCACGAACCCTCTTACCAGTTTGGAAGATGTCCACTTTCAAAGAAGAGATATACCGAAGAAACTTCACATATTTCGGCCGGGACAAGACATAATGACCCGCAGCTATCGTATTAGCCATCGAAAAGAGATTCTTCTTCATCATGGACATATGGTTGACACTCTTTAGCATAAAAGTATTATCACCGACATTGAGTTTAACGTTACCTTTCTTCTCCACTGCATGAATGGTGTTGTCACCATGACAATAACATCATTACCTTTGTAACTTTGTGGAGCAGAGAACTTGGAGTTATCATGTCACGTCTCGATTTCGTAAATCGTTCATCCTCACTTTGACTATACTGAATTGATCGTCCTCGTTTGGCATAATGTCGTACAAGTCTGGTGTTGCACTTGTACAAGACAAGAACGTGCACATTTGTGTCATTTTGAAATATTTGAAAATATAGCCACATTGTAGAAACATTGAGTACGTAGTATATGAAAAATAAATGATTTTATTGATAATCGCAGCAAGATACCACTTTTCTCAGTACTCTTTGAAATGTCGTTTCGGCTTACGTTGATTCATGAAAAGAAAACAACTGATAGGCTATCATGAAATAACTTCTTGTCCCATACATTATGTCCTTTTATTACATTGAAAATCTAAGCAACAACTCTTGAAACTACGCAATACTTTGTGCGTCTTTATTGAAAGTAACTTGAAAATAGCAGCAACTCAAAAAGCCTTAATTTCTACGTACGCCCGCGCCTTCACCTGTACTTGTGGAGGAGGGTGAGCCCCATTGGCCCACTCAGCTAAACCGACATTTGTAATTATGACAAGTATTTTAAATCATGAGATCAATTATTAGGGACTAGCAACATTCAGAGATTATGTTCATTCAACTCAAAACAACAGTGACACGTTTAGAATATGTAATACTTTATCTACCGTTGATCCAACATACCTGCATAAGATACAAGATATAATACTTACCGTCCCTGCACAGGATATTGATTAGCATGCATCCTTACAACATGACCACTGGTGTTAGTTCACTACTTTGGACTTTGTAATATAGGGCTTCGTACTGTATGCGACACACCATTCACCAGGTTGCGAGTCCGAATGAATGTCCCGATACCACGCACCCTTAAAATACGTTTATATTTCCTTCTAGGCCGAATTGGTCCCGACGCCCGAGGTACCGTTCGATGAAACAAATTACCCCTTGTGCACAAGTTGTCCATGATCATGCGAATGCGTGTCCTACTCGATAAGCACAATATGTATAGTAAAATTTACTTGAAAGTAAATAAGCAGCATATTCATTTGCATTCATCGCATCATCACATAGTGACTATTCCATTCCCAGTATTGTCTCATCAATTCATATTGCATCATTCCGTTACAATATAACATTCCGTTACAATATAACATTCAATCGCATCATTTCAGTTCTCATAGGATCATGTGGCATTTCATTCATTCATTGGTGTTAACAACATAATCAATTCATTCAACGTTCATTTCACTAACTTAATGGTATTTACTTGTGACATTAAAGCTTCATGTTATCGATCAACGGATGTAGCAAGGCAATAAGAGAATTCATTTAGTTGGTATGAAAGAGTAGCAGAGAAGGGACAAATTACCACAGAGAATCCACACTCACAAATTAGAGAATTGTCGAGAGGAAGAGGAACATTCGTACGATTAGCCTTCCGTCAAGCCTCTGCCTGTGCTGGCACCAAATGTTTGGTTAATACTCCGTCTCATTTATGTTGCCTTCTCTCAGAATTCTCAAGAATGAACACAATACAAATCTATAAAAATGGGCAAGAATCAAATCATCGAAAACCTTGCAGAAAATCATCTATCAAAACTAAGCAGCAAAATCAGCAAAACATCAAGAGAAAACTCTTAGACTCATTTCAAGAGAAACCGATCCATTAGTTTGACATGTTCTTATGCATTTGTCCATGATCGATTCGATGCCGTCGATAAGTTTCCCCAATACTCGGTTCCGACCGAGTTAATCAAGCCACAAGCCTTACATAGTGAACCGCTAGGAACGGGACACTATATAATATACCACTAAGAAAAAGTTTCGTCCTCGAAACTTAAAACAAGTCCTACCTCAAGGTTATGATACAATGAAGGGTATTTTACCCGCATCTCTTCTTCGAGTTCCCACGTCGACTCCTCAACAGCTTGATTCTGCCACAATATGCGAACAAAAGACACTATTCGGTGCCATAAAGCTTTTCCCTCCTGTCCAAAATCTGGACAGGTTCTTCAGTGTACGACAGGTTAGCGCTCAGCTGCAACTGATCGAAGTTCACTACGTGGCTTGGATCATGTACGTACTTTTGCAGTTGAGACACATGGAAGACTTTTGGACAGGTTCTTCAGTGTACGACAGGTCAGCGCTCAGCTGCAACTGATCGAAGTTCACTACGTGGCTTGGATCATACACGCACTTTTGCAGTTGAGACATATGAAAGACGTCGTGCACTTCAGCCAGAACCGGAGGTAGTACAAGTCGATAAGCTACTAAGGCCACCTTCTCAAGAATCTCGAAGGGTCCAACGAATCTCGGACTCAGTTTTCCTTTCATTCCAAATCGTATCACACCTCGCATGGGTGTGACCTTCAAGAACACATGATCGTACCATAAATTCCAAGGGTCATTGATGCACATCCACATAACTCTTCTGTCGGCTGTAAGCAACTCTAAGCCTTTCTCGAATCAAGCGGGTCTTCTCGACGGCCTGTTCTACAAGTTCCGGTCCGAGCACTTGTTGTTCACCGACTTCATCCCAACATATAGGTGACCGACATTTCCGTCCATACAAGGCCTCATACGGGGCAATCTGAATACTTGCATGATGATAACTATTGTTATAGGCAAACTCTGCCAATGCGAGATGTGCATCCCAATTCGTCTTCAAATCGAGCACACACAGTCTCAATATATCTTCGAGAATCTTATTTACCTTCTCTGTTTGTCCATCAGTCTGCGGTGATATGCCGAACTGAAATGCAATTTAGTGCCCATTGCTGACTGAAGACTAATCCAAAAGCGCGACAAGAACCGTCCATCTCTATCTGACACTATAGAAACTGCACCCCATGCAATCGGACAATTTCATCAATATAAATCTGAGCCAACCGATCAACGCTCCATGTTACTTTTATTGCAATGAAATGAGCCGACTTGGTTAATTTGTCCACGATCACCCAAATCGCATAATTTCCCTTCTGAGTCCTCGTAAGTTGACTATAAAATCTATACAGATAATCCTATTTGCACTGTGGTAAGGCAAGTTTTTGTAGTTCTCCGCCAGGTCATTGGTATTCCGCCTTCACATGTTGACAAGCCAAACACTGTACCACGAATAAAGCCACATCCTTCTTTATGCCATGCCACCAAAATGTGTTTTGCAAATCTTTGTACATTTTGGTACTTCTCGGATGTAAGGAATACTTTGCAAAATGAGCCTCGGTCATTGTCTCTTTCCTGAGTTCCCCATCCTTGGAAACACAATCTTCCTTTGACACGGACTGTGACATCTTCTACCGCAAAATCGGTCGCCTTTCATGCTAGAATCAACTCGCTATCTTCTGCAGAAATGGATCGTCCTTTTGAGCAGTCTTAATCCTTACCTGGAGGCTCGGCTTGAGCTACAATTGAGCCAACTGTACATTCGAAGTACGGACTCTAAGTTCGATGCCCATCCCTTCTAAATTCCGTCGAACTTCTTTAGCCACTGACAATGTTCCAATAAATTTTTGACTCAAGGCATCAGCTATTACATTTCCTTTATCTGGCATATAGAAAATTGCCAAGACATAATCTTTGATCAATTTCAACCAATATCGCTGCCTCAAATTCAATTTCTTCTGAGTAAATATGTACTTGAGGCTTTTGTGATCCGTGAAGATCTAGCAGGACACACCATAGAGAGAGTGTCGCCACAATTTCAACGTGAACACAATCGCCTTCAATTCCAATTCATGAGTTGGATAATTCTTCTCATGCTGCTTAAGATGTCTCACGATATGGTCTTCCCGCGTTGTATAAGATTACATCCCAATCCAAGTTCCGATGCGTCACTGTAAATCTGGAATCCTTCAGACCCTTCTGGGAGAGCAAGAATTGAAGCCGTGACGAGCCTTTGCTTTAGTTCTTGAAAACTAATCTCACAGTCGTTAGTCCACATAAATGCCACTCCCTTCTGAGTGAGACGAGTCAGAGGCGACACAATTCTCGAGAAGTCCTTTACGAACCTACGGTAGTACCTGGCTAAACCAAGAAAACTCCGTATTTCACTAGCTGACGTAGGCTGTTTCCAGTCTAACACTGCTTCAATTTTCTTTGGGTCCACAATAACGCTTTCGCCAAGACAACGTGTCCTAGGAACGACACATTGTTTATCCAAAACTCACATTTGCGCAACTTTGCAAATAGTTGATGTTCACGAAGCGTCTGAATTACTGTTCTCAAATGCTAAATATGAGTCTCCCTGTCTTTCGAGTAGATCAAGATATCGTCAATGAATACGACGACAAACTTATCCAAGAAGGGTCGGAGGACTCTATTCATAAGATCCATGAAAGCTACCAGAGCATTAGTCAAACCAAATGGCATGACTAAAAACCCATAATGTCCGTATAGCATAAGAAATGCTGACTTTAGGACATCTTCGGACCTGATCTTCACCTAATGGTATCCTGAACGAAGATCAATCTTTGAAAACACGGTCGCTCCTTATAGCTGATCAAACAGATCGTCTATCCTTGGCAGAGGATACTTATTCCGAATAGTTGTTTTATTCAGTTCTCGTTGATCGATGCACAGCCTTATCGTCCCGTCTTTCTTCTTCACAAACAATACAGGAGCTTCACACGGTGATACACTTGGGCGAATGTATCTACGGTCTAGTAACTCTTGTAGTTGCACTTTTAATTCTTTTAATTTTGCAGGAGCCATCCTATATAGCGCCTTCGATATCGGACGAGTATCCGGAAAAGTATCAATAACGAATTCAATCTCCCTGTTCGACGACATTCCAGGTATCTCGTCTGGAAACACATCGGAGAATTCTGCCACAACTTTGATTTGATTCGAGTCTGTACCCCTTCATCCGAGTGTCCCGATTTGATTCGAGTCTGTACCCCTTCATCCGAGTGTCCCGAACGGAAGCGAGGTACCCTTCATACCCCGAATATAACATATGCCTTGTCGCAACTGCAGATATTACCATCGCTGCCTTGGACGTCAAGCCGCACGAGTAAGAGAACTTCATTTCTCTGGGTGGGCGAAACACAACTCTCTTCTCCGCGCAGTCGATTATAGCATGCCAAGCACTGAGCCAATTCATTCGCAAGCTAATGTCGTACTCCTTGATGTGAGTACTATAGCGTCCAATGATAGTCTTACCTCCAACACTGATATAGCCGTCCCTGCAAATCAAACTTGCAGGCATATCTACTCTCGAATGAGTGCTAACACAAAGAGCCATCTTTAATAGGGTCATACATAATTTATTTTTTGTGGCAAAATCAGACGATATGAAATGAGTAGCACTAGAATTGAATAACAACCGTGCAGGTATACCGTTGTACAGCAGCATACCTGTTATGACATTGTCTGAGGCAAGAGCTTCTGCTTGAGTCAAAGCATAAACCCTGCCTTGTGCACCTTGTTGTGGTTTCGGTGCATTTCCAGTTGAAGCTGATAAAGCTAGTGGCGCTTGGCCATGATTCTGATTTTGATGTTGCCCACGAGGAGGATACCGATTCCCTCCTCTGCCTCTGTATTTCGCTGCCCTATGGCCCATGTCACCACATTTATAACACCCTGTACGATAGTCTTCTGTTTTGTGTCCCCATCGATTACATTTATTACAATACGACAACTACCGAGCCCCTCTATTGTCACATGTATAATGACACTTAGGTGCGTCATTCCTTCCAGCAACCAAGAGTCGTTTATGATTATTGCCGTATTAACTCTGTATTGTCTTGCGACCCATTGGCTAATGGAACTTCTCCATCTCAAGAGCTGTCTCGTACGCCTCTCGGTAGGACGTACATTTTCGACTCAAAACATCGTGCTGTAGGCCCTCATTCAAGCCTTGCATGGATCTTTTTCGCTTGGCATCGTCATTTGGTACCATATACCCAGCAATGCAACTCGTTTCCGAAATCCGGTCTCATAATCATCCACTGACATATTGCCTTGTTGGAGCGCTATGAACTCCTCTTTCTTTCAGCGAACAGCAGGAGGAATGGACTGTGCGATAAAAGCCTGCTTAAAAGTCTCCCAGGATATCTTTGTATCAGGACTATTATCGCAGAGTGCTAGCCTCTGAGAGTTCCACCATTCTTAGGCCTTGAGGCGAAGCTGTACATTGGTATACTCCACCCGCTTACTACCTTGAATATCTAGCATCCGGAAGTAGCCCTCCAGTGTATTCAGAAAACCTATCACCTCATCCAGTTCTGCCCTTCCGTTGAACTCAGGCGGGTCACAGCTCTTAAACTCTGAGAACTTGAAGCTGGACCTCTTCCTTGTCGACGTTTCAGGTTTCTCCGTCGCCACTGCTACTGTCTTGGTTGCTGCGGCCGTTGCAGAAATATTAAGTTTCCCTCTGCTTCCTTTGAGCTTCCATTAGTTTCATTAGTTTTTTCATTGGGTCAGACGATGAAGTCGTCTTTGAGCTGTCACCTTTAGTCATTCTACAACAAAAATAGTTCCATTAGTACTCATAAAATATTTATGGGCTTATTGTATGGAACATTATATCATGCCAGCACTATCGACACCATCAACCTAAAAAATTTGCATCAAACTTCCATTTGAAAACATTTTCGAAATCCGAGGAATTTGAACCAGTAGAAGTTTCTTGGTATCAGAGCACGGTTTAAATTCCTCGAATTTCGAAAATATTTTCAAATGGAAGTTTGATGCAAATTTTCTCGATTGATGGTGTCGATAGTGTCACGCCCCGATCTCGCAGTCTTTTTGTTCTCGCTTCGGACTCTGTGAGACCGTTCGTCCTCGCTTGGGTGTGATGCCGTGCAATCCTAAGTTGTGCTTGCACAAGGCCAAGACCTGTAACAAGACAAGATAGACAATATGCAGCAGAATATATTGCAGATATTTGAAGCAGCAATGGACACATTGCATAATATAATTGAACACATGGTAACAAGAAACAATTCTCTTTATTGATTTCATTTGAACAGATTACAAGCTCTCAATTATCTCTGATACAATGTTTACATTCTCTCAGAAATGTTACAGATTACAATGATCCCGTTTCATATATTACATCCCTTTGTATACAAAACCAACTCTTGCAGCAGATGTCCATCTCTTGGCATCTCTTCTAATTTTTGGCTCCTGAGGATGAGGCACGGGCTATCGCTTCGGACTATCCTTCTCGATGTATCCTGCACCTGCGTGCAGACTGCTGATGGGTCAGTATATCAGCTTACCGGTGACTGTGAACAAATGGCTACATTTGTCTGAAACGATTACTATTAATTTAGTGAGCAAATATTTCTTGTGATGTAATCTTACTATTTTTATCTATGTTTATTTTATGCAGTACAGAGTCAGTTTAAATCTCTTTTGAAAACATCTTTGAAATGCCACAGTTTATTTCATTTGATCTCAAGCATACAAGGAGACCATTCATTTCAAGCACGATGACTATTCATCTCGTGTGCAGTGCGCAGCGTGTTTCATGAGTTTCATCATTTCTCTTGTTCAAGCCACTCTTAGGGACAATTACAAGCACGATATCACATCTTTTCTTTAGTGGGACATATCATTTCTTTGCAATAGATTAATCTCTTCAAGCAATTCATATAGAAAACTTAAGCAACACATATTATCACATTTCAGTGATTCTTACCATAACTGATGGTCCATCCCTGCACAAGATAAGGATTAGCATAAACATAATATAACCAACATTCTTATTTCCTGTTCGTCTCTGCATCGTTAGCTCTTAGCAACACTTATTATAGACACATGCAGACTCGATTGGCAGCTGTGACACATGGGTTCAGCTCTGCACCAATCAACATCTATCTATATGATGGTCCATAGGTATTCCCATTATTAGCCGCTGTGACACTTGGGTTCAGCTCGTCGCTAGTGGACGAGATGCAACACCCGAGGTTTCTTGTACCTCTAGGTGTCTAGACAATCTCTCCTAAGCTGATCGGCTCCCAGTGCCCTGGAAACCGTCGAGAGATCTAGTGACCTTGTATACAAGTTGTCCGAGACCAATGCATGAATACAATAGCTATCAGATAGACTCTTTGAGGGGCAATATTTCATCTTTGAGTAAACATTCCACTTTCTAACATTTCTTCTCTTTGAACGACATAGCTATGACTCTGCCTTTTTCTTTGATTCAGAGCCGAAGCTCCTAGATATTTCATCTCTCTTTGCAACATGTACAAGTACGTCTGTACATGCTTAGCATTCAGAACATCATTAGAGGGACAAGCAAGCATTCATCTATTTGAAAACATAATAACATTTCTGTGCAGATTTAGCACATCATTTACCTTTTAAAGTGTACAAATTCGGGGCATATAAGCAATCTCTTTTCTGTTCTTATTAGCATGGTAACAGTTCATTGATTGAGGCAACATTCTAACTTTAGCATGGCAGGCATCATATCATTACTTATTAGCAGGCAACAAAGTCTTCTTCTTAGCATACAGATTATTCATTTTCTTGTTCTTAGCATAGCAACATGTGAAATCTCTTATAAGCATACTCAATGATTACCATCTTGTTATTAGCAATAGCATTCATTCTAAAACTCAAATTCTTATTAGGCGTAAGCGAATCATAAAATGTGTCTTTGTCCACTCACTCAGATTAATCGTCTTCTGTTGCAGAGCCAGCAATCCGATCTCTCTGTTTATCTAGTGCCTTTGCCGAGCGGGGCACTACAAATAGTGCTGGCATGAAATAATGTTCCATATAGCAATCCGATCTTTCTGTCTAATGAAACTTTTTTTTGTTGTAGAATGACTAAGGGTGATAGCTTAAAGACGACTTCATCGTCTGACCCAATGGAAAAACTAATGAAACTAATGGAAGCTCAAAGGAAGCCGAGCGAAGCTCAACATCGCCAGCTTCAAGAGCAACTTCAATACCACCTCCAGGAGCAACTGAATGCTCAGCAAAAGCAGGTGGACAATTTGACTCAGATTGTCACTACGCTGTCGGCCGATCACAATGTTTTTGTAATGGCTACAACTGTAATGACCCGCTCCGCCCCAGCGTAACGCCAGCTTAAACGGCAAGTGCAACGACTCAAGCGAGCCGTCGACCTGAAGAGTTGGCATCGACCAGATGAAGAATTGATGCAAGGCTTACATTGGCCCGTCAAGATGAATCCAGACTTAGACTTTCAAAGGCGCACTCGGAGTGTCGCTCGGCCGGTACGAACATCGCTAAGGTGGGTGGCTCCGATGAACCCGTCTTTGCTTAGCCTAGACACATAATAATACGGACACTATCACTGAAATCGCTAGGCGATAACACCGCGCATGCTAATAAATGACCCAACGTACCTAGCTAAGGGATTAATCCCATCTTGTATGCTTGTATAGGATATGGAAAGGAACATGGAAAATACGAGAACTCTCGCACCGCGCTCCACGCTCGTGCTAAGGCACAAGCTTACGTTCAAGACCCTTATGCATTCAACAATAAAACAATGAATGGTTTACAACAATGAAACGGAAAGACTATCAACATAGTCGTTCCGAGTATAGCAACATTGAAAGACTATAGGACCGATGGGTCGCCAAGGCGACTCCCGCACGGGAAGTTACATAATGTATAAATGAAAGAATGAACGAACAAACGAGTGAATGAAAATGAATCAACGAAAGGATGAATACGAAAATGAATCAATGGACGAATGGACAAGTGAAAGAAAGAAAAGAAGGAATGAATAAAAGATAAGAAGGAAAGGAATGGTTAGCGACAGGTGTGACGGATACGTGCAACGGGGCTCGCTACCCGCGCTGTACGGACGCCAACCTGGTCGATAACGCATTATGGCTAAGGGTTAGCCTATGACGATAAAATACGAAATGGTCGTGGACGGACCCGTGCACGGGTGATACGGATTCCGCGGCATGATCAAAGGGAGGATCGTGGCCGGCCTAGGCGGGATCAAGTCAAGGCTTACGGGCTACCTGGGTGCGGACTTGGCCACCCGGGGGACGTAAGTGCAGAGATATTTCAAGAGACTAACGGGGTGTGTGCCAGTCCTCACCCTACGCTAGTTGAGAAATACCACGCTGGGATGTGTCCAAAATAGCTTGTGATGCCAGCGACCGGTGCATATAGATTTAAGTGGGCTTTGCTGGTGGCAATCCACGTGCAAGTCCTTGCATTAAAATCAAAGTAGTCTAAGTAACTGTACAAAGCACTTTCTGAATAGGCTTGAATATAACACACAAAATGATCAAAGAGTACTTCGAGCAAACGAGTTAGAAAACGTGCTTACGACGTGCTAGAACCCGAGGCAAGGACACGCCCGTAACATTGAATGTTTACATGAATCATGTTAAGTTATTTCATATGAATTGTTGACTAACTTGGTTTACGTTGGACAGGAAAGGCCGGACGGTATGTATGGGTAAGTCGTGCATGTATTTCCATGCGACACTTGAATTTGGCAACACGGGATAGGTTATGACATATTTCATGAAATTGATCCTAAGGCAAGATTAGAAAGACAATAAATGATAGAGATGCACAAAAGTGAATGGAACGTGTTTGGTAATGATAACATTGTGGGCGAGCTAGCCTCCCCACCAGTGCATAAGAATGTACTGATAACCCCACAGTCTGCTTGCAGGATGCAGGAGATGTCGGTAGGTGCGGAGCTTCCATCGAACGTGTTAAGGCGCGGAGCCAACTCCGGGGACTTGGGACGTTGCAAGAAGCTGAAGCACCCTATACAGGACATAATGTATCGGAACATCGCCATGAATCATTCCATCTTGTAAGCCATTTGGCACACCTTTTATGTTTCAGAGAGAGAGCTTGAGCGACTTATAAACTCGGCCTAGTGTCGCTTGTAAAATTCTTGAATATCAATAAAGAGTTTGAATTGGCTTCAATTTGTGTTCATATACTTTCCGCTGCAAATGGGGACACTCTGTGCGACTCTGTGGCCTAGCTCAAATCGGCCGTTTCTGGACTTAGCCTTGCACGGGCGCAACCTACGTCCGTGCGGCATCACGCCTTAGCGAGGACGATCGCTCCTACGGGAGCGGGGCGTGACAGATTGGTATCAGAGCACGGCTTTACATCCTTGGACTTTATTTCGATTCTCTCAGTTTTGAAAGCTCGGTTTTGAAACAAAAGAAGTGTACGCTCTCTCTCGTTGTGCCTTGGGATGTTCCATATAATAAGTCTAATATTTTCAAAAGCTCGTACAAGTGCTCGGTTGAAGGGATCGATAGGCGAAGGCCTTTGTGCCGAACCACGACATACTTGAGTTGGAAGGAACCGATGCTAAGAGTTAGCAAACGCAGTACATGCTTGAATGAGCTTACGCTGACAGCAAACGAGTACACGAGACCAAAGTATAGTTCAAACGGGATGGTTATGCATGCATCCTTTTGGCTAAGTTGTGCAGAGTATCACGCACCTAGACCTTCTAGTGCAAACGAGTTCCGAGTGAGATCGATTATCGCTCGAACGAGAATAAGTGAGCATGCGAACTCGAATATAGTCAGTACGGGATACCTATACACACAGCCTTTTGGCTAAGTTGTGCCGTGTGTCACGCACCTCGACTCCTGGTGCAATCGAGTTGCGAGCGATATCAAGTACCGCTCGGTCGGGAACGAAGATACACTTAGAGTGTATATCGATAGGAACGCCATCAAACTAACACTTAGGCGTGCACAGAAGATTTATTGGATTTTGAGGATTAGTACGAACGACTTAGTACATCGAGGCGACGTGAGCGATTACGCTAGATATTCGTCGAACGAATCTGAAGGATGTCTTAGCGCATGATGCAAATATGACTTGTGGATTAAATAGGATGGCTTGAACCCGAGTGGTGTATGTGATAGGTTCGGAGAAGAATAAGAATGAATATCGACGACTAGATCGTATGGCTCGAATCCGAGTGGTGTATGGATGCTCTTGGAAAATCATTCGAGCGAAAATTGAGGAGTACGAAACACAACGAGTATGTCGACGAGGCAATGCGATCGCGTAAAGTCTTAGAACGCGTCACGCTTAGTTGGTCGTGACTTCGAATGTCCCGAACGAGATGTCGTTCGGACAACTTGTCAATGGGCAACGCACGTTAGAAAACAATTCGGAACGATGAATGAAAATGAATGGTCTTGATCGAGGAAAACTTAGAGGATCACGCGCACGATTTTGGATTGATTCAAATAAATTGTGACTTGAGTTTGGACAACGATCTTGAAACTAGCTTGAGGAATAGCGATCAAACTTGATCTTGAACATCGAGGAAATGGTGGAATATCCAACTCGGACAACAGCAACAACGCACGACTCGAAATCGGTTACAAAGGAAGATCGTCAGGTAACGCATATCGTCGATGGTATTGAGGCGTATCAAAGATCGATATGCGATAACTCGGGGGTACTCTGACTCGGCGAATGACGATCGTGCAAATGTCGTTGTCCCGTTGGATGCTATACTTGGGTTGTTAAAAACGTGTCGAGGAAAAGATAGATTTAGCTCGAGGATTTTCTAGTTGAACGTATGACGGTTAGACTATCGAATTGATTTGGCTTGGATAAAAAATGTGAATGCTTGAATTTGAATCGTTGACAACCACAACGTTGACGTTCTTGTCTTATGCGAGCGCAACTCCAGCCTCGCATATGCGTCATGCCGGATTATGGCGATCACTCTGCGTGAGCGCTGATATGGTGATTCATACAGCGGGAGTGATTGAACTTGGATGGCGTGGCAATCTGATTGCTTCGACTTGTGGTTTAACGCAAAGGTGGACTCGAGAATGAATTTATGTGCTTGAAGAATTGAACTTGAGGATTGAGTAGGTCCAATCCGTGTATCGAGAATGGGTTAGTCTAAAACTCAAACAAGAGTTACGCCCCGATGAGAATGATTATTCCGCGAGAGCGTTGTATGGTGATTCATGAACTGCTGTGGATAATCAGACTCGCGTGAGATTGGGGCGCAATGTATTGTCGAGCTGGATGACCTCGTGATAGAATACATGAATTGGTTAGAACTGGTGATTGAACGGAATTAAATATGTGCAACGTAAGTCTTGATGCGAATTAGGTAATCATGCTCGATGTTTAGAAATTTGAGTGAAACGAACTTGGGTAGAAACTCCCGTACAAGCGAACAAATGGTTTGACCATAGGATTTGGGGAGAGCGTCGTGCAACGACCTTGCACGATGAGCCACGGACCTAACGTGTAACTATGACCTTGTGAGCTGACCTAGCGGATAGGCGGACGACCCTATGCCGAGTGATTGAACCTGTGCGATTGACATTAGCGTATCGTCTGGACGGACGATAGACTTGTGGCAGCAAGACTTAGAGTAGGACGGGGAACAGGGAGTGTGCGTGAACGACGATGAGATTGGCCCCAAACAAAGCGAATGATAGGGATGGATGATGCGCAAGTAAAGTTGGGATAACAAATTGAATCATTGATTGGAAGACGTACTCGGTGATAGTGCGATACTTGATCTGGAATTGGACGGAAGTTACTTAGACTTGGTCGACCCCGCTAAGAAAAAATCGTATTGATTTCGTTGACAAGAGCGCTTGAGAAGCGAATCGAATCATCTCGAGGACCGAGATAAACGATATGTGATACACACATGAGTTCGGTTTTAAATTTAAGTTAGCAAAACGATCGGCAAATCGAAACTATCACGAGTAGCTTGTCTGACTTCGCTAGTCGCTAAGCTTGGTTGAAATGTACGTATTCGGGGGATGCCTTAAATGCATGCACGATCCAAACTCAGCGATATGATGAACTCGAATGCAGCTGCAAGTGGGTGTTGAGATGCGCATGAACGAATGAGTAAGTTTGCCTCAGCCCACGACTCTCGTGTTTGAGAGTTTCAACGCACCTCGTGCGACCGTTTCAGTCCCATGATACATCAAAATAGCAATCAAGTCGAAGAAACACAACAATTGAATAAGAACCATCAACTCTGAAATGAATGAAAAGCCATTCAATAAAATCGATCCAAACGTATGCGACACGAAACTTGGAAAGGTACCGAGCATGGTTCGATGCCATCGAACGATAGAGCCATTCGATAGAATTGTCTATGAAACACGATGACACGAATTAAGAAATGGTAGGATGACCTGCACTCAGGAAGTCTCGAGGACGAGACTTGTTTTGAGTGGTGTATTATGTAATGACCCGCTCCGCCCCAGCGTAACGTCGACTTAAACGGCAAGTGCAACGACTCAAGCGAGCCGTCGACCCGAAGAGTTGGCATCGACCAGATGAAGAATCGATGCAAGACCTACATTGGCCCGTCAAGATGAATCCAGACTTAGACTTTCAAAGGCGCACTCGGAGTGTCGCTCGGCCGATGCGAACATTGCTAAGGTGGGTGGCTCCGATGAACCCGTCTTTGCTTAGCCTAGACACATAATAATACGGACACTATCACTGAAATCGCTTGGCGATAACATCGCGCATGCTAATAAATGACCCAACGCACCTAGCTAAGGGATTAATCCCATCTTGTATGCTTGTATAGAATATGGAAAGGAACATGGAAAATACGAGAACTCTCGCACCGCGCTCCACGCTCGTGCTAAGGCACACACTTACGTTCAAGTCCCTTATGCATTCAACAATGAAACAATAAATTGTTTACAACAATGAAACGGGAAGACTATCAACATAGTCGTTTCGAGTAGAGTTTAGCAACATTGAAAGACTATGGGACCGATGGGTCGCCAAGGCGACTCCCACACGGGAAGTTGCATAATGTATAAATGAAAGAATGAACGAACAAACGAGTAAATAAAAATGAATCAACGAAAGGATGAATAAAAAAATGAATCAATGAACGAATGGACAAGTGAAAGAAAGAAAAGAAGGAATAAATAAAAGATAAGAAGGAAAGGAATGGTTATCGACATGTGTGACGGGCACGTGCAACGGGGCTCGCTACCCGCGTTGTACGGACGCCAACCTGGTCGATAACGCATTATGGCTAAGGGTTAGCCTATGACGACAAAATACGAAATGGTCGTGGACGGACCCGTGCACGGGTGATACGGATTCTGCGGCATGATCAAAGGGAGGATCGTGGCCGGCCTAGGCGGGATCAAGTCAAGGTTTACGGGCTGCCTGGGTACGGACTTGGCCACCCGGGGAACGTAAGTGCAGAGGTATTTCAAAAGACTAACGGGGTGTGTGCCAGCCCTCACCCTACGCTAGTTGAGAAATACCACGCTGGGATGTGTCCAAAATAGCTTGTGATGCCAGCGACCAGTGCATATAGATTTATGTGGGTTTTGCTGGTGGCAATCCACGTGCAAGTCCTTGCATTGAAATCAAAGTAGTCTAAGTAACTGTACAAAGCACTTTCTGAAGAGGCTTGAATATAACACACAAAATGATCAAAGAGTACTTCGAGCAAACGAGTTAGAAAACGTGCTTATGATGTGCTAGAACCCGAGGCAAGGACACGCCCGTAACATTGAATGTTTACATGAATCATGTTAAGTTATTTCATATGAAATGTTGACTAACTTGATTTACGTTGGACAGGGAAGGCCGGACGGTAAGTATGGGTAAGTCGTGCATGTATTTCCATGCGACACTTGAATTTGGCAACACGGGATAGGTTATGACATATTCCATAAAATTGATCCTAAGGCAAGATTAGAAAGACAATGAATGATAGAGATGCACAAAAGTGAATGGAACGTGTTTGGTAATGATAGCATTGTGGGCGAGCTAGCCTCCCTACCAGTGCATAAGAATGTACTGATAACCCCACAGTCTGCTTGCAGGATGCAGGAGACGCCGGCGGGTGCGGAGCTTCCATCGAACATGTTAAGGCGCGGAGCCAACTCCGGGGCCTTGGGACGTTGCAAGAAGCTGAAGCACCCTATACAGGACATAATGTATCGGAACATCGCCATGAATCATTCTATCTTGTAAGCCATTTGGCACGCCTTTTATGTTTCAGAGAGAGAGCTTGAGCGACTTGTAAACTTGGCCTTGCGCCGCTTGTAAACTTCTTGAATATCAATAAAGAGTTTGAATTGGCTTCAATTTGTGTTCATATACTTTCCGCTGCAAATGGGGACACTCTGTGCGACTCTGTGGCCTAGCTCAAATCGGCCGTTTCTGGAATTAGCCTTGCACGGGCGCAACCTAGGCCCGTACGGCATCACGCCTTAGCGAGGACGATCGCTTCTACGGGAGCGGGGCATGACAACAACAAACGAGACAGTAGCAGTGGCGACGGAGAAACCTGAAACGTCGACACGGAAGAGATCCAGCTTCAAGTTCTCAGAGTTTAAGAGCTATGACCCGCCTGAGTTCAACGGAAGGGCATATTCGGATGAGGTGATGGGTTTTCTGAATACACTGGAGGGCTACTTCCTGATGCTAGATATTCAAGGCAGTAAGTGGGTGGAGTGTACCGATGTACAGCTTCGCCTCAAGGCCTAAGAATGGTGGAACTCTCAGAGGCTAGCACTCTGCGGTAATAGTCCTGATACAAAGTTATCCTGGGAGACTTTTAAGCAGACTTTTATTGTACAGTTCATTCCTCCTACTGTTCGCCGAAAGAAAGAAGGAGTTCGTAGTGCTCCAACAAGACAATATATCCGTGGATGATTATGAGACGGAATTTCTGAAAAGAGTTGCATTTGCTGGGTATATTGTACCAAACGATGACGCCAAGCAGGAAAGATTCGTGCAAGGCTTGAATGAGGGCCTACAACGCGATGTTCTGAGTCGGAAATGTACGTCCTACAGAGGAGGCGTACGAGACAGCTCTTGAGATGGAGAAGTTCCATCAGCCAGTGGGTCGCAGGACAACAAAGAGTTATCACGACAATAATCATAAACGACCCTTAGTAGTTGGAAGGAATGACGCACCTAAGTGTCATTATACATGTGGCAATAGAGGGCCTCAGCAGTTGCCATGTTGTAATAAATGTATCCGATGGGGACACAAAAACAGAAGACTGTCGTACGGGGTGTTATAAATGTGGTGGCATGTGCCACAGGGCAGCAGAACGTAGAGGCATGGGAGGGAATCAGTATCCTCCTCATGGGCAACATCATAATCAGAATCGTGGCCAAGCACCACTAGCTTTACCTGCTCCAACTGGGAAGGCACCGAAACCACAACAAGGTGCACAAGGGTTTATGCTTTAACTCAAGCAGAATCTCTTGCCTCAGACAATGTCATAACAGGTATGCTACTGTATAACGGTATACCTGCCCGTGTGTTATTCGATTATGGTGCTACTCATTGTTTCATATCGTCTGATTTTGCCACGAAAAACAAATTATGTATGACTCTATTAAAGATAGCTCTTTGTGTTAGCACTCCTTCGGGAGTAGATATGCTTGCAAGTTTGATTTTCAGGGACGGCTTGTAGTGCCCTGTTCCGCTCAGTCAATCGGAGGAATCGAAACGCCGACGGTGTTCGGACTTAGCAACGCAACTGCTTGCTCCAAGACTCGCTCAGCTGGGGTAGTTTCGGTGAACTTGCCTCATCTTAGCCTTCATATAATAAATCACATGTTTTCAACTTGCACAAGTTATGCTTGATAATAAAAAAGACGCATCCACATTGATAAGGGAATAATCCCGACGAGTCGGATTGAGTTAGAACATGGAAAAAGGGTCCCACGGTCGGCTTAGAAGTCTGCTCAGCGTGCTTTCAAAATGACACTCGGTCATTCGTCTCGTGGCTTCGGAGAAGGAAGTTGGTCTAAGTTGCTAAGTTGCCACAAAGCTGGGATTAGCCTAAGTCATAGGCATCGTCCTCATGAATGCTTAATAAAGCATGCACGGTCCCATCGTCCAGGGCTTGGCATTGCCTTGCTCGTTCCACGGGTTAAGTTACAGTGCACGTTGCAGTGCACGGATTGTGGCGTAAGTCTAGGCACCCTAAAGAAATTGGTTGTTCAAGTCGACCGCGTGCATAGCACGTTCCCTCGATGCAAGGCTTGGCATAGCCGTTGCTAGTCAAGTCATTGCACGAATAAGTTAGACAAGAGTTTGGCTGGGCTATCGAAGTCATAGCAAGAACTGTCCCCTGTTGTCTGCGGTTGTTAAGTCACATAGTCCCACGAGAACAAGGCTCGTCATATAAAGTATGTGACTTGAGCGATAGTGTCGCCTAGAGAACAAGTTAGTCTAAGGCACGAGCCACGGGTGGTTTAGTGAAAAGCATGCCACAGACAATCCGCTACTCGAGATCGGTCCCGCTACTTGGGAGTCTCGATAAGGAAGCACACGAGATCGGTCCCGCTACTTGGGAGTCTCAATAAGGAAGTTCACGAGATCGGTCCCGCTACTTGGGAGTCTCGATAAGGAAGCAAACGAGATCGGTCCCGCTACTTGGGAGTCTCGATAAGGTAAGTCTCGATAACGTGACTGGTTGTCGCCGAGATCAGTCCCGCTACTTGGAAGTCTCGATAGAAAGTTGGAAAGTATGGTCATGATTAAGGAAGGACTTGGTAGATCGAGTTGAGTCTTGCATGGTCATTGGACAACTTGCGCGCAAGGTGAATTCCTCGAACGATCCCGGGGCGCCGGATTCGTGTCGGCCTAGGAGAAATTACAGATATTGTACGGCCTTCATCGACGGTACGACTCGATTGAAGTGAACCGTTACAATATAGGCTGCGGGTCATTCGGTGGGAGCTCGTACCTCACACGCGGATGGTCACCGTTGTAGTTTCCCGTCCCGCTCAGTCAATCGGAGGAATTGGAACGCCAACGGCGTTCAGACTTAGCCTTGCAACGGCTGCTCGAAGACATTGCTCGGTCGAGGCGACCGCTCGCTCAGGTGGGATAGTTTCGGTGAACTTGCCTCATCTTAGCCTTCACATAATAAATCGCATATTTTCGACTTGCACAAGTAGGCTTGATAATAAAAGAGACGCATCTACATAGCTAAGGGAATAATTCCAAGGGGTCGAATTGAGTTAGAATTTAGAAAGGTCCAACGGTCGACTTAGAGTTGGTGCACGGCGTTCTTTGAAAATGACACTCGATCCTTCGTCCCGTGGCTTGGGAGAAGGAAAGTTGGTTGAGTAGGCAAAGTTATGAATGTAGCCTAAGTCATAGGCGTCGCCCGCATGAATGCTTCATAAAGCATGTACGGTCCCATCGTCCAAGGCTTGGCATAGCCTTGGTTTGCCCATGAGTTAAGTTGCGTTGAACGGATTGTGGCATAAGTCTAGGCACCTCAAATAACTTGGTTGTTCAAAGTCGAACGCGTGCACGGCACGTTCCCCCGACGCAAGGCTTGACGCATCCTTTGCTCGTCAAGTTCTTGCAAAGCAAGTTAGGCAAGTTATGTTAAGCTATCAGGAGTAGTAGCAAGCACGGTCCTATGAGTTCTACGGCAGGACATAACCACATAGTCTTATGGTCTCAAGGTCCATCATATAGAGTATGACTTGGGCGGTGGTGTCGGATAGAGTTCAAGTTGGTTTAAGACACGATGTCACGGACTTAGTGTTTTTAAGGCACGAGCCACGGTTGAGTAAATTTAGTTGGAAGGAGGGCTTTCAAATAGTCGTTCCTGAGTTGAATGAAATGATAGGGCAAGAAGGAAGAATACTCGCGATCGGGTCGTCGAGACAAGAGATCTCAGATGTGAGAAGTATTGAACTTGGCCATGAAAGAGATTGTAACACTAGAGGTAGAATGACTGTGGGAGACGTCAGTTTGAGTCGAGTCTTGCATGGTCATGGACAACTTATCGACAAGGTAAAATTGTTTCCTCGGACGATAACCTGGGGCCACAGTAGGACCGTTCCGGCCTAGGAGGAAACCGTGGGTGAATGTGAGCGGGATAGCTGAGCCTGGGGCAAAGTATTCGTTGGTCGCTCATTGGGGCTAGCTACCCGCTTTGACCGGTCCATCCTATACTCAACTAAAAGGGAGTCCACAATGGCTCTGGGAGCCAGTGACCAATTCATATAGATGAGTCGGCATGGCGGCAATCCGCATGTACGCCTTTGGACTGAGTTGAGTTGAATGAGTGTGTACAGTTAGAACACAATGTTGGGCCTAAGATTTGGTTTCAACGTAGGCGACGTGCTTCGGCACGATATGTAGCGTCAAGTCTTAAGTTGTCGGTATATAAGTTGCATAAGTTGGTTTGAGTCGTTGGAGTTTAAGTCAGCAAACCGCCGCAAGGCAAAGTTGGTTGAGTGACACTAAGTTCACAAGTCTCGATTGGGTCAGTTGGTGATCAAAGTAGCAAGGGCCGCGAGGCGGCGATATGGTTAAGTCATACTGAGTTGCGAGGCACGGCACAAAGGATTTGTAGCACGGTCACAAGGAAATAGGGTACTATCGCACAGTTCTCGTCTCTGATTATGTGCCGAAAGGCAAGCACGACTTGATTGGTTAACGTTGTTGGTGCAAGCATGGGATGGTCTAGAGACACAAAATAGGCCAAGGCGTCTGTCCTAAAACTGATCCTAAGGCAAGAGTAGAAAGACAATTGATAAGAGGGACTATGTTGCACAAAGTAAATCAAACATGTTGGTTTTGTATGGGTGGGCGAGGAGCTCATTCCACCAGTACAGTTGAGTACTGACATCCACATAGTATTCATATACAGGCATAGGTAGAAGCTCGTGGCGCGGAGCTCGCTTGGATGCGTCAAGGCACGGAGTTCCTTGGCGATTCGAAGCGTGCGGCCGCATGGAGTCAAGACTTATACGGGACATAATGTATGGACGTCGCCTTCCGAAGCATCCGCTGGCTCAAAACTTGTATTTGAGAGATAAGAGAGAGCTGAGTGACTTGTAATCTTGGCCTTGCGTCCCATTGTAATCTTTGTTCCAATATCAATAAAGAGCTTCTTTTGAATGACTTGTATTTTGTTCTAAATTTCTGCTGCTATTATTCAATGTCTCATTGTCTCTGCTTGGGACTTCTGTGCGACGACCCCGTCGCAGTCGCTGAAATCGGCCGTTATGGAACCCACCTTGCACGAGTGCAATCTAGGCTCGTGCGGCATCACGCCTTAGTGAGGACGATCGCTCCTACGGGAGCGGGGCGTGACATAATGGTATCAGAGCACGGCTTTACGTCCTTGGACTATCGATTGAATTCTTTAACTTCGATGTTTTCGCCAACTCTGTTGCTTCCGCAAGTTGTTATCGTTGGTGCGCTCTCTCTCAAATGTTCCACGGGATGTCCATACAATAAGTCTATATGATTTGCAAAACGTAGGTGAACAGTTTTTGACAAGAAACAAAAAGATGGTTCACATAAGACGATTGGCTAAGTCGGGCTGGGCATATACACCAAAGTTGCGTTGACCCTAGCAAAGTCGAAGTGCGAGATTCGTAATGTTTCGAGCTAGAATGAGTTGAACTCGATTGAGTAAAGTGAGATGACTATCGATAGGGGTGCTATCGAGCGACGATAACGTCGATGCGATATAGATGAGCGTGCTTGAAATTTAAGGAATCGTTCGGACAAAAATTCAAAAAAATAGATTGTGAATCGAATAATAAGTTGAGGATTTATTGAATGACTTCATCCCTGAGTGGTGTATGCGATAGCTTCAGGGATGTCGATCGATCGATTGAGGATGCAGGGTGTCGATGAGTCTATCAGCAAGCGTCGCGTTATGCAAAGCCTTAGATTGAGTATCGTTGAACAAGTTGTAGTCTTGAAGATTTGACAAATTGATTCGAACAACCTAGAAATGGACGCACACGGAACATGCACGAAATTGAGGATTGTGCGAAGTATGAAACACGAAAAATGATTGAGTAGGTGAAATCAAATTGAGAAAAAATTAAGGTGTAGCGAACGGATGACTTGATAAAGGAAATCGATAGGTGGAACGTATACAAAAAGTTAGCACGATGGAAAGATAGCATGCATGAAAAGTTGAATTTTGAAGTTACGCAATGACTCTAAGGATTGGATTGAATGTTGCTCGATGATTTGAGTTAGCAAGGAATGATGCGAATTGAGAAAATACGTTAGTCGATGACTTGAGATAGACGGATGAATAATACGTGAATTTGGGTTTGAGAAAATTGATGTTGTGAATGATTCGAGGGATAATGATCGAACTTAAATTTGAATGTCGAAGAGATTATCCAGTCGGACGATAGCATCATTCGTATGACTCGAAATTCGTTACAAAGGAAGATCGTCAGGTTACGCATATCATCGATGGTATTGAGGCGTATCAAAGATCGATATGCGATAACTCGGGGGCACTCTAATTCGAGGAATGACGATCGTACAAGTATTATTATTCGGTTGGATGCTATACTTAGGATTTTGATTGAGATGAATGTTGGATGAAAATGATTGTGTCTTGATGGTTACGCGGATAACCACATCATCGACATTCTTGTCTTGCGCGAGCGCAACTCTAGCCTCGCACATACGTTGCGTCGGATTTGGGGCGATTGTTCCGCGTGAGCGCTGGTATGGTGATTCATATCGCAGGAATGATCGAACTCGGAAAATCGGGATGCGGCAACTTTGATTGTTTCGACTGTTGGCTTGATGCGAAGGTGAATTCGAGGATTTGTAGGACTTGGGATTGATGAATGAATGAAACTTGAGGATTGAGTAGGTCCAATCCGCGCATCGAGAATGAATTAGTCTAGACACAGAACAAGAGTTACATCCCGATGAGGATAATTAACCCGCGGGCGCGTGCAGGATGATTCATGGCTACCATGGATAATCTGAATCGCCTGAGATCGGGGCGCAACATATTGTTAAGCTAAACGACCTTATGATCGAATACGTGAATTGGGATGAATGACATAGAAAATATGGAAAGAGACTTATGGTTTAGCGATGAATTGTGTCGTAGCGTGCTTGATTTGAGAAGGATTGATAGGCGGATTATGTCAAAATGTGTTTGAAGAGATAGACTATGCAAGTTGCTTGTTGGATGAGCGATATACTCATGTCAAGGATTGGTTGAACGCTTGTGGTCGTAGGATGGTTTTGCTGAATGACTCAGACCCCGTGCGACGAATGTCGGGTTGTGTGTAGAAAATCGATGCTCGATGTTTATAAATCGGAGTGATGCGAGCTTGAGTAGAAAATCCCGTACTATCAACTTGGTTTGACCTTAGGATGGGGTCAGTGTTGATATTGTTGTTTGGGAACTATGATTCCAATACTGACGGATGACTTTAGCCTAAAGACAGCCTAGCGGTTAGGCAAACGTCCGAGTGCGAAGTGGTAGGATTTGTGGAGGCACCACTCGCGAGTCTTGGTTGACATACATGTATATGAAGGACGCTTGAATATGTACACGATCCGACTCGAGTGGTGATGGCGGATTCTCTATCACGAGGCTTGGTTGAAATGCATGTATTTTGGGGACGCCTGGAATATGTGCACGATCCAACTAAGTGATATGTTGAATCAAGTGAGACTTGAGGAACGAACAAGTATCGAGGATTTTGAAATTGTGTTGTGAAGGAAAGATTGATAGTAGCACGAGCAAGGCTCGGATTTGGGAAATGCATAGGAGAAATGTGTGCGAGTGTCGTTGAACGTTCGAGTGATAAGTCAATGAGTAAGTACTCAGTTAGTTTCGAGGACGAAACTTTTTCTGAGTGGTGTATGATGTAGTGTCCCATCCCGCTCAGTCAATCGAAGGAATTGGAACGCCAACGGCGTTCGGACTTAGCCTTGCAACGGCTGCTCGAAGACATCGCTCAGTCGAGGCGACCGCTCGCTCAGGTAGGGTAGTTTTGATGAACTTGCCTCATCTTAGCCTTCACATAATAAATCGCATGTTTTCGACTTGCATAAGTAGGCTTGATAATAAAAGAGACGAATCTACATAGCTAAAGGAATAATCCCAACGGGTCGAATTGAGTTAGAATTTGGAAAGGTCCAACGGTCGGCTTAGAGTTGGTACACGACGTTCTTTGAAAATGACACTCGATCCTTTGTCCCGTGGCTTGGGAGAAGGAAAGTTGGTTGAGTAGGCGAAGTTATGAACGTAGCCTAAGTCATAGGCGTCGCCCGCATGAATGCTTCATAAAGCATGCACGATCCCATCGTCCAAGGCTTGGCATAGCCTTGGTTTGTCCATGAGTTAAGTTGCGTTGAACGGATTGTGGCATAAGTCTAGGCACCTCAAATAACTTGGTTGTTTAAAGTCGAACGCGTGTACGATACGTTCCCCCGACGCAAGGCTTGACGCAGCCTTTGCTCGTCAAGTTGTTGCAAAGTAAGTTAGGCAAGTTATGTTAAGCTATCAGGAGTAGTAGCAAGCACGAGTTCTACGACAGGGCATAACCATATAGTCTTATGGTCTCAAGGCCCGTCATATAGAGTATGACTTGGGCGGTGGTGTCGCATAGAGTTCAAGTTGGTTTAAGACACGATGTCACGGACTTAGTATTTTTAAGGCACGAGCCATGATTGAGTAAATTTAGTTGGAAGGAGGGCTTTCAAATAGTCATTCCTGAGTTGAATGAAATGATAGGGCAAGAAGGAAGAATGCTCGCGACCGGATTGTCGAGGCAAGATCTCAGATGTGAGAAGTATTAAACTTGGCCATGAAAGAGATTGTAACACTAGAGGTAGAATGACTGTGTGAGACATCAGTTTAAGTCGAGTCTTGCATGGTTATGGACAACTTGTCGACAAGGTAAAATTGTTTCCTCGGACGATAACCTGGGGCCACAGCAGGACCGTTACGGCCTAGGAGGAAACCGTGGGTGAATGTGAACGGGATAGCTAAGCCTGGGGCAAAGTATTCGTTGGACGCTCATTGGGGCTAGCTATCCGCTTTGATCGGTCCATCCTATACTCAGCTAAAAGGGAGTCCACAATGGCTCTGGGAGCCAGTGACCAATTCATATAGATGAGTCGACATGGCGGCAATCTGCATGTGTGCCTTTGGACTGAGTTGAGTTGAATGGGTGTGTACAGTTAGAACACAATGTTGGACCTAAGATTTGGTTTCAACGTAGGCGACGTGCTTCGACACGAGATATAGCGTCAAGTATTAAGTTGTCGGCATATAAGTTGCATAAGTTGGTTTGAGTCGTTGGAGTTTAAGTCAGGAAACCGCCGCAAGGCAAAGTTGGTTGAGTGACACTAAGTTCACAAGTCTCGATTGGGTCAGTTGGTGATCAAAGTAGCAAGGGCCGTGAGGCGTCGATATGGTTAAGTCATACTGAGTTGCGATGCACGGCACAAAGGATTTGTAGCACGGTCACAAGAAAATAGGGTACTATCGCGCAGTTCGCATCTCTGATTATATGCCGAAAGGCAAGCACGACTTGATAGGTTAACGTTGTTGGTGCAAGCACGGGATGGTCTAGAGACACAAAATAGGCCAAGACGTCTGTCCTAAAACTGATCCTAAGGCAAGAGTAGAAAGACAATTGATAAGAAGGGACTATGTTGCACAAAGTAAATCAAACGTGTTGGTTTTGTATGGGTGGGCGAGGAGCTCATTCCACCAGTACAGTTGAGTACTGACATCCATATAGTATTCATGTGTAGGCACAGGTAGAAGCTCGTGGCGCGGAGCTCGCTTGGATGCGTCGAGGCACGGAGTTCCTTGGCGATTCGAAGCGTGCGGCCGCATGGAGTCAAGACTTATACGGGACATAATGTATGGACGTCGCCTTCCGAAGCATCCGCTGGCTCAAGACTTGTATTTGAGAGATAAGAGAGAGCTGATGGCCTTGCGTCCCATTGTAATCTTTGTTCCAATATCAATAAAGAGCTTCTTTTGAATGACTTGTATTTTGTTCTAAATTCCCGCTGCTATTATTCAATGTCTCATTGTCTCTGCTTGGGACTTCTATGCGACGACCCCGTCGCAGTCACTGAAATCGGCCGTTATGGAACCCACCTTGCACGAGCGCAATCTAGGCTCGTGCGACATCACGCCTTAGCGAGGACGATCGCTCCTACGGGAGCGGGGCGTGACAACCGTATACAAAGATCCAGTATAGCTTGACATTGCTAGTGACCGCTCATATAGATGTGTCGGCATAAGAGCGGGTATCCACATGTATGCCTTTAGATTGCGTCGAGTACTAGCAAGTTACGAGTTGGGTTAACAAGGTATACTTATAGCAAGCGCTAACCTTGAATCGGCACGGGTTAGGTGTGCACGGTTGCAACACCATTCTGGAACATAAGATTTGGCTATAGCAAGAACACGTGCTTCGGCATGCATGTGGCGTCGTCATCGGGTCGTCTCGAGTTAAGTCAGGAAGGGCTGTAAGGCAAGTTTTGTTAAGTCTGGTTGATTCTTAGGAGGCACGGCCTCGATCTTAAGGCACAATCAAGTCTAGTGGCACGATCAGCACGAGTCGTCCTCTTGACGTCATTGGTACGGGAATGGTCTAGAGGCACATAAAAATAAGTGAAAGTCTTGGCACGACCGAGTTTGCATAAGTTTCTACTTGGCGAGGCACTACCTCGAATATATATTTAAGCCACGAATAGAATGTAGCACGACCCTGTCATTGCGTTGCCAAGTATAGGCCAAGGTGTCTCTGTCCTAAAATTGATCCTAAGGCAAGACTAGAAAGACAATCAAAAAGGGATTAAGCTGCACATAGTAAATGAACGTGTCGGTTTTGTATGGGTGGGCGAGAAGCTCACTTCACCAGTACAGTTGAGTACTGACACCCATACAGTTTTCATGTACAGGCACAACTAGAAGCCCGATGGTGCGGAGCTTGCTTGGATGCGTCGAGGCACGGAGTTCCTTGGAGTTTCAAGACGTGCGGCCGCATGGAGTCAGAACTTATACTGGACATAATGTGTGGACATCGCCATTTCGCAGAATCTGCCACTCGTCGTCTTGAAGCTTGTATTGAGAAATGAGAGAGAGCAGAGTGACTTGTAATACGAGAGAAAAGTGAGCTTGAGAGACTTGTAATTTGGCCTAGTGCCCACATTATAATCTTTGTTCAATATCAATAAAAGAGTATTTTGCATGACTTGTGTTTTGCTTCAAATTTTCACTGCTAACTATTCAATGTTTCTGCTTGAGACTTCTATGTGACGTCCCCCATCGCTGTAGTGCCCCGTCCCTACATCGTGCCCCGTTCTCCATCCACGGGGTGCGCGAGAAAGGAACACTGTCGCTAACGACTCGGTCGGGACCGATAGGTCGGGATCGATCGAATAGATCGAACGGGAACGGTTGAATTAAGATCCATTCCCCGTTATGGAATGGCTTCTTCGGAACCAAGTCCCATATTCAGCGGGTTGCGCCTCGAAGATTGACTCTGCGGCTGAGTCGGGAGAGACCTCCCGTTGCTCTGCTTTTCACGCTGCTTGCGTTGGTTTTGGCTTTGTTTTCTGAATGCGTTTTCGTGAATGCTTTCGATGGTTTTCATGGCTTACGTTTCGAACTTCGCATTCGTATCGAATTTTCTTGAATAACACAGTGTTCTAATCGGTTGCTTGTGCGATTTCAGGTGATCGCGTAGGCAACGTCTAGTGCGGCCAACCAGTTTCTTGCCTCAAGTAAATACTAAGGTGAGTGGCTGACCCTTCTTCCTTCGACCCTCTTCTCTAATACATTATCAATACTAGACATGTGCTATGCTAGATGTAATGCAACGACATGAATGATATTCCGATGAACGGTCACACGACGTCCCACGAACACGAACTATACAAGTGCTTGTCATATAACATAATCGTGCTTGCAATTTACCGTATCATATAGAACCGTGCTAAGGAAAGACGAATCGATTAAATGAATGTCGCAACAATACATAAAGATGTGCCTTGAACTAACAAATTAACTTAGCACGGTCATGGACAACTTGTCAACAAGGGCGATTGTTTCTTCGGACGGCATCCCGAGGCCACGGGACCGTTCCGGCCTAGGAAGAAATACGGATAGCTATGCCGAATTCATGCCACGGTAGGCAGGGGCTTTCAACGGGGCTCGCTACCTGCGCTAAAAGGATCCTGTCTACCTAGCTATATGTCCAGGATGGCTTGTCGTGCCGGTGACCTTCACGAATGCACTCTATTACGTTTTCTTATTATCAACATGACAGGGAAGAACATGGTAAGTTTACGCTACAACGGCACGCTCTGCCGGGGTTAAAGATCTATCGTCGTTATACGGTTGTGCCTTCAAATATAAGTTCGAATTGAGTAGGATGGCTAAAAACTTCACTAAATATTTGCATGCACGCTCACTTAAATTCTTCAACAAATGAGAGCACGGGATTTAAATTGCCACGCACCCGCACAAAGTGTAAAGTGCTGACCCTTGCTCTCAACAGGTACCCGGAACCAGGATAACGTGCCAAGGAATTGAAGGCGACGCTCCTTTCTTTTGTAGCCTTGCTAGCGCGAAGGTTAACTCTGCAATATTTTGAAGACTCCAACCCAACTGCATCATGAGTCACAAACTCTCATCGATCCCAGGTCTTAGAAAGTCATTTTGATGTTTGTAAAAAGGGATGTAAATGTATGGAATGACTATCTCATCGATGTCGGTTGTAAGCCCGAGAGGCCTCTTTTGTAATCGAGTCTGTAACCTAACTTATTATCAATGAAAATGCAAGTTTCTTTTTCTATATGAATGTGTTCAATTTTTCTGCGTACTCTTATATATGCTGTTGTTTCGGATAACCTTATGAACCGCCTTGTGCAAGCGCAACTTAGGCTTGCACGGCATCACGTCCGGGAGACGACTATCGATTCTACCGAATCGGGGCGTGAAAGTCGCTTAGCTCATAATCGGCCGTTATGGACCTGCCTTGCGTGAGCGCAATTTAGCCTCACGCGACATCACACCTTAGCGAGGACGATCGCTCCTACGATCGCTTCTGATACCATTATTTCATGCCCCAATCCCGCAGGCTGCAAACAGACTATGTAGTTATCAGTACATTATTATGCACTGGTGGGGAGGCTAGCTCGTCCACTCGCTATTATTACCAAACACGTTTATTTTACTTTTGTGCGCACCATCTATCATTTATTGTCTTACTAATCTTGTCTTAGGATCAGTTTCATGGCATATCATTCAAAGCCTATCTCGTGTTATCGATTTCAAGTGTCGCATAAGAATAACATGCACAACTTACCATACTTACCATATGATCTTCCCTGTCCAAGATAAACCAAGTTAGCCAACATTATCATACGTAACGACTTAACGGAATTTGTATAAGTATTCAAAAGTGTCAAGGGCGTGTTCTTGTCTCAAGTTGACGTCTCAAGTGGACGAAGTAATCGAGTTGTCAAGTATGTTATCATCAAGCTTTCTTAAATGTTCATTCAGTTATTCAATTGTTCAGCCTACTCAACTTGTCAGTTTGTGTTATACTTAAACGTTGTTCAGATATGTTACAGTCAGTAATTTAGCATGTTCAGCTTAGTCAGGTTACTTGTTTCAATGCAAGGTCTCGCACGCGAATTGCCGCAATCGAGCCAACTTAATCTATATGTATCGGTCGCTGGCACCACAAGCCATTTGGACATCTTACTTATGGTATTCGTACCTATCAAGCGTGATGGCTGGTATACCCTTATAGGGTATGCAACACCCGACCTTATGTCTCTTGTGTGTCCGAGCCTGCACACAAGCCGTCCGTAAGCCATGATTCCGCCTAGGCCGACCACGATGTCGTTGATCGTTGCCTTGGAATCCTTGCACCGAGTTATCCGTGACCATTTCGTATTGTCTTGTCATAATTAACTTAACGGGCTGTCTTTGAGCCATAGGCGATTACCGACTAGGTTGGCGGCGACGTCCGTACAGCGCGGGTAGCGAGCTCCGTTGTACATCCCCGTCATACCTATCGCTAATCCTTCTTTCCTTTATTTCTTTCATTCATTCATTCTTTTCTTTCTTTCACTTGTTCTATCATTCACTTGTGCATTCATTTATTTGTTCGTTTGTTCATTCATTCGTTCATACATTCATTTATTATGCAGCTTACTGTGCGGGAACCGCCTTGGCGACCTATCGGTCTCGAAACCTTTCGATGTTTCTATACTCTACTCGGAACGACTATGTCGATAGTCTTCCTGCTTCATTTTAGTAAACTATTCATTATTTCATGTCTCAAGTTGTGGTACGATTCTAAGTGATGAGCCTATCGTTCGTTATTGAACGCATAAGTAAATCTACTCAAAATGTAAGTTGTGCGTTGGCACGAGCATGGTGTGTGGTGCAAGGTTCAAGTATTATTCCAAGTTCTACACAAGCATACAAAATAAGATTATTTCCTTAGCTAGGTGCGTTGAGTCATTTTGGTAGCATGCATCGAGTTATCGCCTAGCGATCTAGCAATACAGTCCGTAATATTATGTGTTTAGGCTAAGCAAAGACAGGTTCATCAGAGCCACCCACCTTAGCGATGAACGCATCGGCCAAGCGATACTCCGAGCATGCCTTTGAAAGTATAAGTCTGGATTCTTCTTGAAGGGCTAACTTAACACTTGCATCGATTCGCATCGATACTTCATCGAGTCGACGGAACTCTTCGAGTCAACGATTCTTTGGAGTCCTTGCACATGCCGTTTGAATCGACGTTCCGCTAGGGCGGAGCGGGTCGTTACAAAAATTGGTTCCTCCGGATCTAAAATAGATTTCTTCCAATGCAAATTCTTGATTTTTAGAAAATATTGTTAAATGTATATATTACATTGTGAAGCATTTGCCAACTCACTCTCTAGTAGTTGCAATTGCACCACGTTCTTCTTGTTGAATAATGGGTCAACTTTGTCCGATGCTGACTTGCATCTAATAATATGCTCAAAGAATAAAGTCATTATTTTCAAGATACACTCCACTTTAGCATTTGAAGTTCTCTATTTCTTCAAAGCCTCTGTATTTTTCGGTGTATTCTCCGGAGCAGCTTTGGAGTCTCCATCAACAAACTTCCAAAGTTCTTTGCCAACAAGATATAACTCAAAACAAGTCCGTCAAATCTTGTAGTTGGAAGAAGCACTACGACGCCAAGCCACCAAGATTACCCATGTTCTCCATAATGGAATATCGTTTGCTCTTCTTCACCAAGGAAACATGAACGCCAATCACTTCCCTTGTCGCTTTGATACCATGTGAAGAAAGCGGGAGCTTTGTAAAATGTGATGCACACTAGCCCACGAACAAATGTATGTAAATTGTGAAGATGAACACATATTTGGTGGACTGGTATTGAAGTAGAATATTTTATTCAACTTATCATGAAATGACAAGATAGATGGACTTATAAAGTACTCCATCATGAAACTTAACTTTGTACCTCACGTCCCTTGGGTTACATAACTCATGTCTCTTGTGTTTGTAACTCATGACCATTGGGTACATATAACTCATGCATGAAACCTACTTACTACCTCAATTTATTTACCACAAAATGCCACTTTAATTTTAACAGTAGTATATGTTCTTATTGCATGATTGATATATGTAAATAATATTTGTTTGTATTCAGGGTACTGGAGGTAGATATGACGGTCAGGTTAGAAAATCACGATAGTAAGGTAGAAAGTCACCAAATAATCTATTACCAGTTACTAGTTAAAGTCGAAGCTGGCAGATGTGTCACAATAAAACCTATATGATCACTTTACACTGTCATTCTAAAATTCTAGACGTAAAGGAACTCTGATTTCTCCCTAGGAAACTAACTAAATAACCAAACAAATACATATTTGTTCACCAACCTCCTCTCCCTTAATATTGCACATAAATTCTCCTTCATCAACGTAGGATGGAAGGACAACTCCCAGATATGCATACTTGCTTATTCTTGGAGTTTCTTTTAGATTAATATTCTACACCTTGCAACCTCACTACTCAGTAGAATTGTTTGAATGAAAGGAAACAACCTTTTTCTTTATTCAAACTTTTAAAATTCAGTCCATGATATACAGATCCACAATTTGAGTGAAAAGGAAACAGTGATGTTGTCTTCTTAATTTGTATATGGACATATGGTGTAGAAACTGGATGGTATTATTAATATGTTTAGAATGGCTGGATATTTAGCATAGAAATTTAGGTCAAAAATTATCCTGATCTCAAATTTAAAAAAGAAGATATACAGATCCAGGATCTCCTTGATATCGGCAGAAGTTCATTTAATATCAATCGACAGAGTTACTCCAAAGGTTGCTATCATGATTGGTCAGCAAGCAACTGCCGTCTACTAAGCACTGAAAAAAGTCATATTTTTCGAGAAAATTAAGAAATGTGGACAACGATTAGAAAGCTGCAAATCGACTTAGCATACTATGAATATGTAATCTATATATCTTACTAGTGGATCAAAGTATATATCTTTATTAGCGGGTCAAAGTCCAAGAGGTGGGGTCATCTTGGCAGAAAGAACAAATCAAGTTCTCAGCAACGAAAGTAACGTCAAAAGTAGTCTTACTTATTTGGAAATTGAACAAAAGGTGACAACTTTGATTATTGAAAAGACCCAAAACATTAAAAGGGGTCTTTCTAATGTTGAACGATCCTCGCAACTACCTTTTCAATGAATTCAAATTCTGTCGAGAAACCGTAGAACTATCCGTCAGCTTGAATATGTCATGCCTTCATTATTTTAAAGTTCTATGATACAAATTAAAAGTAAATTAAGAAGAGCTTCTTCTAAATAGCAATATAAATCTCAACAAGTACTTGATATGTGTTAGAAAATAATTGCTTTTCTGTCTTGAAATCCTGTAAAGAAAATAAATAAAATTAAGGTTACCGGCCTCCGGGGTAGTCGCGCACGAAGAACTGTCCTAAGAGTTGATTCGGGTCTATGTGCAGACTTGTTCCGGATGCTCCTAGTGGTAAAATTTTTGCTCTACCGGTATCTCATCGTCGCACAAAACTCAAAAAAAGCGATCCTGACTTACTCTGCTCAGAGCAAGGAATTGACAAACAGAATGGTCTCGAAGAGAATGGGAAGAGAATTTTTCTTTGAAATATTTTCTATCTCAAGAGAGGAGAAGAAAAGCTCATTATATAGGCATAAAACTTGTAACCGAAGGATGGACTCAAGAACGTAATTATTGCTAGATAAATGAATATAAAAATGTGGTACAACGTATCTGGACAAAATTAATTGTGTCCAATGTTCAAAAAATTGAAGTAGGAATTAAAGCGGTCAAGGGCCAATGAGCAGCAAAAGTTTTGAAAGGTCTCAACCAAACCCGAAGAGGAAATCGGATCGACATTCGGCGCTCGCAGATTTGGGTGCGTACCCGCACCCATTACGCACGCCGAACTGAACTGAATCGAACCGGACGGCGGCGGCGCACGCGTGTGGCCTATAGGGCTGCCCACACAAGTCATCAATGAAGCAAAAGTGAAAGGAGTAATATAACCCCCTTTGAGGTCTATGCCACAGCCGATGTGGGACTAAAGGTGATATGGAGGAGTTAGTTTTTTGAACAATAGAAGTAACAACAATATGAACTTTCTAGGGCACAAATCCGTGTGCCTCAATATACTAAATAAGGTAATAGGAAGATATAGCTAAAAAGCAATTTGTATCATGTTTATCAGGTTCATATTTCTCATATCAGCATATGATATAGCTGACATGTGGTAAACTAGGTTAACTACCAAGGGATTAACTAGTTGGTACCCTTGAGATATATATTTTTGAATAAAAGACGCAGTGTCAGGACTCTGGATTGGTACCATGACAAAGATAATTCTGCACTTTCATCTAAACATAATTTTAGTTTCTATGACTAGTTTGATATCCATTGAGTTGCATCCGAAATCAAGAGACCAAGATTCCACATCCCACACCTCCTGTTCTCTTCTGTTGTTGCAGAATGACGGTTCACCTAAATCTTGATAGCTCTGTAATGGCAGGGTATTGCTTGGAGAACCCAAAACTAAGTATCCAGTGCAAGCATGATTATCACCTCTGTTGTATCCTTGAGTGGATGGAGAGGAGCTGTCTTTGCCCTATTTCCAGCCAGGTATTCGATAATTTTAGAGCCTGCCTGCTCTTTCTAAACTTGCAAATTAGGACTAGGTTAACTGTTGATATCATACTTGTTAACCAACTCTAGGCTCTCTTACTTTTATCAGGTGATGGTTTTGGATTAATACTTCAACGTCAGCGGCACAGGAGAAGTGGTCAGAGAGAAAAACAATGTATCTAGCAAGCTCAAGGCACTTAACCCTTTTGTTACTCTGACCTCTTTCTCAATTTCTGGACTTGGAAACCATTACTGTTTTTTTTCCAGCTTTTATTTTTTGTTAATTTGGTTTTTATATTGCCACTTTCTTTTTGTTATCCAACAATCCAGAGAGCTACCTTCTCAAGAATATTTTTCAGTTGAGAAGGAGCATGAAATTATTACCATGCCAGAGTCTGTAGTAGAGAAGAAGTAATTGCTTCCTCAAGAACATTTTTCAGTCTGTTGTCGATTGTGGTTCCAGAATCATTGGGTTGCACTGCCAGAATCCAAAGCCGATAAAATCATTTCCTGTTATATTGATTCATAAATATAGAAAGCCGAAACATAATCCAAAGCTTGCAACTTTCTCAGATCGAGATAACAAGGTCTTTAGATAAAAGAGTTGTGATTCAAGGAATTTCACATTGTGATGATACAACATCCTATATGCATATAGAAGCAGTTGTGTAAGTGGAATAAAGGTAGGGAGTTTGGTAACCTGTAGCTAAGGTTGTTGGGTTTTTAGCCTTTAGTTTTGGTTTTTAGTTCCACATCGGCTAGAAAGGAATGTGTATCTCCATATATATGAGTCTTTGCTCTTTATGGAGATGCACATGTAGTGCACATGGGTGTGTGCCATGTGGGATTAATTATTAATGGTATAAAGGCTTAATCAACAATTAAGAAGCTGTAAGCTTTTTGCTCTTGGAAATTTATTTCCATGGAGCTAAGCTCGACTCGGATTCGGGCACGGACTCGGGCTCAAGGGCTCATGAGGCGTAATGTGGCATTTTGTTGGCGCACTTTGCACTTAGCACGTCAGCATCGTCGTTAGGTTACGCGACGTTACGCGTAACCTAGTACTTAGGCACTTTGCACTTTGCGCGGCCCGTTACGCGAGCCCAGTTACGCAGCCCAGTACGCCCAGTACGTGCAGTGTACGCAGCGTGCGTAGAGTGCGCAGTGTGCGCAGCGTACGCAGTGTGCGTAGAGTGCGTATGTACGAATGGCTGGCTGCATATTAGAGCGGAAACAGTTGCAGCAGTTGCTGCACGTTCAGGAGTGGTTCAGCCACTATCCTGAAGTTCAGGCAACTGCTTGGCAACCGCCCCGTGGGCTATATATGCAGGTTCTCTCCTCTCTCTCAGGGTTGGAGAAATCAGAATTCCAGGGAGAAAACTCTTAGTGTTCTTTAACACAACAGAGTACTGAGCGTGTTTTTTAACACAAACACTAGTACTTTTTAGTACGCGTGGGTTCTGTTACTTCAGAAACAGAGAGAGAAGAGTAGAGCCATTGCCAGAGGAGTTCGTCGTCTTCCGAGGAGTCAGAAGAGCAGGAGTGTTCCAAGGTTTTCCGTCAACCTTGCTGATTCCTGGAAGCTGTTCGCAGAGGGCGAATAAAGCTTTGAGCAATGGTGATCATTCACCCTAGCAATTTCATCTCTCGCCTGTCACCCTTCTGTTGCCTTTAGCAGTTCTGTCAGTATCTTCTTTTTAGAAGGCACTACTGCCAGTTTGCTACGATCACGAAAATCTCTTTAGATTATTCGTGAACTACGATATCTTTTTAGATCTCGTAATTTGCAGAATCCTTCTGGATCTCTGTTGCAAAACCTTCTTTAAGGAATTGCATTTGAAATATTGTCTTTACAACTGTTTCAGTTTCTGTATTTTCCATCGAAAAGCGTGCCCCGGCATTCCCGGTAATAACAATCTCAAAGCTTTATTGCTACGATGGAAAATATTAATGCTTCACTCCTCAATACTGACTTTTGCAAATTAGAAAAGTTTGATGGAGAGCATTATCAAGTCTGGAAGAGGAAGGTTTATCTCACTCTTCAACTTAGAGACGTTGATCACGTATTGCTTGAAGAGGAACCTACTGTTCCAGATACTGGGTCTGCTGCCGCAATCACTGCGGCTACTAAACTTCAGGCCAAGTGGAGAAAGGAAAATAGCATTTGTAGGTTGCTTATCCTGAATGCTATGGAGGATTCTCTAGCAGAATCCTACAGTAAGAAACCAATTGCCAGAGACATATGGGAGTCTCTGAAAAAATTGTACGAAGAAGACAAGAACAGGAGCAAAATATTTGTGGTTGAAAAATATCACAAATGGCTCTTTGAGGACGAAAAGTCCATGCTGCCGCAGGTTAAAGAATTTCTGAAGTTGCGACAGAAATTGGAAGACGAGGCTATGCCCCTCCCCGATAAGTTTGTTGTTGGAGGGATTGTCTCAAAGCTCCCCGCTGGGTGGAGCAAGTTCTATGCAAACATGCATAGGAAGAAGTTGGAGATCACCCTTGAAGATCTCCTACAGGAAATCTATGTTGAGGACCAGATGCGGGCTCAACTGAAGGTGGACACACTGTCCAAGCAATTGGCTAACGCCAATCTGGTTCAGACCAAGGAACCAAAGGGAAAAGGAAAGCGTGCAGATTTCCAGAAGAAGAAGAAGAACCCTAACAACTTGAATGTTAAGGGAACTTCTTTCAAGTCAAAGAAATCTAAGGCAAAGATGCCTTGTTTCAAGTGTGGCCAGTTGGGCCATTTCAAAAGTGAATGCACAGCACCGGCCAAGAAATCAGAGCAAGGTGAGCCTAGCAAAGTCTCAATGATTACTGATGTAATTGCTATAATTGGACAGGTTGATGCTGTAGGATCTGATTCAGACTGGTGGGTAGATACTGGAGCCACCTGCCATGTCTGCTCCAGTAAGAAGTGGTTCACCACCTACACACCCACTTCTGAAGCGGTTGTGATGGCGAACCAAGCACAAGCTGAAGTTCTAGGGATCGGGACGGTTATTCTGAAGCTGACTTCTGGCAAGTCTCTGACGCTTCAAGCCGTGAAGCACGTACCTGCTATCGCCAAGAACCTGATCTCGGGAGGCTTACTCTGCAATGCAGGCCTCAGAATAGACATCAATGATGGCCAGATGGTGATGTCTATCAAGGGAACATATTTCGGGAAAGCTTTTTATACCGAAGGAATGTTCAAGATTCAGCTTGTAAATCAGTCCAATGTAATTAATGTAATTAATGAAATCACTCCTTCTGCTTATACTCTTGAGTTGTGGCATAATAGGCTAGGACATGTTCATTGTAAACGAATAAACAGAATGTCTAGTCTAGGACTTATCTCCAAGTGTGGGGGTAAGGTAGAGAAATGTGAAGTTTGTGCTCAAACGAAGATCACAAGGAAACCCTTTTCTCGGGTTAATCGAAGTACAGATCTTTTGGAGTTGGTACACTCAGATATCTGTGACTTCAAACAGTTCTCTACAAAGGCCGGGATGAAGTATTTCATAACCTTCATCGACGACTTCTCAAAGTATACGTTCGTCTACTTGCTGAAGGCTAAAGACGAAGCATTCGAGAAGTTCAAGGAGTTCAGAGCCGAAGCTGAGCGGCAGACTGGACAACAACTTAAAAGGATAAGAAGTGATCGAGGTGGGGAGTACAGGTCTCATGAATTCGCATCGTTCTGTAAGGAACATGGAATTGTCAATGAGACTACGGCTCCGTACTCTCCTCAATCACACGGAGTAGCTGAGAGGAAGAACAGGACGTTGACAGAAATGATAAATTTAATGTTGTTGACTGCTGGCCTTCCTAAGTGCTACCGGGGAGAAGCTGCATTGACGGCCACTTATATTCAAAATAGAGTGCCTCATGCAACTTCAGACGTTACTCCTCATGAACTCTGGTTCAAGGTCAGACCTAACTTGAATGTTATTCGAGTGTGGGGGTGTCTGGCGTATGTCAAGCTTCCAGATCTAAAGATTCAGAAACTTGGGACAAGGACTACAAAGACGATCTTCTTGGGGTATGTCGAGAAGAGTGATGCTCGGAGATTTCTTGATATTGAGTCAAATCATATCATTGAATCTCGCGATGCAGAATATTTTGAAGATAAGTTTACAAGGCACAAGAATATTGTTCTTCCGGATGTTCCGGAGAATAATGAGGGTGCACAAGAGACTGAAGTCTTCAATGAAGATGTGATCCAAGAAGATGTTGTTGTTGAAACAATGGTTGAACCAGAACAAGCTGAGCCGTCAGCTAAGCGTGTGAGGAGGCCGAAGGACTTCGGAAGTGACTTTGTCACCTATCATGTGGAAGCAGATCCGCTTACCTTTGATGAGGCGATGAAGACCAGAGACGCGGTTTTCTGGAAGGAGGCAATTGACAATGAGATTGATTCCATCACCTCAAATAACACTTGGGTGTTGGTTGATCTTCCTGAAGGAGCAAAACCCATCGGATGCAAATGGATCTTCAAGAAGAAGATGAAAGCAGACGGAACTATTGACAAGTTCAAGGCTAGGTTGGTAGCCAAAGGGTTTTCTCAGAAGCAGGGGATTGACTACTTTGACACATATGCTCCAGTAGCCCGGATGACCACCATCAGAATGTTGATTGCTCTCGTAGCAATAAATAAGATGGTGATACATCAGATGGATGTGAATACGGCTTTCCTAAATGGCGAGCTGACCGAAGAGATTTATATGCAACAGCCATAGGGATTTGTCATCAGAGGTCTTGAAGACAAAGTCTGCAAGTTGGTGAAATCCTTGTACGGTCTTAAACAGGCTTCCAAGATGTGGCATGAGAAATTTGACAAAGTTATAAGGTCAAATGGCTACATGGTCAGCGATACGGACAAGCGTGTTTACACGAAGTTCGCTGATGGAAGAGGTGTGATCGTTTGTCTGTACGTGGATGATATGCTTATCCTAGGTACGGATATTAGATGTGTCACGGAGACAAAGAAATTCATCTCAAGCAAGTTCAGTATGAAGGACTTGGGGGAAGCTGATGTGATCTTAGGGATCAAGATCATCCAGACAGACACTGGACTAGCGCTGTCACAGTCTCATTATATTGAGAAAATGATCACTCGTTATGGGTATCGGGATCTTCCAGGGATCGATACGCCGTACAGGTGTGATCTGAAGCTGAAGCCTAATTCAGGGGAAAGCGTCAGGCAGCTGGAGTATGCAAGCGTAATCGGGAGTTTGATGTATGCTACTTCTGCCACAAGGCCTGACATAGCTTTCGTCGTGGGAATGCTGAGTCGTTTTACAAGCAATCCAGGTATTGAACACTGGAAAGCTGTAGAACGGGTTATGAGATATCTCAAGAAGACTCAGACATATGCACTGTACTACAGCGGAGATCCGTCGGTAGTGGAAGGCTTCAGTGATGCCAGTTGGTGCTCAGAGGTGGAGAGCGAGAGGTCCACAGGTGGATACATTTTCACAATGGATGGAGCTGCTATATCGTGGAAGTCGAAGAAGCAGACTATGCTCTCACGGTCATCCATAGAATCTGAGTTCTTTGTACTTGATACCGCAGCCAAGGAAGCAGAATGGCTTTGGGAGCTCATGTATGATCTTCCAGTGGTTGGGGCGCAAATACCGACGATACCGATATACGGTGACAACCAGGCGACTGCGGCGGTGGCATCAAATGACCTTTTCAACGGAAAGAAGAGGACTGTGCGGTTGAAGCACAGGGCAGTACATGATCTTATCAAGAGAGGTGTTATTGCAGTAATTGATGTTCGGAGTCAGGAGAACCTGGCGGATCTGTTCACCAAGGGCCTCAAGCGCCAGCTGGTCGATGACACAGCTTGTAAAATGGGCTTGAAGGCATTCTGATATTGTATTATTGTATTCCTACCATAAAGTTTTATGCTATTAGTTCAAAGATTTATCTACTAGGCATCTAGCTTTTGGTTCAAGGGAGGACCACTAATCGGAAGAATATCAGGAATGGTGGGTACATATTCTATTGGGCATGGAGAGGTTACGGACCTATAACCACTGTTGTCTACTGTTGTTTTCTACGGAAAACAGGTCCTGTGGGAGGTTGGCTTAAATGCCTTAATGAGTTCTCAGGCATTTGGAATGTCTGGTATGCTTTACAGGAAGCATGGTAGCACAGCACTACAAGGAGTGTGACTCCATGCTATGTGTGGCGGTGACTCCACCATGAGGTTCTCGAAGGAGGTAAAGCCTCGGCTATGTTAGCCAAGTCACAGCGGTATAGCACCGCAAATAGGCAGTTGACCTAATGCTGTATATTGAATTAAAGAGGGATGTAGTCAGCACTACAAAGAGGAGGTGTTCCTCATATTACGGGTGGCACGACACCACAATGAGGTAAACCCGGCTAGGGATAAAGCCTCGGCCTTGCAAGCCATGTCGTAGCGGCGTAACACCGCACAGAAGCATAAGGCTTCATGCTGGGTAGTTTGGCACTACAAAGGGGCTATACCTCATGCTACGGGTAGTATGACACTACGATGAGGTTCCCGGTGATTCAGGGTAAGGTTCTCGGCTTAAGGCCATGTCATAGCGGCGTAGCACCGCAAAGGAAGCGTTGGACGCTTCATGCCATGTCTCATTAATAAAGAACTCACCTATAGTGTATGGACAAAAAGATATCAGGCCGTCTCTTGAGGGTAAACTTGTAGACGCCCAATATTATACACTAAAACCAGGCTGACACACGGCCTTAAATGTGCAGCCAGAAGCACATGTAACTACATTATGTGAGTGGAAAGAATTTCAGCTATGATGCAGAATTCAAGGCTTAGTCCATTCTTGTATTATAGTTTGATTTTTGACTCACGTGGGAAGATTCAAGTCTTAAGTGGCATCTATCCTAAAAGCATAATGGACAGTTACTGTGGGGAACACTCGTACTCATATATATAGAGATATGTGGGAGATTATTGGGTTTTTAGCCTTTAGTTTTGGTTTTTAGTCCCACATCGGCTAGAAAGGAATGTGTATCTCCATATATATGAGTCTTTGCTCTTTATGGAGATGCACATGTAGTACACATGGGTGTGTGCCATGTGGGATTAATTATTAATGGTATAAAGGCTTAATCAACAATTAAGAAGCTGTAAGCTTTTTGCTCTTGGAAATTTATTTCCATGGAGCTAAGCTCCGTAGGAGCTTAGCGACTCGGACTCGGGCTCGGACTCGGGCTCAAGGGCTCATGAGGCGTAATGTGGCGTTTTGTTGGCGCACTTTGCACTTAGCACGTCAGCATCGTCGCTAGGCGCATAGTGCGCTTAAGTTGCGCTCGTTGCGCGAGCCACTTGTGCGACCACGTTGCGCGGCCTGTTATACGAGCCCAGTTACGCAGCCCAGTACGCAGCCCAGTACGCGCAGTGTATGCAGCGTACACAGCGTATGTAGAGTGCACAGTGTGCGCAGCGTACGCAGTGTACGTAGAGTACGTATGTGCGTATGGCTGGCTGCATATTAGAGCGGGAACAGTTGCAGCAGTTGTTGCACGTTCAGGAGTGGTTCAGCCACTATCCTGAAGTTCAGGCAACTGCTTGGCAACCGCCCCGTGGGCTATATATGCAGGTTCTCTCCTCTCTCTCAGTGTTGGAGAAATTAGAATTCCAGGGAGAAAACTCTAAGTGTTCTTTAACACAACAGAGTAGTGAGCGTGTTTTTTAACACAAACACTAGTACTTTTTAGTACGTGTGGGTTCTGTTACTTCAGAAACAGAGAGAGAAGAGTAGAGCCATTGCCAGAGGAGTTCGCCGTCTTTCGAGGAGTCAGAAGAGTTGGAGTGTTCCAAGGTTTTCCGTCAACCTTGCTGGTTCCTGGAAGCTGTTCGCAAAGGGCGAATAAAGCTTTGAGCAACGGTGATCATTCACCCCAGCAATTCCATCTCTTGCCTGTCACCCTTCTGTTGCCTTTAGCAGTTCTGTCAGTATCTTCTTTTTAGAAGGCACTACTGCCAGTTTACTACGATCACGAAAATCTCTTTAGATTATTCGTGAATTACGATATCTTTTTAGATCTCGTAATTTGCAGAATCCTTCCGGATCTCTATTGCAAAACCTTCTTTAAGGAATTGCATTTGAAACATTGTCTTTACAACTGTTTCAGTTTCTGTATTTTCCATCGAAAAGCGTGCCCCGGCGTTCCCGGCAATAACAAAGGTTGGTATAGACCAGAAGCTGTGGGTTTTGCTTTGGTTCAAGTCAGATGATAATGAGTTCGGTTGGTCTGCAATATATCTGCTGAAGAGTAGCAGGGACCTTGCTCCATTAATGGCAGCAAGGCAGCAAGGCAGAGGCAGATGTTGTAGGTGCTTGCTCTATACCCAAGTTGGAATTTATGCTTGTTAGAGTTGGTTTTGGTTTTTTCGCTTCAATAGATGATGATGGTCTGTTGGATTCAATTTTGGTGAGTACAGATTTGGATTGATTAGACTTGTGGTTGGCTGAGTCCTTCTGGTTCTGATTGGGTTGAGTATAATAGCCTTTATGCTCGGTTTGGCTAACGTGGGTTTGGTTTTTAGCTGGTTGAATCATGGCTTGGTTTGGTTGCCTCGAGCTTGATGGGTTTGGAGGATTGGTTTGATGATTTGGTTTCTTAAATATTAAAAGTCTAAATTCAAAGTTGAAAACCATACATTGTGCAGTAATAGGTCAGATTATAACTCAGTTCATATGAAGATATAAAAAACATCAACAATATATTTAAGGTTAAAATTGACAGTCATTATCCTATTTTTCTTTGTTACTTGTTAAATACAAACACTTGAAAGGGAAACTCAACCTACTTTTTCCTATACATTTTTAACTTATTTGAGATTGAATTAATTTTAACCATCACCCGTAATTACAAAGTAATCAACCAGCCTCAAATACAATATCCTCTGCAATTTATGTTGGAGCTTTTCCTTGAACATGTAGAGAGAGCTTGCTCTCAACACATGCCTAGTATTATTTAGTCCCATATTGGAAAAACATCATGAGTTGTATCTCAATATACACTTGGTATGTTGTTGACATGGGGTGGTGACCCTAAGGAGGGAACCATGTGGGTGATTTTACTAGGAGGTAAGGTTAAGACTCCATGGTAAAGCATTTATACTTTTTGCTCTTGGAAATTAATTTCCATTGGATCTAAGTCCCGTAGGGGCATAGCGACTCGGGCTCATGAGGCATAATATGATATTTTGTTGGCGCACTTAGCACGTCGCTAGGTGCATAGTGCGCTCGTTGTGCGAGCCTCTGTGCGGCCATATGGCACGACCAATTGGCGCTACCTAGTGGTGCGCAAGTTGGCGCTACCAGTTGGCGCGCAGTTGGCGCACGGATAGTGCGATTAAGTTGTGCTCGTTGCGCGAGCCTCTGTGCAGCCGATCACGCGTCCGTTCGTGCGACCAATTGGCGCTGCCTAGTGGCGCGCAAGCTGGCGTGGCCTGTTGGCGCGTAGTATGCGTGTGCGCAGTTGGCGCAGCGGTGCGCGAATGCGCACGCTATGCGCTAATTGGCGCGCGCTGTGCGCCAGTTTGCTCAATCGTGTCTGTGCACGATTTGAGCGGTTACGGAACATTCCGAGTGATTTTTCCCACGTCATGAACGTTCTGCATACCGAGCAGTTACTAGGCGCACCTATATAAAGTCCCTCTCTTCTCTCTCAGGGTACAGTACTAAGTATCAGAAATTTTCTTACGAAATTCTCTAAGTTCAGAGCAGAGAAGAGAGGTACTTTGTGAGCAGAGTTACGCGCCATCCGAGGAGTCAGAAGAGCGGAGTGTTTCGAAGTTCTCCGTCGAACTTGCTGGTTTCTGGAAGCTGTTCGTATAGGACGAATCAAGCTTTGAGCGCCGGTGATCATTCACTCCAGCAGGCCATTTCACCATTTCTGTTCATTCACTTTTATCTCGTTATAAACAAGAACGTTTCTGATCTAATCAGAAAACATTAGTAGACTTTCGCTACTGCTACTACAAATTCTTCTGTGCCTTCTTCGAAGTGACACATTAGTGTTCGTTTTCTCAGAATCCTTCAGGATCTCTCTCGCGCAACTTCTTTGAAGTGTTGCATAATTTTTGTTTTCCACCAAAAAATTATGCCCTGGGACTAACAATCTCAAAGCTTGATATTATAAGATGGAAAACTTTTGTGCTTCACTCATCAATCCAACTTCTGTAAGTTAGAGTAATTTGATGGAGAGCACTATCAAGTCTAGAAGAGGAAGGTTAGCCTAAATCTTCAAACTTTCTGAAGTTGACCATGTGCTAACCGAAGCAGAATCGACTATTCCAGAAACTGGGTCTGCAGCCACAATTACTGCTGCGAATAAAAGTCAGACCAAATAGAGAAGGGATAATAGCTTCTGTAGGTTTCTCATTCTAAATTCTATGGAGGACTCCATGGCAGAATCATATTCTAAGAAGACAATTGCCAGAGAGATTTGGGAGTCTCTGGAGAAACTGTACGAAGATGACAAAAATAGGAGCAAGATATTTGTGTTAAAAAATATCACAAGTGGCTCTTTGAAGACGAGAAGACTATGCTGCCGCAGGTAAAGGAGTTTCTGAGCTGCGACAGAAGTTAGAAGATGAGGCGATGCCCCTCACCGACAAGTTTGTTCTTGGAGGGATCGTCTCAAAACTCCCCGCTGGGTGGAGCAAGTTCTATGCAAACATGCACAGGAAGAAGTTAGAGATCAGTCTCGAAGATCTCCTGCAAGAAATCTGTGTTGAGGACCAGATGATGGCTCCACTGAAGGTGGACGCTTTGTCCAAACAGATGGCTAACGCCAATTTGGTTCACACCAAGGAATCCAAGGGAAAGCAGGCGGCTTTCCACAGCAAGAAGAAGGATTCCAATAATCTGAAAGTGAAGGAGACTTCTTTCAAACAACAGAAGCCAAAGTTCCATTTGGCTTGCTTCAAGTATGGCAAAAAGGGCCACTTTAAGAGTGAATGTAAATCTAAGCCCAAGCAATCAGAGCAAAGTGAGCCTAGTAAGGTTTCAATGATCACTGACGTTATTGCGATGATTGCTCAGGTCAGTACGGTGGAGGCTGACTCTGATTGGTGGGTAGACACTGGTGCCACCTGCTATGTCTGCTCAAGGAAGAATGGTTCACCACATACACACCAACTTTTGAAGTTGTTATGGTAGCGAACCAGGCACAAGCTGAAGTGCAAGGGATCGAGACGGTGGTGTTGAAGCTAACTTCAGGGAAGTCTCTGACGCTTCAAGATATGCAGCATGTACCTGCTATCGCAAAGAACCTGATCTCTGGGGGCCTACTCGGTAACGCAGGCCTAAGGATTGGCATCAACGCTGGCCAGATGGTGATGTCCATAAAAGAAACATACTTCGGGAATGTGTTTTATACCGAAGGAATGTTTAAAGTTCAGCTTGTAAATCAGTCCAATGTTATTAATGCAATCGCTCATCCAGCTTATACTCTTGAGCTGTGGCATAATAGACTAGGACATGTTCATTGTAAAAGAATAAACAGAATGACTAGTCTTGGACTTATCTCCAAATGTGGGGGTAAGATAGAGAAATATGAAGTATGTGCTCAGACGAAGATCACAAGAAAACCCTTTCATCGGGTTAATCGAAGCATAGATCTTTTGGAGTTGGTACACTCCGATATTTGTGACTTCAAACAGTTCTATATAAAGGCCGGAATGAAGTATTTCATAACCTTCATCGACGACTTCTTAAAGTACGCGTTCGTTTACTTGCTGAAGGCTAAAGACGAAGCGTTCGAGAAGTTCAAAGAGTTCAGGGCCGAGGCTGAACGGCAAACTGGACAACAACTCAAGAGAATAAGAAGTGATCGAGGAGAAGAGTACCGGTCTCATGAATTCGCATCGTTCTACAAAGAACATACAATTATCAACGAGACTACTGCTCCGTATTCTCCTCAATCTAACGTAGTAGTAGAAAGGAAGAACATAACGTTTACAGAAATGATAAACTCAATGTTGTTGACTGCGGGTCTTCCAAAATACTACTAGGAAGAAGCTGCATTGATGTCCACTTTTATTCTAAATAGAGTGCCTCATGCAACATCAGACATTACTCCTCATGAACTTTGGTTCAAAGTCAGACTATCTGGCATATGTGAAGCTTTCAAATCTGAAGATTCAGAAGCTCGGGACAAGGACTACGAAGACAATTTTCATGGGTTATGCCGAGAAGAGTGATGCTCAGAGATTTCTTGATATTGAATCAAATCATATCATTGAATCTCGCAATGCAAAATATTTTGAAGACAAGTTTGCAAGGCACAAGAACATTATTCTTGCGGATACTCCGGAGAACAATGAGGATGCGCAGGAAATTGAAGCTTCTAATGAAAATGTAGTCCAAGAAGAAGTTATTGAAACAACTGTTGAACCAGAGCTCGCCGAGCTGTCAACTAAGCGAGTGAGGAGACCGAAGGACTTCAGAAATGACTATCATGTGGAATCAGATCCGTTTACTTATGATGAGGCGGCAAAAACCAGAGATGCTATTTTCTGCAGGGAGGCGATAGACAATGAAATTGATTCAATCACCTCTAATAACACTTGGGTATTGGTTGATCTTCCTGAAGGAGCAAAACCCATCGGATGCAAATGGATCTTCAAGAAGAAGATGAAAGCAGATGGAACTATTGACAAGTTTAAGGCTAGGTGTAAATCCCTAAACTACTTTATGTGAATTTTATAAATTTCTAGTTTGAAATATAGTATTATTTCCTATATAAAACTCGTTCTTTAATAAAGGTATTATTTTAAGGAATATTGTTTTGAAATTAATTCTTACTTTAAAATTAGGATTACTTTTAATAGGTAATTATGATTAATGTATGGTGTTAAAACTTTATTTACAGAACATGTTAGGTCAGCTACCTATATGAATGATTTGACTCCATAGTGCTGTTTAACAAATTAATTGGTTAAAGAGGGATATTCAAGTTAGTAAATTCTAATATTTTATTTACTTGATTAACTGTAATTACATTGATTAGTTATATTAGTTATCACCTAATTTGTAATTAGTTGAAGAATAACTAATTCGGTTAGATTCTGTTATTGTATTAGTCCATAGCCCCCAGATCTGTACTAAATTATTGTTGTGCCATTATCCTACTGTAGAGAATAGCCACCAGATCTACACCTATTCACAACATTGCCACACATATTTTAATGTAAATTCTGACACTGACAGCACAATTTTCCATACTGACACAACCAATCAGTCAGTACACTCACTCACTCTCTCTCTACACTCTCTCTCCTCTGTCCTTGGCCGACCTTGGCCGTGCACCACCGCCCGCCACCGTGGCTCCGCCGTGAGTCGCCGGAGACGACAGTCAGCACCACGCCCCGCCGTCACCACCTCGAGATCCCCGTTCGCCGAAGTTCGCCGGAACCGCCACTCCAATCGAAGCAGCAGAGCCTCGACTGTCGAGCTCTCCTCGACTGCAGTGAGAGCCCTAGAAGACCATGCGCTCCTCGAAGCGCGCGTGCGACCTTCGAAGGACTATCCAGCTTCTCGAGTGGCGTGCTGCCCTTCGAGAGTCGTGTAGAGTCATCTCGAAGCGAGCCGTCGTCTCGAGATGCGTGCACCGTTGAGCCATCGGAGCGCCGCCGAAGTACGCCACCAGTCCTTTGACCCCGTCGTCGAGCCACCGGGGGCCACCATCCAAGCCAGGAGCGCCGTCGCAGTGCGTCAGCTGCCTCACTGTGCTCGAGGCCGATCATCTCCTCGTCGCCCGTCGCCTGACGTAGTGTCGAGCACCTACAGATCTGAAGCCGATGCCGTCAATCCTTGCCAAGACCACCGCCGTGGTCGGATCTCCGTCGTCTTGTACCACCGTCGAGGTAACGTCCGCTCGATCTTCTCGTCCCCCATCTCTTATTTTTTTGTTCTTAAATTCTAGGGTTTGCAATTTGGGGATTAGGGTTTCATTACAGCTGGGAGGATGGATTTGGGAGAACACCTAGGGTTAGGGTTTCCTAGCCATGGGAGGAAGAAGAGCTAAGTTGTAAGGGGAAGAGAGAGAGTAGAAATTAGGGCTAGATAGAGGAAGAAGAAGAGGTCAGGGGAGGACTAAGTTCTGTTCGGCTGAGGAATGGAAATAAAATGAGATTGAAGAGAGAAAAGGATATATGGTTAGGGAATTGGGCCGGGTTGGTTCCTGAGCATGGGTCTGCTGAAGAGAAATGATAAGATTGAGAATAGAGAGGGATGGAACCCTCATTATTACCACTCATATTTTCTCTTATTTGCTTTTCAAATGTTAGTATCAGTAGCGTCTTTTCAAAAAACTAAGAGTCACCTATAGGTTGCCTTTTCAAAATTTGAAAGGTCAGCGTTGGTAGCTGTTGGTTAGGTCTTCCTAGCATTTGGGCTAAGTTAATGGACTGGGAGTCCATTATAGTATTTAAGGGTTGTCTTATAAAGGATGGCTGGACTTGGGCTTCAAGCCCAGAGCTGGATGTTATATGATTTGGAATTTAATTTCTGTGATATGGGTTTAGGCCAGTTCATTTAACTCTATGGTATGAATTATTTCTGATGGGCCGGGTTGGATCTGATCAGCTAGGCTTGGGCTGGAATTATATGGGTTGGGCTGGAGTTGATCTGGGTTGATCTTAATTGTTGATTAAATTCTTACAACAGCTGGTGTTGGGCTTATTAATGTTGGAATGGTGTTTAGTTTAATTTTAGCATAATTATTAACTAAGAGTCAACAATGGGATGGTTTTTGTTTAATAATAGTCCTATTAATTGTAGTTTCTCTTATAAATGTTATAAATGCTAGTATTAATTGTCATAAAATATTATTGGTTAAATATTTGGATAAAATCTTATTATTAATATTTTGTAAATAATTAGCTAAGCAAATACCTTTTAAATAAATACGTTAGATACTTTATAAATGTTTTTTTTCCTTGCAAGATATAGCCTAAAAGTAATTTCACTAAATATCTACATATATTTTCTAAAATAGTATGTTACTAGTCATTATTCTTAAAGCCAGTATATATTTTCTAAATATAATAATATTGTCATCTAATTTTGCTATAAAGTATATATTGCATATTTTGCTATAAAAATCAAAACTCCTTTCTTATTTAGTATAAATGGCAAGTAATTAGTTAGTAATATTTAAAATATTTGGATAAAGTTATATATATAGTTTTTAAAATATTGTTAGTACTAGAGATAATCAGTTATCTAGTTAGCAATAGTTAGCTAATGATCTTTATTTTAAAACCCTAACAACTTGTACCCAAATATATACCAGGTGATCATTTACCTCCACGCAGTACTACTTTCATGCTTCCAAGGCGAGGCAAGTACACCGACTCGATCTTGTACTTTGTATTTCTGTCTTACATTCATGTGTCATGTTCTCATATCAGACACGTGATACACACGATTGCATCGTCCTCGTTCGTCATTGCATTGTGAGTCATTGTTTATTGCGGGGATTGGGAAAAATATTAACTTTTGTGTGACCACACCCAACATAGGTATTGTTGATAGCCAAATCATACACCTCACGTACGATTAAGCCGCACCTTGTAGAATTGATTGATTGTGGATTGTGGTCCTTAGCCAGTCACACATTAGGTTAATATTTCAAAAAGGTCATACTTGCATTGATTGTTGTGTTCATTGTCTTGTTCATTGATAGTCGTGTTCATTGTCTTTGCATATTGATTGTCGCGTCCATTGCCTGCAGTTTGCATTTTATTTCTGGTACCATAGTTTCATTTTCAGTTCTCCTACTCTAGTTTCACCTTGTACTCTGTAGTTCAGATTACATTGTATATTATTCTTGTCGGGGTTGTACTTTGCTCTTTTTCTGACAGGATACGTTGCAGGTGAGTTTGAAGTCACATGGAGCATCGATGATATCATTGGATATTACATTATTTATTTTATTTATTTTTCTGGAGATTGTATTTTGGATATTCATCAATGTATATTTTTTATTTGACCGGATTTGTCTCCAGATGATTTTGTACTAAAAATTGACTTGATGGATATTGGTGATCTTTCTGGGACGTTTATAGATTCTGTGATTATTTACATTACATTGTGACTTGAAGTTTTCCTTGGTATTGTACAGCTTACTTCGTCGTGTCCATCGACGAAGGCTGGGCATGTCCGACTCGTATCCGATTATTCGGGAGCGGGTCGTGACATGTTTTTAGTGGTGGCCCATGCAGGTCTATCCTAATGACACTTAGGCAATAAAGTATTATTGGGGGACCTGCGAAGCTAAGAAAAACTCATCACAGCATAGGAACCGTGGGAAAATGGTTATGGTTATGGTTATTGATATTTAAATTTGAAATTTGATTTTACTTATGATTTTCTAGGTTGGTTTAAGATTTTTTTAGGACATAGCAATCAACGGTTTATTTTCTGTTACAGGATGGTCCCCACGAAGAACGCTGGGACTAGCGAGCAGCCTATACCCGATGCGTAGGAGCAGCTTCTACCGCCTCCGCCTCCGTCTCCGTCTCAGCCGCTTCCTCCGGCGATGACATTCGACGGTACTCATATGATGGCCATGTTCCAGCAATTCATGGAGGCACAAAACCACCAAGCCACGCAGTTCTGAGCGACGATCATGGACGTGCTCCGAGTCAGGGAGCCAGCTCCACCAGCTCCGCCAGCACCACCGGCACCACCAACGCCGAGGCCAGGGACCGCCAGAGATTATTAAAACCTCTGCCTGATGGATTTTTGGGGCCATGAGAGGATAGTCTACACAGATTAGTGGCTAGAAAATGCCGAACGGACGTTGAAGATGGCGAGCATTCCAGATGATCTGAAGGTCGAAGTTACGAGCATGTGACTTTTCGACATTGCTAGAGCTTGGTATAGAGAGGAACCTCAGTTGGCCGAACCCTAAGTTCTATGGAAGGAATTCAAACTATTGTTCCAGGAGAAGTTCTTCCCGGATGTGGAGCAGAACGAGATTCGGATGCAGTTTGAGGCATTGCAGCAGGGGAGTATGATTGTGGCTTATTACACATCGGAGTTCACCCGACTCAGCAGGTTCGCGGAGAACCTAGTTAGCACACCAAAGGAGAGGGCTTGGAAGTTCAAGAAGGGCCTCACCAGGGAGTTGCGGTATGCAGTGGCTATCAGCCAGGCTACTACCTATGCGAGCATCCTCAAGGTTGCTCAGGGAGTGGAGAAGGAGATGGACCCGAAGCTCAAGCGGGACCGAGACATTGGCACCAGCAGTTCCCAGGGTCCACCGAAGCGGACCGACACTCAGCAGCGGCCAGCACCTCAGCATCAGCATCATCTTCATGTTCGAGCTCCGTCATCACCGAGACAACAGAGACCGATCCAGACCCCGACATACTTATCTTGCGTGTACTGCAAGAGGCCGGGACACAGTGTTGAGGAATGCCGCAAAAAGTTAGGGAAGTGCTTGGTTTGTGGATTTACCACTCACCAAGTGAGAGATTGCCCTGCAGCTTTCACTCGTCAGGGACCAGCACCAGAGCTGCCGCAGGATGACCCAGTCTTCGAGGATCAGTAGCCGCAGTGAGCGCCGCCAGATGGACTGTTATCTTCCTTTATCTTGCTTGTAGTAGCTAGATTTTCTTGTAGTGCCTATTTTGAGGCTTGTCTCTGAGTCTTCTTTGCATTTACGATCTTTTGCATTTGTTTAGTAACCAATTGTTGGTCCTTGTTGTAGTACCCCGCTCCCGTTGGGGCGAAGCACTATGTAATAGGCTCGTGCCAAGTTAGACATGTTCGGGAACATAGATGGCTAGTCTGACTCGGCGACGAGTTTGGTATACAAAAACCATGGCATCAATAAAATCGATCTGGACGAGTGATATGAGTACCGTTCCAACTAATGGATCGACTACTGTTGGAATAAGTCCTAGATGCGGTAGGCGGCGTCTTGGCGAAGGAACTCTAAAGAGAGCGACGCAACCCGTCTGCTGTTGGTTTTATTGGTTTTCTTGGCTTTCTGAACGAATTGTTGCGTAGATTTGATAGTGTGCTTTCGCGTCAATTTCTGAATGCGTCTGTGGGAATTTCGAAGGAAGGATTGAAGAAAGGGTTCTAATTCGATGCTCGTGCCATTGCAGGAGTTCGTGTAACTGACGCTTGACCGTCGTGAAGCGTTCTCCTACTCTCGGCGCAATCTCCTTAGGTGGGTGGTTCTTCGGCCCCTTCTTTTCTACTCCTTCCCACGAACTAAATTCTTAAAGTTCAACGTTCAAATCGATGATGCTAACGGGATGTATGCTTGCCACTAAGATCAAGAGCTCGGGATAATATATCAACCTAGAGAAGTTAACTCCGTATTTATAAGTTCACACTAAGTAGGGAAAAGATAAAGTTCTAAGAAAGAGATAGAATATATTTCATGCTATGCAAAACACAACGATGAAAACCTTGGTGGCGGTACATCATGCCTCGGAGAATTTGGTGCCTACGGGATGCTAAATCAGAACGTACGGTTTTGGGGGAAATGACCCTTGCACGAGTAGGAATGATTATGTGATTTGATAATGGTTACGCTATGCAATTTACTTCATACATATTAAACTGTTCATACATTCGCATGGTCAAGGACGACTTGTGCACAAGGTGAGCTTTCCTCGAGACGGTACCCGGGGCCCTAGGACCGAATCGGCCTAGGAGGAAATTATGGAAATCGTGCTTCGGCGCGAGGCATTACGAGACCTCCAGTTAGGCTCGCTACCTGGACTGGAGGGCACGTCCCAAGGCTACCTAATCGTCCTTCTTGGTGTCGATATCACTAATGACCGCATATAGGATAGACTGCATGCTCACCTATTGTCTTGTGCAGGTGGTAAGTATCATGTATATTTTGTGCAAGAAAGGAGCACGGCCGTGGTAAGAATGCCTTTAAATTGGTTATGTGTTATCGTTTAAAATGTGCCTTCGATATGAACTGCAATTCATATAGTTCTTAATAGAAAGATCACTTCGTATGCTAGAATCCTTAATAAGCAGTGTCGGTTTAGACGAGTGGGTTCGTCCCATCCACTAGCAAGTGTGCTAACCCCCAACTCCCTAGGTAACGAACGCAATGCGGGAGCTCGAGACTAGACCTGAAGCTGAAGAACGGGAGGCGGCACGAAGCTCTCCTATTTTGAAGTATTTTGAAGCCCAACTCAGATCGAAGGCTTTGTTCAAATGTATAAAGGGGCGTGAATGTATGGAACGACAAGTATTATTTCAGGGCAAGCTTGTCGAGAGTTTTTCTTTTGTGTTTCAAAGATGTAGCCGCAACGGCATATGTAATGTAAAAATGACCTTGCACATACTTTGCAAGCTTATGAATGAAAAGCTAAATTTTTTTCTATGCTATGTCTTCAACTCTCTGCACTAATGCGTCAAGTAAAAAGGAATTTCCAATTGCACATCCTTGTCTTGTGCAAGTCCATTAAAGACTTGCACGGCATCACGTCCCGACCCGTGGGGATCGATTTATATCGAGTCAAGGCGATGGCGACCGATTTCGCGAGTCGGGACGTGACAAGTTGGTATCAGAGCACGGTTCACACCTCGGACCTTTCAAAATACTTTCTTTTAGATGATGCCGTTGTGATTTTTCAAAAACTATGCTTTTCGACATATGCAGCCTGAAATAATCGTTCCATACATATAAGCCCGTAGATATTTTGAGAATACTAACGGGTTTGCTCAATTTTGTAGGTATGCCGGAAGGACTGGGTGTCCCTGCTGTCAACGCCACATTGATTAGCACGGATAGCACCGAAGGCGCGACGCCTAGCGAATCTGCCAGGGAGCGACTACTACGCCTCATGGAACTCCAACAACGCCAGTCAGAGATGCAGCAACGACAGCTGCAGGAACAGATCCAGGCCCAAGTTAGTGCCCAACAAAAGCAAATGGAGGCCCTGACCCGGATCGTAAGCACCATAGCGACGCAACAGAACTCGACGACCGTCATGTCCGAGGAAGAAGTGCAACCCGTAAAGACAAAACATGTGTCTTCCTCCTCCCTGCTCAAGATGACCAAGTTCAAGAAGATGAACCCGCCTGAATTCAATGGTCGAGCAGAGCCTGACGAAGTCATGGGGTGGCTAGTGAAGATTGAGAGTTTGTTCACTCTCCTCAACATCAAGGGGTCCAAGAAAGTCAGGTGCGCAGCTTTGCAGCTCAACTTGAGGGCCTACGACTGGTGGGAGGCGAAGAAACAGGAACTCAAAGAGGCTAACCCCAATGCCAAGATCTCGTGGGAGACGTTCAAACTGGCCTTCCTTGAGCAATACATCCCTCGTGCTCTTCGTCGACAAAAGGAAGAGGAATTCATGTCCTTGAAGCAAGGAAACTTGTCCGTTGAAGACTACGATGCAAAGTTCGCGAAGCTTGCGAAGTTTGTCGGGGCCTTTCTGCCGAACACGGAGGCGTGGTGCGAGCACTCCCAGCAAGGCCTGAATGAGGATTTGTATCGGAACGTCATGAACCAAAGATGCCAGACGTACAGGGAATCATATAACGCCGCCCTTGATAGTGAGCGGATCTTCGGTCGAGCATCGCAGAAGGGCGGATCAAGCATCCGCAACAACTTCAACAAGCGTCCTACCGACGCGGGAGGATCTGGTGCGCCAAAGCGCCAGAACACATCCGAGTATCGGGGGCCTCACCCAGGCGTACGGTGCCATCGCTGCGGCAAGATGGGACATCTGGCGGTCGATTGCCGAGGAGGATGCTTAAAGTATGGCCAGCTAGGTCACAAGACAGTCGATTGTCGCATGGAAAGGGCGAACCAACATCCACCAAGGGACGTCCAGAACCAGAACAGGGCGCCTCCCGCCCATGGCGCAAACGCGGTGCCCGTAAACCCATAAAATCGCCAAGGGGCACAAGGCCGAGTCTACGCACTGACTCGGAATGAAGCCTATGCGTCCGACACTGTCGTGACAGGTATACTACTCTATAAAAATATGCCTGCTAGAGTATTGTTCGATTCGGGTGCTATACATAGTTTCATATCTGCCGACTTTGTAAAAGAGAATCAACTACCTATGCAACTTTTAGATATGAATCTTAGCGTTAGCACTCCATCGGGAGTAGATATGTCTGCCACTCAAATTTCTAGGGATGGTTACATATGCATTGGAGGAAGGAATCTATCCTTGGAAGTTATCGTCATCGACGTCAAGGAGTACGATATAATCCTCGGCATGGATTGGTTGGGTGCATGCCACGCAACGATCGAGTGCGCGGAGAAGAGAGTTGTGTTCTGCCTTCCCGATGAAACCGAGTTCTTCTATTCGTGCGGAGCAGCATCAAAGTCGGCAATGATGATATCGGCAATTTCGGCAAGGCGTATGTTGCATTCTGGGTGCAGCGGGTACCTAGCATCAGTTCGAGACACGAGAACGGAGATTGCAAGCACGGCCCAGACTGAAGTCATGGCAGAATTTTCTGATGTGTTCCCAGACGAGTTGCCAGGGATGCCGTCGGACCGAGAGATAGAATTCAGCATCGACACCTTCCCAGACACCCGACCGATATCCAAAGCACCTTATCGAATGGCGCCGGTAGAGCTGAAGGAACTGAAAGCACAACTACAAGAGTTACTAGATCGCAGATATATTTGCCCTAGTGTCTCCCCGTGGGGTGCCCCAGTATTGTTTGTGAGGACGAAGGATGGATCGATGCGGCTGTTTGTCGAATGCAAAGTGGATAGAAAAAATACCAGCGACACATATCATTTCCTAGGAAAAGCCCTAGTCTCTTGGCTTAGCAAGAAGCAAAATTTTGTCGCATTATTAACAACTAAGGCTGAGTATATCGTCGCAGGACGTTGTTGTGCACAATTTTTGTGGGTGAAGCAAACTTTAGAAACTTTGGATTACATTTCACACACATACCCATTTTCTGTGATAATACTAATTCTATTAATTTGACTAAAAATTCAGTATGTCATTCTCGTACTAAGCATATCAAGATTTGACATCATTTTCTTAGAGATCATCAACATAATGGAGATATGGACCTTGTATACATAGACACACAGAATCAATTGGCTGATATTTTTTCAAAACCTCTAGCGAAAGATCGTTTCAATTATTTACGTCGAGAATTAAAAAATTTAGATGCCAATAATATTAAATAATTTTATTTTATTAATTAATTTATTCAATACTCAATAACTGTTTTTGAGACAAGCCTACAAAGAGTCTGTCTGTCACCACGACTACGGTCGAAATGAAGCGGTACTTAATTATTCTTCGGTGAACTCCCGTTAGCTGGAACAGTACTCCTACAGCTAATCTGAAACAGATGTTGAGTAACAAAAATTAATTTATAAAATAATATTAATTATATTATTTAAAGTTTAAAATTACTAAACTTTGAATTAAATATTTGAAATGAGTTGATGAAAAGGATGTAGCCCACAAAAATTTTATTTAAAAACCCAGGAGATCCTTAGGCGAATTCGGCCCGAGTTCTGTCCTAATTCGACCAGAGTTCTGTTGGTGCTGTAAGTTTTTAAGTCAGAACCCGAGGCCTCCTCATCTTCATCTCTTCCAAATTATATCAACACAGCAGCAGCAGTAGCCGAAGGACCCCCCAAACCCTAGCTTTTTTCCACTCCTTTTCTTTCAATCTACGTGGAGAAATCTATCCAAAATTTGGATTCATGCGGAGAATCGTATCCTCTACAACATACTTGATTCTCAGAAGGTATAACTCCTTCTTTCCTCCACTTTCAAATTCTTAGGGTTATCTAGTTTTCGGAAAGAATGCCTAAGGGATTCAATCCTTTCAAGAGGAAGAAGACTAATGCCCGTGAAGAGGCATCGTCTTCCGATTCGAACATGGATTCATCCTTTTCTCCGGTCCAATCGGGTGACGGCGTATCGGATGAATTTTTCTTCAAAACTTATAACCAAGCTTTGCTATGGTATGCCGACTTTGCCATGCGTACAATATGTACAGGCGCTCCGATCAAATGGACTGTATTTCCAGATCATCGTCCTTTATTTAAGGCATTAGGGTTACACCATCTCGTTACCCAACAATTTCCTATAGCTACTAGTACCCTTAGACTATTCTACTGTAACTTCGTATTATACACTTTTACCGTAATAACTCGTGTTGGTGGGATCGATATCGAGTTTGATGATGTGTTACTAGCGAAAAACCTTGGTATTCCAAACGAAGGTGCCCCGCTCGATGACATCACCGACTTCGACTTTCCCGAGGGCACGACTCTTGTTAGTTTCAAGAATGAGCTTTGTGCGCCAGCACGTGCTCGTCCTGGAAAGTTCACCTCCTATAACTTGAACTTGTTTAACTACGAGTTATATGGCATCATCTATTTCACTGTTCTTCTGAAATCTACTTCGAAAGATGATGTCACTGCACTAGAACTTTCTGTCCTATATAACGTTCTTTAGGGGATTCCTTTTTCTGCCCCTAAGACTATCATCCAGATAATGGGTAGATTTTGCGGAAGAGACCGCAATCTCTCTTATGCGATGCTTATCCCTCGTATTTTTTAGCATTTTGATATCGATTTATCCACTTGCGCTCTGGACCCTGAGCCCAAGTTTCTTAAACTTTCTCGTCGTAGCATTGTCACTGCTCCTACACCTCCTACACCTGCTCCTACTGCACCTGTTCCTCCTCAGACCTACCCTATAACTTTTTAGGGTATCCATCAGCACCTTTCAGATATGCAGACTTTCTTTATTGACACTTCCAGGGAACGTGAGTTTCGTGACGTGACTCGGTTCCAGGCTATTGCCAACTCATTTCCCGATCTCTGATTTGCTCAGACGGGTCATTCTGCTAGTTCTCTTCCTAGAGACCCTACTGTATCTAGTTACCGTATTGAGGATGAGGCGGTCCATTCTCTATTCCAGCCAGGGAATGCTAATGATTGGTACCGTAGTTCTAGTGCTACTCCATACACCTCTTGAGCTGGCACATTTGGAGCTACTCCATCCGGACATGGTGGACATGCTGGCACTGCAGATGATGATGACGATTAGGATGATATGTGATTTTAGATATTCTTGTCTAGTTGTCGTACTATTGAGACTGTCTTTATTGTCTTTGTTTACTTGGAAATGCTCTGATATTCCAAGCTAGTATCAGTACTCTTATTATTTATGTGGTTGTGATTTCCTTTGTTACTTTTGTCTGATGAACATGTTATATGCTTTCTTCAGAATATTTTTATTCAGTTTAGCATTATTCCATATTTCTCATAGCATTATCTTTTATTGTGCTTCCATTTAAACTGTCGGTGAAGTATTTTTTGCTTATCATATTTTTTTACTATCTGTGACATTTATACCATGACTCTGATAAATTTTTTATATATCTATATTTTTTGTTTCTTTACTGATTGTTATTTATGTATATATTGCGGGAGAGCTTTCTCTTTGCAATTATTTGCTAAGTGACAACGGAGGAGAAATAAGATCTAACATCTTCGATTATTTCGATTATAAGAATACAGGATATGAATTTTTTGGTACAATTTGTTTTGATAAAGACCAAAGATGTTATATCGGTCAAGGTTTGTTAATTATCAAAATAGGGGGGGTTTGTTGGCCCATTCGTCATGGTCAAACCTGATTTTAATAATTGATCAAACTCTGTCTCGATATACGGAGCTACTCAGATGTTTACTCAAGATGTTTTGGACACTTAGACACTAATCAAGATTGGATATCTACTCAGTTCAAGACCGAAGCTATGTATGCCCCTCGAGTCTGTATTTCTTTATGCACTATAATTTTTACTTTTATTGAGTCTAGGAATATATTGTACACCGAGTCGTACTGGCAAATAGGCTATCCAAAATCGTTTTCAAAAATGACCAATGTTTTGAAAAACATCCCTTATTTATAAAAGCTTCTGAAGGATTTTAAGAAGCCCAAAAATTATTTTTAAAATATCTCTGACCAACCCTGACAGAACTCGTCCCGAGTTCGACAAGAGTTCGGCCAGAGTTCGGTTAGTGAACGTTATATGAACGTTGAATTTTTGAACTTGGTCTCCCTTCAGTTACGGATTGTTACAAAGAGTTTTGTTCGAATTCTGCCCGAATTCTGCCAGAGTTCTGCCTTTGGAAAAATTATAAATAGAGAGGAATTCTGATCATTTCAAATCACTCATTCACTTTCATCTCTTCTCTTCTAAGCTTATGTTTCTTCCAAAGAGTTCTAAAAAGCTTTTATTTTCAAATCCCAAGCCAGTTACAATTCTCTAGTCAATTTGTCGGTACGGTACGGTCTAGAAGATTTCAGAGAAATTATAATCAGAGGCTTGATTGAAGAAAGACTCTTCAAAATTGAAGATGGTCGAGTTTTTCGTATCAAAGCTCGCATATGTAGAAGTTGCAAGGACTTCGTATGTAAACATGCGGGATTTTCCAATAGTGAATTCAACTGGAAGCTAGAGTTCTTCTGACTTGACTAGTCCTCACAAGAGGAAAACCAGTATACATCGTTGTGTTTGCGTTTGCCTTCTGATCTATTTTCTTTACAGTAATTACTTTGTGATTATTGATATTATTTTTGTGATCTAACTGCTAACAAGTTTTTTAATTAGCAATATTCTGTTGTCTAGTCTATTCACCCCCCAGAGTATTCTGGTTTACGATTTCGTTCCTACAGGCCAATCTGGAAAGTTTAGATATCGAGGTGATCGTTCCAGGGACAAAGATACAGATGTGGGGCTTACAGATTCAGTCTGAGTTGATGGATAGAATTAGATCAGCTCAGTATAATGATATGGTCCTAAGGATCATCAGGGAGCATGTGTAGGCAGGGTTGCTAGATGATTTCTCTATCGCTGAAGATAGGTCACTGAGGTACGGTACTAGGTTGTGTATGCCGAGTGGAGAGCTTCGGGAAGAGGTTCTTCAAGAGGCACATCGTTCTCAATACTCTATGCATCATGGAGCCAAAAAGATGTACAGAGACCTGAGAGAGCTCGTATGGTGGTATGGCATGAAGTGAGAGGTAGCTCAGGCTGTATCTCGATGCTTGGTGTGTCGGCAGGTGAAAGTCGAGAGACAGATGCCAGGTAGTTTGCTTCAGCCACTACCCATTCCAGAGTGGAAGTGGGAGTACATCACTATGGATTTTGTGTCCGGACTTCCATGATCTCACGGAAGAAAAGATGTGATTTGGGTTATCCTTGATAGATTAACCAAATCGGCCTACTTTTTGCCTTTCAAAGTGGGATTGTCTACGGAGAAGCTGACAGAGTTGTACATACGGCTGATAGTCAGATAGCACGGAGTTCCTATGAGCATAGTCTTGGATCGGGATAGTCGCTTTACATCTCACTTCTAGAGGAGTTTGCAGGCTAGCTTGGGCACCCAACTCAAGTTCAGTTCCACATATCACCCTCAAAAATATGGGCAGTCAGAGAGGACCATTCAGTCATCGAGGATATGCTTCGCACTCGAGAATACCATCTCCACCTGGTAGAGTTTATATTAACAACAACTATCAGGCCAGTTTAGAGATGTCACAATTTGAGGCTCTATACGAACGGAGGTATCGTACTGCCTTGTCATGGAATGATGTCGGCAAAAGGGTATTGCTTAGCCAAAATATGGTAGGGGATGCAGCTGAGAAGGTCAAGCTGATCAGGGATAGACTATGGGTGGCACAGGATAGGCAGCGACATTGGGTCGATAGCAATCGGAGACCGTTAGAGTTCAAGGTATAGTTTTAGTTCTTGGTTTGTGTTTTCTTGTGATTGTTTCCTTTAGGATTTTGTATTGAGTCTTATTTTGTGACTAGGTTGGCGATATGGTGTTCCTGAGAAATTTTTTGACACGGGACACGATTCGCTTTGGCCAGGGCAGGAAGCTTAGTCCGTGATTCATCGCACCTTTCACCATCTTGAGAAGGTCGATGCAGTGGCATATCGACTAGATTTGCCGCCTATGCTCAAGGGAGTTTATAATGTGTTCCATGTGTCGCAGTTAAGATAGTACGTGACAGACCCTAGCCATGTATTGGACCACTCCGAGATAGAGGTGCGGCCTACTCTCAATAATTCAGAGCATCCTGTAGAGATTCTGGATCGTCGGAAGAAGGTGCTCCGGAACTAGGTTATTTCCTTGGTTCGTGTCGCATGAAGGCATCGCTCTTCAAGTAGTCTACCTGGAAGAGGAAGAATGACATGCGGGAGCGATACCCTTATCTCTTCGAGCCTTGAGGTATTGTTCTCTTTGTTCTTGCTTGAATTTTTGTGCTAGTTTAGAAGGGTAGATTTTTACTACCACAATCCTGGATAGGGCTATTTTTGTTAATTTATATTATTTATATTACATGAGTAGTTATTTAATGAATTGTTGTGAAGGTTTCATTTATTGCTGGTTTAGTTTATTTATTGAACCTTGACTTGTGGACTCAATTAGACTAGATATGACCACTTGAGCCTACATTCTAGGATACACACAACTAGCGACATTTAGGTCATGTTAAGTCTAGTTTTGTTATAAAAATTAATCCAACACTTAGAGCACAACTAACCCTTCAATTAGAATAGACATTTTATAAGGGTTTTAGGGTTTCATTTATGGCTAGTCATAAAGAGGGTTTACTCCTTCCTTTTCATATTATTTTGAGCCTCCATAAACCCTAGAAGGAGCCTCTATAAGCCCCCTTCCATTTCTTTCATTTCCACCATTGAAACTCCTCCAAATTCTCTCAAAACCTTTCCAAATCCTCATCCTACGAGACTAGAAGCTTGGAGGCCAAAGAGCTCGTGAGAAGGAGTTCAAAGGATAAAGAGATTGTGTCAAACTTGACACAAGAGCATCCCTAGAAGGTTTCATTGGGAATCCATCTCCCAATATGTAAACCCTTGTCATTTTTGCATAGTTTGAGCTACATTTTCATGCATGACACTTGTAGGAACACTCACAAGAACTAGGGCTACCCATGGAAAGAAGAGCAAGGCTCTAATCTTTATTTTGGTATATTTTTATTTTGGGTTTTTGTGTCATCCTTGGAGAAATCCGAGCAGAGCCCACCAAGTGTTTGTCAAAATGACAAATAGGCAATTTTCTAGTTTTGTTTTCAGTTTTGCACCCATTGTTAGCTTGGTTGATCATTTGGTAGGCATTTTATTTGATTTTTAAGTTTTTCTTACTAAAGCATATACATATATATGTGTTATCTATGTGTTTTATATATATATGTGTGTGTGTGTGTGTATATAGATAATTACTCACCTCATATGTCGGCGTATGGAGGGGATTATGCAGGGCTTGATGTCACGGAATCAAGCGGCTTTCATCAAGGGGCGCTTGATTGCTGAGCACAGCCTTCTTGCACATGAGATGGTGAGAGATTTCAACAAGCCGGGGGGATGAAGGCTTGTGTGAAGCTGGATTTACGGAAAGACTATGATACGGTCAACAGGGACTTCCTATGCCATCTTATGCTTGCTATAGGGTTTGATGAAAGATGGGTGGCAAGGGTGAGGGAGTGCATATGCTCCCCCACATTTTCGGTCCTCATTCAGGGTACTCTATATGGATGCTTCTCGAGCAATAGGGGACTGTGGCAGGGGGATCCCCCCTCTCCGTACCTGTTCAGTTTGGTGATGGAGTACTTCACTTGTTTGATGGACCTGGCTGTACATAGTAGGAAGATTGTTCCTCTCTTCAGGCAGGTCAAGCCGGTGGTGTCTCACTTGATATATGCTGACGACCTCTTGGTATTCCTGCATCCATCTATGAGGGAGATGAGGGTGTTTTCAGATATTATGGAGGAGTTTGGAAGGCTGTCCGATCTGAAGCTGAATAGGAAGAAGAGTAGGTTCTATTTCAGCTCTCAGTGCACCCTCAAGGAGGAACGGGCCCTTGCTCTAGGAGTGGAGAAAGAAGAGTTACCGATGAAGTTTCTGGGAGTTCCATTGACGGTCAATTATGCCAGGGATCAGGATTGTCTCAGCCTGGTAGATTTTGCCCAAAGGAGAGTGGAAGGCGGGCAGGCAGGCAGCTGGACGGTCCTTTGGTGGCCGTATTGAGCTGGTGAGGTCTGTTATCTCTGGCATCATTATGTTCTGGTTGCAGTCGATTCAGATTTCGGTAGCTACCATAAGGAAAGTGGAGTCTATTTGTGCTAATTTCATCTGGAGAGGAGGTATACATGCGATTGCTTGGGAACAACTCTGTCGGACTCGAAAGGAAGGAGGAGTGGGGTTGCGACCTCTTCGGGCGGTTAGAAAGGCATCTGGGGTACGGATGGCATGGCAATTCATCACGGAAGGTTCCCTTTGGGCAGAGTGGATGGCTAGCAGATATGTGCGGCGGATAAATTTCTGGCAATGCAGGATTGATAACAATTTCTCGATCTCATTTAAGGCTATCCTTAGGTGCAGACCGGTTCTACAGTCCGCTATTTGTAGGATTATGAAAGATGAGGCGAATACTGATCTCTGGCTGGACCCATGGATGGGAAATGACTCCCTTCTGGAGATCTTGGGTACTCAGTGGGACAGAGAGACGAACCGGGGGGTAAAATGCAGTCAGATCATCAGGGATGGGAGTTGGAGGCCCAAGGAGTATCCATTCACGGCTCAATTTGGAGAGGCGATTCATCGGATCTCTATCGATACTAGCCAGCCTGCAGACACCTGGAGTTGGGTTGCTCCTGGTTCGGTTGGAGGGTCCGGGACATTCAGTTTTAAAAGTTACTATAATCTTGATCGGCCTCCACATGACAGGATTGTGGAGTATGACTTCATCTGGGCGAAGGGGATTGCCCGCAAAATGCAACTCTGCTCATACAGACTTCTTCTGGGCAGGTTGATGATGTGGGACAGACTTATCAAGTTTGGGATACAGATTCCAGACCCGAAGTGTGTACTCTGTATGGGCGAAGCGGAATCTATGGGCCACCTATTCTTTGAGTGTCTGTTGACTTGGCACATCTGGACGGAGCAGTGTATGCGATCTATGGATGGAGTTGGTAGTGCCAGAGATATCCGGGGGATCCTCAGCTGGATCAGAGACCGCCGAGGCATGGATCCTGGTTGGACCAAGATGGCTAGAGTTAGACTTGCAGCATCAGTTTGGCATGTCTGGAGGGAGCACAACAGACGTATCTTTGAGGAGCTGGTTACTCCGCCAGCAGGAATTCTATATAATATAGAATTCGATGTAACTGTAAAGGCCCCTTAACTAGAGAGGGAGATGTGAGAATAGTTTATTGTAATACCTTTACTGCGATTTGCATGGAATAAAATTTACCCTTATTCTAAAAAATATATATGTGTGTGTGTGTGTGTGTGTGTGTGTGTGTGTGTGTGTAGGTATAAGAGTATTGGGGCTTGATGTTCACTGTTATAGTAAACTAATTGTGCATAACAGGTTAGTGAGTTCCCCTTTGAGTGTAGGTGAAGAGTGTTGCCACTTGGTGTGACTGTGGGGGTGTCCTGTTAGAGTATCAGTGAGCTACAGCAATATCAGTGAGCTACAGTATGTATCAGTGATGTCCTTGGCTGTAGACCTTAGCCTTCGTGCCACTGTTTTGGTTACTGAATGATGTGTTTGAGGATTGGCCTTCGGGCCAGTGTTCTGTGCATCTAGGCCACCCTAGCCATAGGCCATTTGTGTGTGCCTTACCACCACACAAGGTCAGACAACTGGGGCAGAGGGTAGGAGCCTTGGCTAGGCCTGCGTTCGAAGGAAGGATCCTGTTTGGTGTTGCCATATGGCCATGGGCCTATGAGCCAATACCCCCAATATACTAGTCCCTGTATCAGTAGGGAATTTGAGAGTAAGGAGATGTGAGGGGGATGTAATGTGGACTTTGAGTTTTTAAGTGTCTTTGAGAATGGGTTTATCAGTTAGTGAAGGGGACTGTCCTTGAGAGTCAAGGTAACTGTCAAATGGAGAGGAGAAGGGATTGTGAGTGGTCAAAAATGACAGTGTGTGCTATATGGCTACTTAGCCACTGTTTAAGGGTATGACAAGTGCTAGACATTTGACCATATAGAATTTTCAGCGAACAGCGTATATATCAGTGGTAGGTATCTGGTTTTAGTAAGTGCGTGTGTGAGAGTGTCATGTGTGTGTTCAAACATGGGAATAGGGTGAGTAGCAATAGGATTTTAGTAGCATGTCAATCCTACTATCAAGTGACCATGAGGTCTTGGCCATTGCTTGCACTTGGCAGCAACTTAAGTTTCTCTAGCAACAACTGCTTGGGCAGCGCATTAGCAGCAGGCACAGGCCAATGCAGAGCTACATTAGCAACAGCAGGGGATAGCCCCCAGCTTTAGTTGGAGAGTAGATAGGCCAATTGGCCTATTCTCAATGTGCCTTTGCACATGGCCTTGGCATTGACCATAGCCACTTGGCCACAGGACTGTATCAGTCAGGTAATTACTGTATCAGTAAGTATCAGCAAGGTTTGGTCAAGGGGAGTGTCTTATTGTATCAGTAAAGTTTAGTGAGGGTGTCCTTGGATCAGTGAAGTAAGGGTATTATAGTGAGTTAGGGTATGTATCATTTAGGGTACATGAGTTAGAGTATAATATCAGTATCAGTGCATTTGAATCAGTGTGTCATAGTGTATGTCACTTCCTGAGTGATTAGAGTATGTGTCGGTCCTAAATGTATTAGTGAGTGATTATCTAATTGAGTATCCTAGTGTATGTGTTAGAGATGGTATGAATTACACACATGTATGTGAAGGTGAGGATTTTAGCCATTGTGGCCAGGCCTTTTGGCTAGTGCAACAGTGCACTTGGCAAATTGCATTAGCAGTACTGCAGTGCACTTGGCAGCATTGCCATTGCCTCATTAGCAGCAGTTGCAGGCATATTACAGGCTGCACAAGCAGCAACAGGGGATTCCTTTTCCCCCTCTGTTTTGTTTGTGTTTGACCATATGCCCATTTTGGCTTAAGATTGAGGAAGAAGAGTTAGTATCAGTAAAGTGTTTTAGGGTTGGTCTTGTGAATAGGTTGAGAGGAGGGATATGGTTAGGAGAGTCCTACCAAAGGTTATGAGATGAGATAATAAGATATATGTTGTATTTACCTAGAAAAGGTGAATGAAGGTTTTATCTGTAAGTGAGATGCCTAGATAAGTAGGTAAGAAGGTCACCTATCTAAATTAAAGTAGGGTGTTACCTAGATATGTAGGTAATACATATATGGATAATCTATAGATAGATAGGTAAGGTAAAGGGTTACCTAAGTTAAAGAAACCCATGAACAGGGTATAGGGTAAATATCTCATAGGGTAAATATTGAACGAAGGTAATATCCTATATATGTATAGATAACATAGGTGTCTAGGTAGGTAATAACTTGAAATAGGTTGACCTAACCTAGATTGACTTAGTTTGACTAGGGTTTGACCAAGATTGACCAGTTGACTAAAAGCCAACTTTAAGTCGAATTTGACCTAGAATGGACCTAGATTGCATATCACACACTAGAAAACCATGTTTAACACTATTAAACCCCAATTAACAATGTATATCTCATCTATAGGTCTTGTGACTCCACTTGGAGCCTCGATTAATATTGAATGCTTAGGACCGCAGGCGAGTACATTCTTTGATAGTTTTCATTGTTTTGATACTTTCTATATCTATTCAGTTGTAGTATTTTACTTGATTCTCGACATGAGGATACACGGACTAGTATATGTTGAATCTCGTCAAGAGATGTTATTCCTGGCTAACCTGGTATATTGGTACTTGTTCGATATTGTTTTTTGTACTTGTATAGACACCAATTTGGGAGTGGGCTAGCCCCTTGCTTCTTGAATCCCGTGTCATAACGTGTCATGGTTGGATTCATTATACTATTCGTAGGATTGGAGAGTCATTAGAGTTTATGTGATCAAAACCCTACTTGTTTACTCGCTTGTGCATAGCTTACCCTCGCCACACATAGGGTGTAGCCTGGCCTTATACTACTTGTGCATAGCTTTCCATTGTGGCCGGCCTGATCCACCATACTCGTACTTGTTCATAACCGGTAAAATGGAATAGCCTAATCAGGAGCCAAGCCGATCACATAATACTCTAATATCTCAAGGCACCGTTTATACCTTATATTATACTCAGATTGCATGTGTTACTTTATATTCTAGTTTACAGTATATTTCTCATACCATGACATGATTATCTGTTATCTTGTACTTTTTACTTCCAATTTTGATATTCTATAATGTATTCTATTCTAATTGTTTATTATAGCATTTGTTAATTTAATGGAACTACTGTTGACGGTTGTACTTCACTCCAATTCTGACTGGATATTATTTTTCAGAGGATTTAGAGCATGATTGCACAATTTCTATGGATTTGGGATAGATGGTGACACGGATCAGGACTTGCCTGTGGAGCTGGTGCTCATAGGGGATGCACCTCCAGTAGTGACTTAGTTTAGCTAGGTTTTGCTGGATTTGTTTCCAAATTGATACATTTGGGTCTGTATTATTATTTTGGATCATACTATGTCTAGACTTCTAAAATTGTTTGGTTGTGACTATACTACTATTTTAGACTCTATCTTTATCATCTTTTATCATCTATCAATCTATCGTGTTTATCTTCCTTAGAATTGTGATTGAGTTATATTTCATATATCATATTCCTCCGTACGGAGATGACAGGTTATATTCATTATTGTTGTTAGATGTTAGATGACCTATACAGCGTTCTACCACCGATACTGCGGCGTAGGCTGGACGTACCCACGTGCTCGTGCCTCCAAATCGGATGCGGGTCGTGACAATATCCAAAAACCTATGAACACCTGAAATCACTTCAACTTAGAGTCCATGCCTCCCAGTGCACATCTTGCTGCGGTGAACCTGCAGTCTCTATAATCTAGATAAATGGCAGTAATACGCAACCACCCCACCATAGTAGGTCATCGAATAGTCTCTCAACCTTATCCATAGGGATTACAAAGGAGTGTTAGAGAATTGAAATGGTTTATCTAAGGGGACTAAAAATATTAGTTATTGGTGATAGAGCCCCTAAACAAGGAGTTTATTAGTTATTAAGAAACAACAGTAAGGCAAAGAGACTACAAAAACAAATCTTGAACAGGAAACAAGCAAGTTTTAGGAAAGTCTAGATGCTAAGAGAGAAGATAAAGGAAGGATTGGATTGTGAATTGCGATCCACAGTCTTCACTACAAAAAACTCTCGATCTTCAGTATTCATTCGAAACTGGAATCGCCATAACTTCTTCAGCTGTTATGAGGTAGGCCCGTCCCTACGATAGTGCTCCATACGGTTGCTGAGTCTGAAAAGGTAGGTCCCTCAACTAAGGTCCTTGAGCTTCTCGTGCTTTTCCAAGGGCAATGCGATCAATGGCCCGCTGGCAATCCTTCATCCGGTGGGCAGACGATCCGTATAATAAGCATAGTTCCAATCTCTTGTGGCACTCATTGAAGTGAAGACATGGGCAGCGGCAAAAAGCACAAATAGTTGCCGTCTTAGTCTATCTTTGATGACGTAGTTGAAGAGGCACCGTTTGAGTGTTGAGATGCTTTACGGGTCCAGATTAGTTTCTACCTCCGTTATAAGTCTTGATGTCTCTCTTCGACTTCAGTTTTTTGTCTCGTTCTTCTGTTCGTGCTACTTTCGAGATCTTCTTGTGTGAGCATACTCGAATGGTGGCTTCAATCTTCAGAGGAGTCAGATCCTCAAAGACTTGAACGATCTTTAGAAGTGGCGGTTCCACGTTCACGATCCGCTCATCGGTATAAAGAATGCACTCGGTGTCGGGGATGTCCATAGGTCCAAGATTCTAAAAATTAGAAGTCCTCTCTAGAGCGCATCTACAAGTCTGGCTTTGAAAAGGACGGCCTGCTCCCTATGGGTATCTAGGAATTCCTGAAACATCTCCATCAACTAAGTACTATCAATAGCGATAGTCAGGGCGATAGGAGGAGGTGGAAGCTCTGGCGACTTGAGTGCAGTAGGCTAAGTGGTCTCGGTGTTCCGTGTATGAACCATCCTGTAATAGAAAAGTAAACGGTTGATTACTATATCCTATAAAATAATAAGCAATTAAGTAATAATAAGTTTAACAAAAAATTAGTAATAATAACCATAACCATTTTTCTCCGATGCTATGCTATAATGAGTTTTCTTTAGTCTAATAGTACTCTAAGGCCTAAATACTTTAAAGATTAGACCTGTATGGGCCACCACTAAAAACATGTCATGACCTGCTCCCAAATAATCGGATACAGTCGGACACGCCCAGCCTTCGTTGGTAGACACAATGAAGTAAGTTGTACAAGTCTAAGGAAAACTCCAAGTAGTATCATAAACATAAATCATCAGAACATCTATATGTCCCAGAGAATCACTATACTAATAGTCATTATTACAACTTAAAAAAATACCAGAGACAAATCTGGTAGCAAGAATAAAAGAGAACTAATAATACAAATATCCAAAGTAAATCACTAACAAATCTAGGAGCTAAAACTAAATCTCTGCAGCTCCTAAGTCCTGAGTCATGGCTCTATCTTGCTTAGCTAAGGTCCCGGGCTCTGGACCATAAAATATTAGACAAGATCCACAAGTTCACCTACAACATATCCAGTCAAGAGCGAAGCAAAGTACAATCTATAATAATGAAATAAGTATAGCTTATGAACAATGTAAATAGACGAGAAAACAGGATGAACATGAAGCTGTAAATATATAATCTAAACTGAACATGAAACATGTATCAAAATATCCTGACATGTGATTTGAAATAGCTACTATAATATATAACCGACTGGAGAAAGATCATAAAGCAAAAGTAATTACACGACTAAAAATCCTACGTGCACGGTGTGAGACCTAAGATATCATATAATGTCCTAGGTTGGGCTTTGGTCACATATCTGCAGTATTTTCCCTTCTCCAGATACAAGTAAAAGATCATGAACCAGAGTTTAAGACCAAGTCGTGTAACAATGTGTCCAATATGAAAAGAACATGACATAAAGTAAATATAAGCCCCCTGGATTTTAGGGATCTTTTTAAATTTTTAATGAATTAATTTATAATAGATATTTTATTTATAATTAGTTTTGATCATTAAATATACTTTTTTGTGACTTTAATTTTTGAAGTGCCAGGGATGTCAATCTCTCAAAATATTCTTCATGAGTTTTGATTTAGACAAGTTTATCTTCATGTTGATATATCATGTCCCACTCAAATTATTCCCTTGTTTTCTATTTACATCGTACAACTTTCAGATCAATTTTGGTCAAATAACCATCTACCGTAAAACCTGACCTAACTTTCAATTTAATTTCAGGGCCCGACATCGATCCAACATAATCGACCCAATATTTGGTTTCAACCGATTTTAAGATTACTACGCACATGCCACTTGCGTGCCATCCAACTGAGCTCCCGTATGCTACTATTTTATCAATGATTATAAATGACTTAATTTGTAATCATAACCATACCTAGCCCAATCTTGACCCAACCTAACCCAAACCACTTATGAATCTCATGACACACCCTAAACACACAACACCATTCCATTCCTATAAAACACCAAGTGCACAAAGCAAACTCACCCCTAAGCCTAATGGCCAAAATTATTACCCATAAAGGCTAGAGGAAAATTCCCTATTAAGACACTCTCATCCTCACCATTCAAAACTCACCCTTTTTGGCCAACGCAAGAGATGGCTTAGGAAAGCCACCTATGACACACCCTCTCCCACGATAATCCTCCTTCAATAACACAACTCTACTTTTACTTTTGAAGAGATTCCTTAGCATTCTCCCTCTCCCTCTACTTTTTCTAAACACACAGCCACACCCTTAATTCATAATAACACACATCTCCTCTCTCTCTCCTTCGTATACACACCCACAGCAGCCCTTGGCCAAACTCCCCTCCTCCAGAAACCCTAACTCCTTTCTTCTTCATCATTCTCCATCCCCTCCTCCTTCACATTATTTTTCTTCTTTTCCTCCTTCTTCCATTCTTCTTCTTCTTCCTACCTCCACCCTTCCTCTCCTCAGCTGCTACCGCCATCACGTTTTGCTGCTATTGTCCTCGAGTTTGTAGCTGCTATCGTACCACCAGCAACTGTCGCACCATTTAAGTCAGACACGAAGTCCCTACATACGAGGTCGATCGTTCCCCGGGGAGCCCAGCATGCGAGGCTCCATACAGTTGCACCTTGTACAGCAGCCATTGCCACGTTCGCTGCTGTTGCAACTACCCGTGGTATCCCACCTCTTGACATAGTGCATCGGTAGCCACTGTGCAGCCGTGTACTACTTTGCACATAGTCGTGCACTGCCCCACGTATTCCTTCTGAGTGCACTCCCTGTGCTCACCCCACATGCGAAATTGAAGCCACTGCTATAGCAGCTATTATCGACGGGGTGGCTCATCGTCGGCCACCCCGGGTCACCCAACCATGATATTACACCATCGTGCCCAACCAACATTAGTCGTGGGTTACCAAGCAGCCACCACCCGCGATCAGGGAATCAATTTCGACTCCGGAACCTAGTTTTCGTGGAGATGCACGAATTTGGTCAAAAAGTATACTTTATGATGGCCACTTCGTACACGTTTTTTGGGCGATTTGGACGTTGGATCGTCGAACTCTTTCTTTCGTTGCAATCTCGGTATATAGCTCTATCTCCACCAACATTTTCAGCCGTTGATTCATTCATTTGATAGGTCAGAATTGGCCACCAAGTTGCTTAAATAATTGTATTTATTTTGGACAGTTTTGTGGAGCCAACTTTGTGGATTTGTTTTTCCATCATTACAGCTCCATTTGACGTGCTAATAGTTCTTATGCACAACTGGTATAACCAACTTCTTGTCAATAAAATTTTATTCCATTGTGAGGTCGTTTGATTGGTTGAATTTGACGCCAAAGTTGGCCGTCCGAATTCGTAATTCCTAACTTGTAAAATTCTAATTTTGGACCCGGGACTCCAGATTCTAATTCTGACACCACCAATGGACTGGTGATATCGTTCTGGCTCGAATTCATATATAGTTTGCCAGATTTGGAGGACGTTGACCCGATACGTATTTCGGTACAAATCGGGCCCTACATTTCGAGTCAACAGGTCATTTTGAGATCGACTCATCGGAATTCAAATCTGGATATATTGTTCGGTTTGCATCGTCATTCTGGACTCGAAAAAAAACATTGCTAAATTTAGTGGACTTGGGCTCCAGCATGCATTTCCATGCAAACCGGATTCCAACGTCCGAGTCAACGGGTCATCTTGAGATTAGCTCATCGGAATCTAATTCTGGATATACTTTTGGGTTCGTATCGTCATTCTAGACTCGTAGATATATAGGTTGCTAGATTTTGAAGACTTTGATCCTGACATGAATTTCGGTGCAAGTGGGTCCAACGGTGGACCATATCTTGACCCAAATTACCATTTTGCCCCTGTGTCCAGAAATAGACTTATGGGTAGTCTATCTTTGCTATTTTACTTATTTCGAGAATGTCGATGATGTTTGTTTCAGCATCTGATGACGTTCATGGAGACTCCTATGTTGCTACCCTTCCTAAACTTGACGATTTGGCGGCAGGACATTATCGTCTTATTGCTTCACCCTAGGCAAGATACCTTGCCATACTTTTTTCTATTTACACTATTCATATATACTCTTGTGTTGTTATTTGGTGACAACGATAGTGTGTATCCAAGGATGACTTGGGTTTTATCGATGATGGCACCGATGTTATGGGTGCTTGCGTGTGTGACTTAGTGTTAGTAGATGTACCCGAAAACTATGAAGTTATCCCAATAAATTCTATGACTTGTAACGAGTTAGTACACTGTACTATGAGTGAGGATTTATTATGTTGGTGCGAGCTTATGTATTCGACTGATCAACAGTACAAGCGGATCGTGTGTCGATACATATAGAGTTAGATGGTGTCTAGGTTAGAGAATTGCATTGAGATATGGATTGTCTGAGTCGTCGATACAACTTGTACATTTTCTGGGGTAGGGAAGATAATGAGTAAGTGCATAGGACAGACAGTTATTTTATTTTAGCCTCAGTGGAGACACAGTTGTGGGCGTGGGTACCCGGTTATGGGCCATACTTACATTAGGGATATGTCCGGCAACGGCCACTAGCTGCGTGCTAGGTACGGTCGGAAGATATACTAGTGCATGTATGTTTACATCGGCTCGTGATCCGACTTTGGCCTGTGTTTCGATCCAAATTCTTTATTCACCTACCCATATGCTCCAAAGTCGTCTTCAACATACATTCACATAGAATGGTTAGTTCGTGTACCAATGTCAGACCGTATTATGGGACAATGTTTTATCATGGGCTGGTATACCATCCATTGATCACGATTGGTTAGAGATATGGTTTGCTGATTGATGACTGGATATTGGACCATGTTATGATTCAGGTTGTTTATTTTATTCGGTCCATATTACGGCATGCATTTATGTATCTTGTTACGTCCCGCTTAGGACCTGGTGATCTCTCTAGGTACTTTCTGAGCTGTTAATACAGAGTAGCTGGGCAGGTGCTGTGTGATGCATCGAGGTTTCCGATATGTGTGTGTGTGTGTGTGTGTGTGTGTGTGTGTGTGTGTGTGTGTGTGTGTGTGTGTGTGTGTGTGTGTGTGTGTACGTGTGTGTGTGTCTGTGTGTTCATTGGTATTTCCATTTGCTCTTTTCTGTACATATTTTACCTTTATTTGTTTCATGCTACTATATAGCGTATTATTTCTAAGCTATTTTCTTCCTCGATCTTGTTCGAACATGTATATTAATGGGTGGCCAACTTTAATATATCATGTTCATTCTTGGTATTCATTTCATTACCGTGGATTAAGATATAGATGATCAGTTACTTTTAGTACCATTAACAGCATAGTACGTCTAAGGATAAGTCCATTAAATTAAGAACTTATCATAGATCGCATTAGCTAGCACGCTAGTGTCTTAAGTTTCGATATATTTTAGAACTGGGGCGTGACATGATTTTGTGGTGGCCTATACAGGTCGAGATAAATTGTTTCGGTTATGTTACTGTACCGAACGAGACTGTATTAGTATTATATATTAGAATCTCAATCCACTACTGCTATTGAAAATTCCTTCGACTTCTATTATCTCCCTTGAAAATTTGTATTTGTGCTCAATCATATAATTCTTGAATTCATATTTATATATTATCGTCTTTTCTCCCTCGGAAGGAAGAACACTTACGTTGACGATCACTTCGTCATTATCTTATTATTGATTGCGACTAAGGTAGATAGAATATCTTGTAGGTAATTATTTAGGGTATATAGAGGTTTGGATAGACATTACTATTAGATGTACTGATACGATATGAATGACAATTCTATCGAGGTTTAGTTCCTATAGGGAAATTTCTCGTGTTGAATGACTTGTTGAGCCACAAATTGGTGATTCGGCAACATCATGTAAAATTATCACATTGAGTTAGAAAGTTTTACATGAAGGATATAGTAACCCATGCTTGACAGGACTAGGTGACTAGCTAAGGTGTGTAGGCTTGTATAGACACTCCACCAAGATAAGATGTGGAATAGAGTATAGTACCAGGCTTAACCCTAACAGAAAATATGAGGATCACTAAACTAAACGATGTCGCCCTTGTCTAGGCTAGCCTAAGTTGGAATAGAAGTTAACGTGATCCACCATAGTTGATTAGAAGAATATGAAGGTTCCTTGATCATAAAGGATGAGATAAGTAGGAATACGACTCGAAGGAAGACAGACACAGTTTAGATTGAAGACTGCAAACCTGAAGGACGGTAGAAAATAGAGTTCGAGGATTCCGACGGAATAAAACAAATTGATGAAGCATGATGATCATGACTAGAAATAAACCCTTGGAGTTACGTTACACAAAAGTTTGTGGAATTTTTATGTAGAGGATATAGAATTCAGCGGTATGATATAATAGAAAAAGAAATTTTCTTGGATTATAAGGAACTGCCCTAGAAAGATTATGTATTAGAAATAAACATGATCTAGGAATAAGTAAGACTAAGTTAGACTAGTCAAATAACTCTATATTGGATGAGTCAAACCTTGCATCAGCTATTGGAGATAGGGACTAGAAGAATGATTAATAAAGCTAGACTATGATAGAGGTACTAGATATAAGTACTTATTTGACCAAGTCTTAAATTTTTCTTAGCAGATAGTTAGGCGTGCTTGTGAGAAATGTACAATTGCTTATGGATAGATAAGGTAGAACATTGGTTAGGCTGTTATTGGATATGACTTGAGGCTCGTAAAGGTATAGCATGGAGTTTTAGGTTGATTAAGTTTAAGAATTGATCATGATCTTTGATGATTAATCGTAGCCAAGGGTCTACGAATAAAGCTAGTACCGTACCAAAAGAGGAAGACTAGTAAACTCTTTATTAATGCAAGATAGTTAGTGACCATAGAGGAATGACAACTGGAACTTTGTGTTGGGTATACAAGAAGAGAGAATTACAACGAACGGTACGTTTAGTCTGAATAAATAAAGATGAATAAGATTGGAATTTTAGAAAAAGTTATCAAGACGGCGTTATGACCATTATTATCTATGATGACATAATGAGGATTACAGAGAGAACTATACCTCAAGCAAGATCTTGAAATTGAGATCCGATAAAGAACGAGGAGATTATCTCGAGGAGATAGATGATACAAATTTATGACACATAAAGGTAAGGTTAGAAAAATGATAATAAAATGCGAGGATGTTGATATGGAAAATTGTAAGCACCTGAACAAGATTATGGCATAAGATGAGAAGAAAGGATTTCAAGTTGGAGAGGTAGAGTAATCATAAATAGTTTAATAAATAGAATCTAGAGCTAAGTAATTACATAGTGGATGGCAAATTTCTTGAAGATGGAGATATTTCATAGAGGATAAGTTAAGAATTAAATATTCAAGAATTGAAGACGTTTAAAGACCTTGGCATATTACATTATGAGCCACTTGATATTGAGTTAGCAAAAAATTCAATTGAGAAGAAATAGAGCATACTAATAGAAAGTAGATGACATTAAGGACTTTCGAATGCTATGAGTTTGATTTTGGATTAAGATTGGTTAGCCGAATTTGATGGATCATATGTTATCCTAGGAACCTGATAGATAGGCCAAATCATAATATAAACTAGTGTGCAATTAGCTCAGCCTGTTTGATTTTTGGATTATTCTAAGTGACTTCCAGTATTTTCTTTAGATGTATCCATATTCTTTTTTTTCCTACTTTTAAGCTCGTAAATCACAGTTGCATGATTTAGCATTTTATCATTCTAAAAAAATACGATTAGGAAGATCATATTCTTTTCTAGCCATGTCTTAATTTTAAACCAAAACCTTAATTTTATGCCTCTTCTGTCCAATGATCATATTACCCTAGAATTAATTCCTTTCAAATTTCTGATCAAGTATCTACCTAGTCGTGCCTTATTTTTGTGGAAAAATATCTTCTGGAACTTTACAAAACTCACCGTACCATGATCTGCAACTTCTTTGTTCACGATTCTCTTGATCTTGTTTACAAATCCCTCTATGACACCTCCCTCCAATTATGTCTAACCAGGTGAATTCCTTCTAACATGCTGAAGCCCTGAGCCATATAGGAGTAGCACTAAATTGATAGTAATCCTTTATAGAGTCAATGACTAATAGTACCATGATGGTACCGAGGATTATTGCAGACTGTAATACCTATATTGCGGTATTCCTTTCTAGAACCTTGCTAGTAGAATCACGACCATGGCCTTGTTGTTGTATTTATAAAGTTGTCGTGCATTTAGAATTTAGTAGGATATGCACCCTAGGTCTTAGTGAAATCAGCATCCACATGAACCATCTACAACTAGTCGTACTTGACTCCTTAGATATTAATCTTTTATCCTTTATACTATGTCTTATTATAATTTTGAGGACAAAATTCTCGAAGGTGGGTAGGTTGTAAGCCCTCTGAATTTTAGGGATCTTTTTAAATTTTTAAATGAATTAATTTTTAATAGATATTTTATTTATAATTAGTTTTGATCATTAAATATACTTTTTCATGAATTTAATTTTTGGAGCGCCAAGGATGTCAATCTCTCAAAACGTTCGTCATGACTTTTGATCTAGACAAGTTTATCTTCATGTTGATATATCATGTTCTACTCAAATTTTTCTTTTTGTACTCTATTTACATCGCACAACTTTCGAGTCAATTTAGGTCATTTGACCATCTACCGTAAAACTTGACCTAACTTCTAATTTAATTTCAGGGCTCCACATCGATCCAACCTAATCGATCCAATATATGGTTTCAATCTATTTTGCTATTACTATGCACATGCCACTTGTGTGTCATCTAATTGAGCTCCCACATGCTACTATTTTATCAATGATTATAAATGACTTAATTTGCAGTCATAACCATACCTAGCCCAATCTTGACCCAACCTAACCCAAATTAACCCAACCCAAACCACTTGTGACTCTCATGACATACCCTAAACACACAACACCATTCCATTCCTACAAAACACCAAGCACACAAAGCAAACTCACCCCTAAGCCTAATAGAAAAAATTATTACCCATAAAGGTTAGAGGAAAATTTCCTATTAAGAAACTCCCATCCTCACCATTCAAAACTCACCCCTTTTGTCTACGCCCAAGATATAGCTTAGGAAAGCCACCTATGACACACCCTTTTCCACAATCAATCCTCCTTCAACAACACCACTCTACTTTTTCTTTCGAAGAGATTCCTTAGCACTCTCTATCTTCCTCTACTTTTTCTAAACACACAGCCAAACCCTTATATTCATAATAACACACATCTCCTCTCTCTCTCCTTCGTATACACACCCACATCAGCCCTTGGCCAAACTTCCTTCTTCCTTAAACCCTAACTCCTTTATTCTTCATCATTCTCCATCCCCTCCTCCTTCACATTTTCTTTTCTTCTTCTCCTCCTCCTTCTATTATTCTCCTTGTTTCTACCTCCATCCTTCTTCTCCTTAGCTGCTACCGCCATCACGTTTTGCTGTTGCTGTCATCGTATTTGTAGTTGTTGCCATGCTACTAGCTACTATCGTGCCACCCAGGTCGGACACGAATTCCCTACACACAAGGTCGACCGCTCCCAGACGAGCCCACTGTGTGCACCCCCGTACAGTTGTACCCCGTGCAGTAGCCACGACCGCTGCTGTTGCAGCTACCCGTGGTGGCCTACCTCTGGACACAGCGGCGGCCACCGCACAGCTGTACATTGCTTCGCACACAATCGCGTACTGCCCCATGCATTCCTCCTGCGTATACTTCCCGTGCTCACCCCGCGTGCAGTATTGAAGCCGCTACTATAGCAACTATTATCGATGGGGACAGAAAAGCCTTTATTCTTGTAACCGTCAAGATACCCATTTCTTGACGATTTTTCTTCGTCAAGAAAAGCCTTTATTCATGTAGTGGGGTGGCTCACCGCCGGCCACTCCAGGTTTCCCAACCGCGATATTGCACACCGTGCCCCACCAGCAACAACTGTGGGTCATCAAGCAGCCACCACATACGACTAAGGAATTGATTTTGACTCCGAAACTGAGTTCCCATCGAGACGCACGAATCGTGCAGTCAGAAAGTGCACTTCGTGATAGCCACTTTGTGCATATTTTTGGGCGATCTGACCATTGGATCGTCGAACTCTTTTCTCTATTGCAATCTCAGTATATAGCTCTATCTCCACCTAAAATTTTAGTCGATAATTCATTCATTTGGTAGGTCAAAATCGGCCACCAAGTTGTCTAAATAATTGTATTTATTTTGGACAATTTTGTGGAGCCAACTTCGTAGATTTGTTCCTCATTCATCGCAGCTCCATTTGACGTGCCACCAGTTTTTGTGCATAACCGGTATAACCTGAAGTACATGTAGACAACTCTAGAGGGGGTGAATAGAATATGTGTCGATAATAGCCAATTAAAAATAACTCTAGTAATGTTCACCCAACAAAAATAATAATCAGAGTATAAGTGCGGAATATAAATAGAGATCAGAGAAGCATACACAGACACAACTATTTTTAACCCGGTTTCCCTCGGGGAGGACTAGTCCAGGCCTGATAACTCTAGCTCAGGATTGAAATCTACTATTTGTGAAATAGCGTACAACCACGTGCCTTTACTCAGTAGAGCTCGCCAACTTCTTACAGATTCGCAGATGGCGAGACTTAGAATTGTCCAAGTGACTTCTTTTGGAACTCTTACACACAAACTTCTAGTTGACACGCACTTAGCATCTTGGGAGCTTGGGAAGTTTTGTGGCTAGTAAGATGAGAAGAATAAGCTCTTGAATGTATAGGCTATTTCAAGAAAAGATGAGAAGATTGGATGATTAAAAAAAGAGAAATCAAGGCCTATATATAGTCTAGAGAGGCAGAGTTCGGCCAGAACTCTGTCCCAAATATTCAAATTTTGGCCGTTGGACAACTAGCAACCAGCAAACCCTAAAAATTAGGTCCTGAAATTAAGGGAGCAGAGTTCGGCCCGAACTCTGTATGGGGCAGAGTTCGGCCCGAACTCTGTCTCCTTGAGGACAGAATATTCAATGGGCTGTTTGGGTTTGACAGGTTTTTGGACTTTTATTTGTGGAGCTTTGGGTGTAAAGTCTAAGGTTGAGATACTTAGTGCGACTCATCTTACAATAGCCTAGACTCAATAAAAAGTAAAATGAAGACTTAGAGAATAAGTAAATAGCAGCATGTCATAACAATCGTCGATGATGTTCGTCTTGAGCTGATGTGTGGTGATTGTCTATTTTTGGAGATTTGATGTAGCTTGATGTGTCAAGTTGGATCATGGCAGATATCTTCTTGTTTATTATCAAGATTAGCTTGACTGCAATCTAGTTTGGGTCAACAATCTCTCCCATTTTGATAATTGACAAAAATATGATATTTGCATGTCGGAATATTTATACCTGGACATATAGAATAATGATAATAGCTCCCCCGTATGTTAACATGTCGGCTCCTCCTTAATTGGATATGTCCTGAGACATGTTCTAATCCAAGTGTCACGACCCGCACCCGCTGTAAGGGCACGTGTGCGTAACAACGCCCAGCCCTCACCGTAAAAACAGCATGGAACGCTGTAGGTTTTCTACTCTAACAATAGTTTATATATATATCAAAAACCTGTCGAGAATATGGTCAACTCTGAACGGAGGACAAGCAATGAATATATATGAGTACTCAATCACAACTCTAAGATGATAAAGTAAAGACAGAAAGATAAAGACAACAAGACGATAAAATAATAACCTGTCAAGTCCAAATACAAGAATATATACAAGTCCAAGTCTCTAATACAATCCATAATAATAATAGTCTCAAAAGTAGCTGGAGACAAGGTCCAGTACAAAAGACCTACTCTAACTAAGCAATAGGTAAGGTCTCGTCAGGCGGAGCTAAGCCCTGCTGGACCAACGTCTCCAAGTCTATGCCCACTACGTCATCCGGACCGTAGTAGGTACAATAATCCCCCTCACCAGCATCTGTAATATTTTGTCAACATATCCTGTCAGGATGGAACGAGTACAATCTACTAACAACAGTTCACAAGATATGACAAATGCTATAAGACTGTAAATAGAGAGTATATACAAGAAAATCATGGAATGTACATGTGAGTATCATGGCAAGGTAAGCTGTAAATCTAGAGCTAGAACAAGGCAAGTTAACTGATCAAGGCATGTACAAGAATCAAGAATCATCTATCTAGGTGTGTGAGTACTAGCTACAACATGTGGCCAGATTAGGTCTGCACAAGGTTATGATCTAGCCAATCATACGTGTGGTATAGGATTGGCATTCACAAGGTTCACAATATATATACAAGGTGGGTATTGACCACACATCTACACTAGTACTCCCCGTCTCCGACTGGTAGAGTGGATCCAAGTAAGATATGTTACGACACGGAATTCTACGAGAAGGGAGCAAGTCTCCTCGAGAATCGGTGTCCATATACTGCACAAAAACTACAAGGGAGCTTGCACAAGATATACCAAGATAACGAGGAATAACATCTCCTGTCGTGTGAGACCCGTCTCACTATATCGGTATTTTATACGAATACGTGTTTATTTGAGCCGTATTTCATATTTCTCGATTTGCATGATATTTTAAAATTTTCCAAAGTGCAGGGTTTTTGTGGCTTGGTTTAACTTGGATTTGGTTTTATTGGGTTTGGTTTAACTTGGCTTGGCATTTGACTTGGTTTAATGGGTTTTGGTTTACCATGGTTTGGTTTAACTTTGACTTGGACTTGGTTTGGTTTAGTTTGGTTCTTTATGAGAGAGGTGTATGGTTTAGATTGAGTGGAGATGAATGAATGGTGGAGATTGCTTAGGCTTGTTATATAAGCCACTTTTTTCTCTCCCTCCTCATTCACCCTCATTCATTTCTTTCCACCGAAACCCTAGCCATTAGAGAGAGGCAAGTACACCTTGCCGAATGTGGGACGAATTCCATTTTGTTTGTTCCATTCTCTTTATTGTTACATTCTAAGCATGTTTAGAACTTGGAGTTTTCTATTTTGATGGCTAGATTGTTGTAGATCTAACTTTGGAGTAAATTTGGTTTTCGTAGGTTTTGATCTGTTTAACTTGTATATTTTTGTAAACTGATGGTTCCATGTTGTAGAGGATTTCATTCTGCCCCATTTTGACCTATGGAAGTTCAGATTTGGCCTCTGGATGAAGGTTTCATGAAGCTTGGGAGGCATGGGTTCATGGTGTTCTTCTTCTCGAAAACTTGGAGAAGAAGAACAGTTCTCTGGCGCATGGCAGTACTTGGCCGTATGAACATTCATACGACAAGTCACTCTCAGCCGCATGAATATCCTTGCAATTCCAGCCGCATGAAATTCTCTCCCCACTTAGCCGCATGATGACCCGACCGCATGAGTCTATCTGGACTTAGCCGCATGGCTGGGGACGAACTCTGTGAACCGTATAACCCTATCACTTTCAGTCGTATAGTGCCCGCTCCCCGCGAGCCGTATAAACCCCTCTATATTTGGCCGTATATGCGCCCACTGTTTTGGGCCGCATAAGGCCCATCTACCCTGAGCCGCCCGCCAGCCGCATGTGCCAGGACCATTTGAGCCGCATAGACTACTCTCCATTACTCTGAGCCGCGGGCTCCCTGTGCTTCCTAGCCACATGAGACCCCTCCCTTCCTGACCGTATAAGCTCCTGCAGCCGCATGCGCCACGCGTCCGCTCTACCTTGAGACCGATCTATCCGAGCCGCATGAACTCGAATTTTGGGCCGCATGAACCCATATCAATTCGGCCGCATGGACTGTTCTCTTCCCAGCCGCATAAGATCATTCTTGGCCGCATATGCCTTAGCCGCATGGCTCTCCTATAGTCCTGTGTACTGATATTTTATTATATATTTTTACGCCCATTTTATATCCTTACGCCTTTTGTCCTGAACTTGATAAATCATAATTTGATTGACATGATTGAAATGACAATTGTACATGACATGGTGTGACAAGGAACTAGCATGACTTGATAGTGACCCTGAGCCGCAGGGCTCCTTCCAGTGCCTTGTCCAGCTATTTAATTATTGTTATTATTATGATTTCTCTATTGTTATTTGATCTTTACTGATGACTTGTGTCTTGTAACCTCAGCATAACTTGAGTCTCCTGATTGAATGCTTGCACTATACTGTCCGGCACATGTACCCTGAATACGACAGTGACCCGTAGTGGTGCACTCCTGATTAATGACCTGACATGACCTGATAGTGGCCCGTCGTGGCGCACTCTTGACCAGTAAACTTGACATGATAATGGCATGATAGTGGCCCGCCGTGGCGCACTCTTGACATGATAAACCTGACATGATACTCCTTGAATGCTGTTGCGACGGCTAACCTGACATGACCAGTATGAATGACTTGGGCACCGTGGGTGATTGTGTTTGTACAAATGAACCCGTCATGTCTTGCATCATGTCTAGGACATGAATCCCTGGTTTCCCACGGTCAGGGATTCATACTGAATATGGCTAAAATTAATGACTAGATTGATCAAGTAGTTCATGGAGAGATTTTTCCAGTTACCTGTTGCCCCTTTGATCCCGGCCTTATATATTTATGTACATGGGATTTGTTGCTATCCGTTGAGATGAGCGCACTTCCAGCCCACCGTCGAGTGTGGTACCTTAGGACACATGTATCTTACTACAGTGTGTCTACTATATCATGCTATCTTTTCCTTTTCTTGCTGGGATCACTCAGGTAGTAACAAACAGGTAACCGGACTTCGAATTCTCATTGCATCTTGCTAGTAACTAGGATTGTGATAACCCTAGTTAGTTAATGTAGAAAGCCGTAGACAATAATTGGCCGTGATTGCTTGGATGGAGTCTAGTCCAGTATAGTATTATCTAGAAGTGATTGATTGAAAGATTGTACCAGAATGATTGAATGATTGTCACTCTAGAGTGTTACTATAATGATTGTACTCTATTGTCACTCTAGCTTATTGTACTCTTCATTGTCACTTTTATCATTGTACTCTCTCATTTTCACCTTAATGATTGTCACTCTAAAGCATTGTACTCTGTATCGTCACTCTCTTATTGTTACTTAATGATTGTCACCTCTAGCAATAAATGATCAGAGACCAAGTTCTGTTCAGGCGAAGGGTTACAATTCCGGTCCTTGTTTGGTTTAAGGGTTATAACCTGACTTCCGGAACAGTGCCTTCGTCCTCTCTTCGTATATTGCCTAGCTCTATTTATTAAACACGTTCTCCAGTTTACTTTATGTCAAATGATGATGATTTACTTACTGTCTTTCTATGATCGGGATGAGTGCATTGGTACTGCACGAATCTCGATCCTCCCTTACTTATTGCTTTCTCTCTCTGTTGATTGCCTATGATTGTTGGTTTTAAGTTCATAGTTCGGCCTCCTTGTGGTACTTGCTATTTGGGGTCTGACCCCACTGGTTTTGCATGGCCAGGTTCTAATAGAAGAGCCCGAAGGATCTACCGTACCATCTACTCGACGGTGACCAGCCGGAGCACCAGAGTGCCTCAGTAGGTTTTTTTTCTTCATTCTTCCACTGATATGTAAATTCTCCTCTTGTAACGTTTAGCCCCGAGCACGTGTTTAGCTCGTGTTTTGGTATTTTCCTTGATATTGTAGCCTACGGGCATAGACATGATATGTGTATTCTAGACTATAGCTAGTCCTTATCATGTACGACTAATACTCTAGCTAGTCCTCAGTTTTGTGGTATTGGCTTCATGATCAGTCATGTATATATGGTTCGGGACGCCTTACTATTGTATGTATGATGATCGTACTCCTTGCTCTTGTATAATTGTCTGTGATTGAGATACCTAGGATTATAAAACCTTAGGATTGACTGATGGCTTGTAGAGTAACCCCCATGTCTTGACAGCTTATACGTGATTTCAGAGTATTAACGTACTTTGGGATTACGTAGCTGGCTATGTCTGCCCCCGCTCTCCAGTATTCTGGTTCTAGGGCGTGACATGTCGGGATCCATGAATACCAATCCGTGTGACCAATGTGTCGAGAACAAGCATATCTACACTAATTACATGAATTATAACAATCATCGTAAATTGGAAAAGTGTCAAAGAATGTACTCGTCTGTAATAAGATACGATATGTCAACGGGATCCGATGCTATGTCTCGACGACCTATAGAGAACAAGACATATCAATACTATGTTTAGGAAGTAAAGTCAAATCAATTTAAACCCTATTAAGTCATTCTAGGTCAAGACAAGTCAAACTAAGTCAATCTAGGTCGAACAAGGTCAAACTAGATTGTACATGGTCGATCTAAGTCATTCTAGGTCTAGCTAGGTCATACTGGGTCAATGCAAGTCAAACGGAATTAATCTAGGTCGATTTAAGTCAACGGTTGACTTACAGTTGACTTTTGGTCAACTGGTCAACTTTAGGTCAACTCTAGGTCAACCCTAGGTCAATCCTAGGTCAATGGTGACTAATAGTTGACTTTTGGTCAACTGCCCAAGTTTAATGGAATTTGGGACTAAATTAGGTAAAGTGTTGACCCATAGTTGACTTTTGGTCTAAAAAGTCAACCGTGGTCAACCGAGGTCAAGACTAGGTCTAGGCGACTATTTCTAATCATTACCAACCTCTACAACCCATATCCAAGTCCATCTTGGACTTCGAAACCCAAATCTTGGCCGTAGGCCAATTACCTTATTTACCCTTTCTAAGGTAAATTTCTAGCCTAGGTGGAAACCTAGTTAGCCTACCCACGCTTGGTATTTTGACCCGTGCTCCCTAGGGTAGTAAGATACTAGCCTATACATATATTACCTACCAAGATACCTAGGTAAAGTGGACGTCTAGTCCATCTTACGGCCCATTGCCGATATCTTGAATATTTTAAGATACGCAATGGTACGGCACGATACCGGCGCCCTACAACCCCGATTTCAACTCGGGAGCCTACCCGCAAAATCTAATTCACGTATTCTAGGTCCACGCCAAGTTTCATCTCAATCCGACACTCGGGGCTCAAATTCACCCTCTAACTCGATCTCCTCTAAAATCCTATTCTTCTAATTCTTCCCATTCTAAATCTTCTAACTTCTTCCCATTCTAATTCTTCTAACTTCTTCTAATTCTCTTTTTCTCCTCCTTACTAATTCCTATTCTCCTTTCCTATTCTCTTCTAATCTTCTTCTCATTCTTTTCCTAACTTCTTCTATTCTTTCCTCCTACTTCTCTTCTAATTCTTCCATTTCCTCCTAACCTTTCTTCTTCTAATTTTTCTTAAACTTCTTCTTGTTCTTCTCTATGTATCTATCTATATATATATATACATATATATATCTATATATATACATATATATATATCCATTGGGGGGGTTATAAAGGGTTTAAGGGGGCCAAAATGGGGAGGGGAACTGGCAGCTGCTGCTGCCAGTGCTACTGCTGCTACTGCAGCTGTAGCTGCTGCTACTGCTGGTCTTCTTCTTCTTCATCTCTTCTTCCTATCTTCCTCTCTCTCTCTCTCTCTCTCTCTCTCTCTATATATATATATATATATATATATATATATATATATATATATATATATATATATATATATATATATATATATATATATACACAAACACACACACACACACACATCTATCTACATATATATAAATACACACACACACATATAGATATATATACATATACATAGACACACACATATAGATATATTTACATATATATCTACACACTCACACAAACACTCACACATTCACAAACACACACTCTCACCACCATCTCATGACACTCTCATGACACCAATACCACTCTCACAAACATGCACACACATATACTTATAATTATATATATACATATATATATATTCATATATACATATACTTATAATCATATATACATATATATATATATATATATATATATATATATATATATATATATATATTTTATATATATATATATATATATATATATATATATATATATATATATATATATATATATATAGAGGAAGGATAGGTATCCCCGTACTTTTTGCATCCCCATGCATCCCCATGTTCACATCCGTTAGATGTGCTTTAAGTCATCTAATCTTAACCATTGGTAAATCAACGGTTAAGATTAGATGACTTAAAGCACCATCCAACGGTATAAATAGAGGGGATGCATGGGGATGCAAAAAGTACGGGGATGCCTATCCTTCCTCATATATATATATATATATATATATATATATATATATATATATATATATATTTTTTTTTTTTTTTTTTTTATATATATATTATACCATTCTATATATATATATATATATATATATATATATATATATATATATATATATATATATATATATATATATACCATTCTATATATATAAACCCCTAATAATCCTTAACCTAGATTTTTAGGAAACCTAACAAATTCTATGGGCAAAGTGTGGAGAATCTCCTCCTCTACAATTATTGTGAAAGCAATAAATGGTAAAGAGGAATTAATGGAGAATTAAAAGCTTACCTAGAAATGGGTTTCTTGGAGGAAGAAGAGCTTGAAAGAAAATGAATTTTTGAAAGAGAGAGAGAGTGTTTGCTTAGTGGAGAAGAAAGAGGGGGGGTGCTCACCTTGTGGCCAGCCAAGTGGGGGGTTATTGGGTTTTGGGTGGATCCAATAACCCTCCAAATCCATTAGACTTAGGTTGGGTTCGGTTTGTTTCGGTTTGGTTCGGTTTGTTTCTAATTAACCAATTAAGTCTCTAGAATGACTAATTAAGCCATAAAAGTTGGGTTTATGGTTTCTAACCTAATTAGGATGGTATGTGGGCTAAGTCCAGCTAGTATGTGGGTCCCACTAGTGTCCAGGCTACCCGGGTCTCCAATTTAAGTCCGAATTGGATAAAATCCAAACCAAACCAAATAAATCCCTAAAAATCATATAAAATCAAATAAAATTCCTAAAAATTATAAAACTTGAAAAATGACAAAAATATCCCTAATTCGAAAACTGGGGGTGACAAATCTACCCTCCTTAAAAAAAATTTCGTCCTCGAAATTGAATGAGAACTAACACAGCAATCATGAATAGAACAAGGAAAGAAAAAGATAGAATTTTACCTCAAGGCTCGATGAGATATGGGAATCGCTTCCGCATGTCGTCCTCCCTCTCCTAGGTGGACTCACCTGGAGAGTGGTGTCTCCATGCAACGCGAACCAAGGGAATGACCTGGTTCCGGAGCACCTTCTCTCTTCGGTCCAAGATCTCAACCGGCTTCTCTGGATAGCTGAGGGTCGGTCCCACTTCGATCTCTGAGTGGTCTAAGACGTGACTGGGATCTGCCACGTACCGTCTTAGCTGTGACACGTGGAACACGCAGTGCACTCCCGCTAGTGCGGGCGGTAACTCCAGTCGGTAAGCCACTGCAACGACCCTGCCCAAGATACGAAATGGTCCGATGTATCGTGGACTAAGCTTCATGCCGCCACCAAAACGAATCGTGCCACGCATCGAAGAAATCCGCAGAAATACAAGATCACCAACCTAGAACAAAACACAAGACTTAGAGCTTGATCTAAAACAATCACAATCAGACTCAAATACTAGAAAAATCTAAACTATACCTCAAACTCCAACGGCCTCCGATGGCTATCGGCCCAATACCGCTGCCTATCCTGCGCCACCCGAAGTCTATCTCTGATAACCCTGACCTTCTCTGCAGCATCCACCACCATCTCAGGGCCAAGCAAAACCCTCTCGCCGACATCATCCTAAGACAAGGGAGTACGGCACCTCCGTCCGTATAGAGCCTCGAAAGGTGACATCTCTATACTGGCTTGGTAGCTGTTGTTGTAAGCAAACTCTACCAAGTGAAGGTGGTCCTCCCAAGATCCCCTGAAGTCCAAAACACAGGTACGCAGCATATCCTCGAGGGTCTGAATCATCCTCTCCGACTGTCCGTCTGCCTGGGGGTGGTATGCGGTACTGAACTTGAGCGATGTGCCCAAGCTAAGCTGCAAACTCCGCAAGAAGTGGGAAGTGAATCGGCTGTCCCGATCCGAGACTATACTCACTGGAACCCCGTGGAATCGGACTATCTGTCGCACGTACATCTCGGCCAACCTCTCTGTCGACAAACCCACTTTGAAAGGCAAAAAGTGGACCGATTTGGTCAATCGATCAACAATGACCCAAATCGCATCCTTCCCTCCTGGAGAGCGCAGAAGCCCATATACAAATTCTATAGTGATATGCTCCCACTTCCACTCAAGAATGGATAGTGGCTGGAGCAATCCACCGGGTCTCTGTCTCCCGGCCTTCACCTGCTGGCACACCAAGCATCTCGAAACGAACTGAGCCACCTCACGTTTCATGCCATACCACCAAACATGCTATCTCAAGTCTCTATACATCTTGTTGGCTCCTGGATGCATAGAGTACTGAGAACGGTACGTCTCCTGAAGAACCTCCTCCCGAAGTCCTCCGCTCGGTACGCACAATCTGGTGCCATGCCTCAACGACCCATCCCCTGCTATAGAGAACTCATCCAACAGTCCTGTCTGGACCTGCTCCCTGATGACCCTCAGAGCCTCATTATCAAACTGAACTGCCCTGACTCTGTCCATCAGCTCTGACTGCACCTGTAGACCCCACATCTGTGCCTCGAACCCTGGAACTATCACCTCTATGCCCAAGCTCTCCAGATCTGCCAGAAGGTGACGATCCATCGTCAAACACATGGCCACGGGATACCTGCTCAAAGCATCCGCGACCACGTTGGCCTTCCCCGGATGGTACTGTAAGGATATATCAAAATCCTTCATCACCTCTAACCATCGCCTCTGTCTCATATTCAGCTCCTTCTGGGTAAACATGTACTTCAAGCTCTTGTGATCTGTATAGATCTCAACTCGCTCTCCGAACAGATAGTGTTTCCACAGCTTCAAAGCAAATATGACCGCTGCCAGCTCCAGATCATGAGTAAGGTAATTTCTTTTATGAGGACTTAACTGCCTAGATGCATAGGCAATTACCTTCCCGTGCTGCTGAAGCACACAACCCAAACCCCGTCCTGAAGCATCACTGTAGATCGTATAACCACCAGATCCAGATGGCAGCGCCAAGATAGAAGCTGTAGTCAACCTCGCCTTCAGCTCCTCGAAGGCGACCTAGCACTCATCGGACCAAACAAACTCCTCGTCCTTCCTGGTAAGGCGGGTCATCGGCTGGGCAATCCTGGAAAAGTCCTGCACGAACCTCCGGTAGTAACCTACCAGACCCAGAAAACTTCGAACCTCTGCTACTGAGCTCGGCGTAGACCAGGACTCTACCGCAGAAATCTTCCTCGGATCCACTGAAATCCCCTCGCCAGAGACAACATGGCCTAGGAAGTCCACGCGATCCAAGAAGAACTCGCACTTGGACAGCTTTCCATGCAGCTGCTCCCTTCTGAGAGTGTCCAACACAATCCTCAGGTGCTCCTCGTGCTCCTCTGGTGTCTTCGAATAGATGAGAATATCATCAATGAAGACCACCACGAACTTATCAAGGTACTGATGAAATACCTTGTTCATCAAGTTCATGAATACCGCCGGGGCGTTGGTCAACCCAAACGGCATGACGGTATACTCATACTGGCCATAGCGAGTCCGAAAGGCAGTCTTCGGAATGTCATCCCGCTTTACCTTCAGCTGATGGTACCCGGTACGCAAGTCGATCTTCGAAAACACTCTCGCCCCGCTCAACTGGTCGAACAAGTCATCAATCCTTGGCAAAGGATACTTGTTCTTGATGGTAAGGTTATTGAGCGCCCTGTAATCAATACACAGACGTACCGTACCATCCTTCTTGGGGACGAAAAAAAACTGGCACACCCCAAGGGGAAGAACAAGATCGAATAAAGCCCTTGTCCTCCAGCTCGTCGACCTGCTTCTTCAGCTCCGCTAACTCACTGTTGTTGATTCTATAGACGTGCTGGGAGATAGGCTCAGCGCCCGGCACTAGGTCTATAGAAAACTCAACATCACGATCTGGCGGTATCCCGGGCAGCTCCTCGGGAAAAACATCCAAGAACTCAGCAATGAGTGGATGTGGCAACACCGGCCCCGCCAACAATGCTCCGCAGAATCCATCTCCCTGCTCCACTGCACCCCTGGTGAACTCATACTCCGGCTCTCCCGACGGCCTAAACAGAATCCTGTCCCCTCTGCAGTCGATGCTAGCATGGTGTATGCTCAACCAATCCATACCGAGTACCACATCATAACTCGGAAGTGGCATTACGAGCAAACACGCACTCAGCTCCCGGCCTCTCAAAGAAACTCTTCGCCCCTTATAAACATTATTAACTAGGATGATGCCATTCCCAGTCATAATCTTACAAGTCCTACCAAGATACTCAGCAATGATATTGTGTCTAAGAGCAAAAGAAACAGACACAAAACTGTGCGTAGCACCAGAATCAAACAAGGCTAAAACTGGAAAAGAATCTAGCAGAATAGAACCTGCGACAACATCCGCAATAGGCTCCATCTTCTCAGCTGCAAGAGCAAAGGCTCTACCCTGACCACCCCGCTGCTGGTGGTGCTGAACAAACCGCTGCTGCTGGGCCAGAAGTGGACCCCTCTGCTGCACTGCAGGAACTCTCGTCGGTGCCCCCTGAGCTGCTACCGCTCCACGGCCCTCCCTGCGACGGCTCGTAGGACAATCTCTCAACTGATGTCCAGCCTCCCCGCAATAGAGGCACAAGCCCAGCCTCTTCCGGCAGACCTCCCAGATGTGACCGAGCTTCTTGCAGAAGTTGCAAGGAGCCCCATGTTGTGCCTGCCTCTGCTGAGTATGCTGTACCTGCTGCTGAACCGGTGCTCTGGCCTGCACCTGCGGCTGGTGATGCTGGAAAGAACGATGCTGAAGCTGAGGACGCTTAGCAGCCCCTGCGCTGCTAGTAGCCCCCGAGAAAAGATCATGCTCCCTCTTGCGCTTCAAGCCCTACTCCCGCTCTACCTTGCGAGCCTCCGCGTAGATCTGGGTATAAGTCTCATAGAAGGAGGGAATGAGGATCTTGATATCCCAAGTCAGCCCCTCCCTGAAATGGCTCGCCCTGATCTCCGGGTCTCGAACCATGTACTCTGCGTATCGGCTCAGACGGCCGAACTCCGCTGCGTACTCCTCCACAGATAAACTGCCCTGCTGCAGATCCTAGAACTGTCGTACCAGGTCAATCTTGTCCGTGGGGAAAAAGAACTTCTCCTTGAAGAGGAGCTTAAACTCTGCCCAAGTACGGCCCTCTCCAGCTAGGGCTGGCTCGTTTCTGAACCAGGTGCACGCAATGTCTAGCAACTGCAAACCTACCGCCTCGACCTTCAGGTCGTCTGCCAGGCGGGAGGCCCTCATCTGCCGCTCGATATCCTCGAGCTAATCATCTACATAGACCACACCCTCGATCCCGCTAAAGTCACGGGGCTCGAGCTTCTTGAAGTCCTGGATATCTCCGTACCTTGGTCGCGTCCCCGGATGCGGAGCCCTCTGCTCCACGGCTGCAAGGGCCAACTGATGGGCATCCTCCATGCCCTGATGCATCGCGTCTGTCTGCCTCTGCTGAGCCTCGGCCTGGGCTCTCTGAGTCTCCAGCATCTGCTGGAGGAAGGTTAGCATATGCCCCATATCTGTAGGCAGAGGAGGTGGAGCTGGAAGTATGTCTGCAACTAGCGGAGGAATCCGCTGCGCAGCAGGAGAAATAGCGCCTGCATCAACCACTGGTTCTGCGGCCAAAAATGTTGTAGCAACCCTGGGGTCAGCCCTCGTAACCAGCGGAGGAGCGCCCCCAAGAGCTGCTGCTGCCGATACCTCGACTGCATCAGGAGTGTCCGGATCAGCTCCGCGAGTCATAGCAGACCTCTCTGCGTCCGCGGAATCAGGATGCTGGGACCTAGTCTGTACCATCCTGAAGATAGAAATAAAGAAGATATCAATATGGCACAAGAAGGATTATATCAAAGGAGGACAGCTAGAAAACAGTAAATCAATATCAAAGACGGTAAGCAAGATAAGCAAGGAAAGATCCTACTATGATTGAGCACTCTTAGCCTACTATCTCCTATGTGTAACACAGGCTCGTGGTCAACACTCTAAGACGAGTGCCGCCACGACATCGCACTAATTGCGACTTCATGATCTGCATGGGCTACCACTAAAAATGTGTCACGACCCGCACCCGCTGTAAGGGCACGTGTGCGTAACAACGCCCAGCCCTCACCGTAAAAACGGCATAAAATGCTGTAGGTTTTCTACTCTAACAACAGTTTATATATATATCAAAAACCTGTCGAGAATATGGTCAACTCCGAACAGAGGACAAGCAATGAATATATATGAGTACTCAATCACAACTCTAAGATGATAAAGTAAAGACAGAAAGATAAAGACAACAAGACGATAAAATAATAACCTGTCAAGTCCAAATACAAGAATATATACAAGTCCAAGTCTCTAATATAATCCATAATAATAACAGTCTCAAAAGTAGCTGGAGACAAGGTCCAGTACAAAAGACCTACTCTAACTAAACAATAGGTAAGGTCTCGTCAGGCGGAGCTAAGCCCTGCTGGACCAACGTCTCCAAGTCTATGCCCACTACGTCATCCGGACCGTAGTAGGTACAGTAATCCCCCTCATCAGCATCTGTAATATTTTGTCAACATATCCTGTCAGGATGGAACGAATACAATCTACTAACAACAGTTCACAAGATATGACAAATGCTATAAGACTGTAAATAGAGAGTATATACAAAAAAATCATGGAATGTACATGTGAGTATCATGGCAAGGTAAGCTGTAAATCTAGAGCTAGAACAAGGCAAGTAAACTGATCATGGCATTTACAAGAATCAAGAATCATCTATCTAGGTATGTGAGTACTAGCTACAACATGTGGCCGGATTGGGTCTGTACAAGGTTATGATCTAGCCAATCATATGTGTGGTGTAGGATTGGCATTCACAAGGTTCACAATATATATACAAGGCGTGTATTGACCACACATCTACACTAGTACTTCCCGTCCCCGACTGGTAGAGTGGATCCAAGCAAGACACGTTACGACACAGGATTCTACGAGAAGGGAGCAAGTCTCTTCGAGAATCGGTGTCCATATACTGCACAAGAACTATAAGGGAGCTTGCACAAGATATAACAAGATAACGAGGAATAACATCTCCTGTCGGGATCCATGAATACCAATCCGTGTGACCAATGTATCGAGAACAAGCATATCTACACTAATTACATGAATTATAACAATCATCATAAATTGAAAAAGTGTCAGAGAATGTACTCGTCTATAATAAGATATAATATGTCAACGGGATCCGATGCTACGTCTCGAGGACCTATAGAGAACAAGACGTATCAATACTATGTTTAGAAAGTAAAGTCAAATCAATTTAAACCCTATTAATTCATTCTAGGTCAAGACAAGTCAAACTAAGTCAATCTAGGTCGAACAAGGTTAAACTAGATTGTACATGGTCGATCTAAGTCATTCTAGGTCTAGCTAGGTCATACTGGGTCAATGCAAGTCAAACGGAATTAATCTAGGTCGATTTAAGTCAACGGTTGACTTACAGTTGACTTTTGGTCAACTGGTCAACTTTAGGTCAACTCTAGGTCAACCCTAGGTCAATCCTAGGTCAATGGTGACTAATAGTTGACTTTTGGTCAACTGCCCAAGTTTAATGGAATTTGGGACTAAATTAGGTAAAGTGTTGACCCATAGTTGACTTTTGGTCTAAAAAGTCAACCGTGGTCAACCGGGGTCAAGACTAGGTCTAGGCGACTATTTCTAATCATTACCAACCTCTACAACCCATATCCAAGTCCATCTTGGACTTCGAAACCCAAATCTTGGCCGTAGGTCAATTACCTTATTTACCCTTTCTAAGGTAAATTTCTAGCCTAGGTGGAAACCTAGTTAGCCTACCTACGCTTGGTATTTTGACCCGTGCTCCCTAGGGTAGTAAGATACTAGCCTATACATATATTACCTACCAAGATACCTAGGTAAAGTGGACGTCTAGTCCATCTTATGGCCCATTGCCGATATCTATTTTAAGATACGCAATGGTACGGCACGATACCGGCGCCCTACAACCCCGATTTCAACTTGGGAGCCTACCCGCAAAATATAATTCACGTATTCTACATCCACGCCAAGTTTCATCTCAATCCGACACTCGGGGCTCAAATTCACCCTCTAACTCAATCTCCTATAAAATCCTATTCTTCTAATTCTTCCCATTCTAAATCTTCTAACTTCTTCCCATTCTAATTCTTCTAATTCTCTTCTTCTCCTCCTTACTAATTCCTATTCTCCTTTCCTATTCTCTTCTAATCTTCTTCTCATTCTTTTCCTAACTTCTTCTATTCATTCCTTCTACTTCTCTTCTAACTCTTCTAATTCTTCCATTTCCTCCTAACATTTCTTCTTCTAATTTTTCTTAAACTTCTTGTTCTTCTCTATGTATCTATCTATACATATATATATATATATATATATATATATATATATATATATATATATATATATATATATATACACATACATATATATATCCATTGGGGAGGTTTTAAAGGGTTTAAGGGGGCCAAAATGGGGGGGGGGGGGAACTGGCAGCTGCTGCTGCCAGTGCTACTGCAGCTGTAGCTGCTGCTACTGCTGGTCTTCTTCTTCTTCATCTCTTCTTCCTATCTTCCTCTCTCTCTCTCTCTCTCTCTCTCTCTCTCTCTCTCTCTCTCCTCTCTCTCTCTCTCTCTCTCTCTCTCTCTATATATATATATATATATATATATATATATATATATATATATATATATATATATATATATATATATATATATATATATACATATCTATATACACAAACACACACACATCTATCTACATATATATAAATACACACACACACATATAGATATATATACATATACATAGACACACACATATAGATATATTTATATATATATATATCTACACACTCACACAAACACTCACACACTCACAAACACACACTCTCACCACCATCTCATGACACTCTCATGACACCAATACCACTCTCACAAACACACACACATATACTTATAATTATATATATATATATATATATATATATATATATATATATATATATATATATATATATATATATATATATATATATATACCATTCTATATATATAAACCCCTAATAATCCTTAACCTAGATTTTTAGGAAACCTAACAAATTCTATGTGCAAAGTGTGGAGAATCTCCTCCTCTACAATTATTGTGAAAGCAATAAATGGTAAAGAGGAATTAATGGAGAATTAAAAGCTTACCTAGAAATGGGTTTCTTGGAGGAAGAAGAGCTTGAAAGAAAATGAATTTTTGAAAGAGAGAGAGAGAGTGTTTGCTTAGTGGAGAAGAAAGAGATGGGGTGCTCACCTTGTGGCCGGCCAAGTGGGGGGTTATTGGGTTTTGGGTGGATCCAATAACCCTCCAAACCCATTAGACTTAGGTTGGGTTCGGTTTGTTTCGGTTTGGTTCGGTTTATTTCTAATTAACCAATTAAGTCTCTAAAATGACTAATTAAGCCATGGAAGTTGGGTTTATGGTTTCTAACCTAATTAGGATGGTATGTGGGCCAAGCCCAGCTAGTATGTGGGTCCCACTAGTGTCCAGGCTACCCGGGTCTCCAACTTAAGTCCGAATTGGATAAAATCCAAACCAAACCAAATAAATCCCTAAAAATCATATAAAATCAAATAAAATTCCTAAAAATTATAAAACTTGAAAAATGACGAAAATACCCCTAATTCAAAAACTAGGGGTGACACCAAGCAAGCACAATAATTTATATTGATGCTCAAAAAATATGTCCATACAAATATCACATGTATTATCATGAGTTCCCAAAGCACAATCAAATATCACAAGTATTCTCCTCCTTTGTCATTTAGCAAATTGATAAAGCGATAAAGTGGCTCCCTCATAAAAAGTAGACAAAGTGAATATACACAATCACACAACGTAGAACCACAATCATAAAGAGAAACTACTAGCAGTCTTAAAACTCATAAAAACTAAAGTACATAATTCAGAAGGAAATACAATGCATGAAAATAGAAATACGATATCCCAAAGTTTTAAAAACTACTACATAAATTAGAATGAAACTATAGCCTAATATCCATAGCAGCATCAGCAGGTACTAAATCACGATCATTGTGGAGCACGGGATAAACCAACAGAGTCTGAAGGATCACTGGCAGAATGACGAGGGTCGACGAAGGCCGCGTCTGGGTCCAGATACCGCCTGACCCATGTGTCATCAATATGGTAACCTTCGCGAGAAGGGTCCCGTACGATAGGGAAAGACATAGTAGGATCGATAGCTAGGTTTGTACTGGAGGTCGTGCAGCGAGTTGCTGATAGCACTCATCTGTGTGGGGCAGAGTTCGTGTCTGTTCCAAAACACAGAAAAGGTAATGTTTGAATAGGAAAAAGTCTAAAATTTGAAAAATTGAGGGATGTAAGTCATAAAAACAATGTAGCCATATAATAAATGACTGTTAAGACAGCGATCATTACAGTCAAACTGCCTTGGGGTAGCTGTAGGGGTCGGATCCCAGCTAGCGGTAGTCCGAAGACTAGTGCACCGTATCGCTCAGGCTTTTACGCCTTGTTGTCAGAAGGGCTCTTTCGGCTTGTACCCAAAGCTGAGTCATTATAAAAGATGATTGTCATAACCGTTATTTATGCAGGTACATATTATTGTATGACGGTTTCATCCAAGATTCCAAATTCTTGACAAAGGAAATTGAAACATTTTTTCGGCTAGTGGTTTAGTAAAGAAGTCTGCTAGATGATGGTCAATGTCAATAAACTCTAAGTTAATAGTGCGGTATTGTTGATGAGCACGCAAGAAATGATGTCTAATCTCTATATGCTTTATGCGTGAGCGACATACTTGAAGAAGCATGGAAAATATTGCTTTTGGTCCTACATCGGAAAGGAGAAGAAGAAAGGGTCACTACATTCTATAAATAGAGCCCCCTTTCCTTCTTTGAAAAGGGTACCAACGTCACTTTCCTCCTTTAAACTTGGACTCTTTCTACTACGAACCTTCGGGTGCTAAGTCAAAGAACTCTTGGACAGTACGGGCTCGTCGAGCTCAGTCAGCTGTTCCAACCTCTGACCAACAGAGAATCCCGCTAACTGTTAAGTGGGCCTCTGATCGAAAGTTGTACAGAACCTCCCGTGTCCAGCCCCCGGTAGCAAACGGACAGGGTGGTTCTCAAGGGTCTCCCAAGAAAGATCGAGGGTAAGTGCTTTTACTAGCCCCACATCAGGGAGCAAACATGATACCTACGCACTCGTATGCTCGGGATACCCGGGCCCACAAAGCGAGTGCAAAGGTTGATCGAGATGTCCTTAACTTACGAGATGTGATCCTTCATAAACGCAAGGAAAGAAGGTGAGTTTTCATGCGGCTTAAAATTTCTGAGAGCTTCATACGGCTCAGAAAGCTTCATGCGGCTTAGAAAGCTTTATGCGGCTCAAAAAGCTTCATGAGGAGCCACGTCGCCTTATGCGGTTCGAAATAGGCCAATACAGCTGGCCATAACTACTCCGTGCAGCTGGCCATTAATGCTCTGACACAAAGTGACATCTCTGACAGAAATGATAGCTCTGACATAAAGAAGAGACGCGACATGTTCATAAAAAGACGAGAAAATCTATATGATAGCTGGCACAGTTCACAAATTCCAAGAAAGTTCTTTATGCGGATCGCCTGGGTGACCTTCATGCGGCTCGGTTATGAGGCCACCCTCATGTGGCTCGGTTATGAGGCCACCCTCATGCTGCTCGGTTATGAGGCCACCCTCATGCTGCTCGGTTATGAGGTCACCCTCATGCCGCTCGGTCATGAGACCACTCTCATGCGGCTCCGTCATGGGGCCACCCTCATGCGGCTCAGTCATGAGAACACTCTCATGCGGCTCAATCATGGGGACAGTCCTTCATGTGGCTCAGCCAGGATGCACCATTCATGCGGCTAGCAACATAGTGACAGTTGGGACACATGGCAGAAGTTGACTAAGTCTTAAACAACTCAGATTTATTGCAACCAACATAACAGTCCAAATTTATTGCAACAAACTGATCAAGATTAATCTTAACCAATCCCTAATAGCCCACTTCTTAAGGCGCAGTTACAAGGATGTGGCCACGTGGCTGTACACCCCACTCATCACAAACGCCTATAAATAGTATGGGATTATTCCTTTGCACACACACAGAGACACACAGAGCAAAAAGCACACAAGGAGAGGGTATTTCTTCGCCGGAGCCGAGGTTGTGTTCGATCGTCTTAGGAGTAAGGTAAAGTTGATAGCACTTTCTCGAGCCTCTACCGTCAACCCCAGAATCTAAATTAAATAATTGTACTTAGATTGCTTTTCTTAGGTTTTGTTCCTAGGCTTTCTTTTGTACAAGCGAGTTTGTAATTGTGATTTAAAGTTCAGTCCTTCCATAAAACTGTTCTGTTCTTTGATAATCAATGGCAAACTTGATGGCGACTCTGCTGAGGACTAACTTCTCCACTGCTGAGAAGTTGGTGACGCAATTAGACGCAGCCAAGCTCGGCTCCACGTAACAGATGCTGGTTGTTCGTTTCGACCAGTAAGCGTTTGAAGAGATGCTCTCTGACGGGAGCGCTAGCCCGGTCCAGAAGCGAGCCAGCACGAAGAAGGCCCGCAGGGAGTGGAGGCCCAAAACTGTTGCTCCTCTCCAAGCTCTGGAAGAAGTGTCCTCTGCTATCCAAGACGGTAGAAAAGACTCACATGCGGCCCCACTTCAGGCCGCAGAGGACCCTGATGTCCCGAAGTCTGGCAAAGGAAAGCACTACGATGCTGGACTTGCGGGAGCAAATGGGAACTCTGTGCGGTCCAAGAAGAAGCCGCATATAGACGCCAGCCGCATGAAGGCTCATGCGGCCACCAATCTCAGCCTTATGGAGAAGACTCATGCGGCTACCAATCCCAGCCGTATACAGAAAGCTCATGCGGCCGCCAATCTCAGCCGTATGCAGACCGCTCATGCGGCCACCTATCCCAGCTGCATGCAGCATGCTTCTGCGGCCGCCAAGCCCAGCTGCAGGGAGATGGCTCATGCGGCATCCAATCCCAGCCGCAGACCATCCGCCCTATGCAGCTCGGGTTCAGTCTTCGATCGCCTTTCATGCGGTCCTGACCTCAGATGCTCCCAGGAAGATGTGCAAGACTCTGTACGGCACAGCTTGGACTCTTCCTACTACGCGCCCTTGGGTGCTAGAGCGAAGAAGTCTAGGACAGCGCGGGCTCGTCGAGCTCAGTCAGCTGTCCCAACTTCTGACCATCAGGGAGTCCCGCTAACTGTTACGCGGGCCTCTGATAGAATGTTGTACAAAACCGTCCGTGTCCAGCCCCCAACGGTAAACGAACAGGGTGGTTCTCAAGAGTCTCCCAACAAAGATCGAGGGCAAGTGCTTTTACTAGCCCCACATCAGGGAGCAAACATGATACCTACGCATTCGTATGTTCGGGATACCCGGGCCCACAAAGAGAGTACAAAGGTTGATCGAGATGTCCTTGACTTGCGAGATGTGATCCTTCACAAACGCAAGGAAAGAAGGTGAGTTTTCATGCGGCTCAAAATTCCTGAGAGCTTCATGCGGCTCAGAAAGCTTCATACGGCTCAGAAGCTTCATGAGGAGCCACGTGGCTTTATGTGGTTCAAAATAGGCCTATACAGCTGGCCATAATTACTCCGTGCAGCTGGCTATTAATGCTCTGACACAAAGTGACAGCTCTGACAGAAATGATGGCTCTGACATAAAGAAGAGACGTGACATGCTCATAAAAATACGAGAAAATCTTTATGATAGTTGGCACAGTTCACAAATTCCAAGAAAGTTTTTTATCCGGATCGCCTGTGTGACCCTCATGCGGCTCGGTTATGAGGCCACCCTCATGCGGCTCGGTTATGAGGCCACCCTCATGCAGTTCGGTTATGAGGCCACCCTCATGCAGCTCGGTTATGAGGTCACCCTCATGCGGCTCGGTCATGAGACCACTCTCATGCGGCTCAGCCATGGGGCCATCCTTATGCGGCTCAGTCATGTGACCACTCTCATGCGTCTCAATCATGGGGACAGTCCTTTATGCGGCTCAGCCAGGATGCACCATTCATGCGGCTCACAACATAGCGGCTGTTGGAACACGTGGCAGAAGTTGACTAAGTCTTAAACAACTCAGATTTATTGCAACCAACATAACAGTCCAAATTTTTTGCAACAAATAGATCAAGATTAATCTTAACCAATCTCCAACTGCCCACTTCTCAAGACACAGTTACAAGGATGTGGCCACGTGGCTGTACACCCCACTCATCACAAACTTCTATAAATAGCATGGGATTATTCTATAGCACACACACAGAGACACACAGAGCAAAAAGCACACAGAGAGAGGGCATTTGTTCATCGGAGCCGAGGTTGCGTTCGATCGTCCAAGGAGTAAGGCAGAGTTGATAGCACTTTCTCGAGCCTCTACCATTACCCCCAGAATCTAAATTAAACAATTGTACTTAGATTGCTTTTCCAAGGTTTTATTCCTATGCTTTCTTTTGTACAAGTGAGTTTATAATTGTGAATTAAAGTTCAGTCCTCCCATAAAATTGTTCTGTTCTTTGATAATCAATGTCAAACAATACTGGGTTCTTGGTCAAATTAATAGACTAGTGTTATCACAAAAAATAGGTATGTGCATGAAAGATAAGTTATAGTCTTCAAGAGTTTGCTTCATCCACAGAATTTGTGCACAACAACGACCAGCTGTAATGTACTCAGCTTCTGTTGTGGATAGTATGACAGAATTCTGCTTCTTACTAAACCATGAGACTAAAGCCATTCCTAACAAATGATACGTGTCACTAGTACTCGTATGGTCGACTTTGCATCCAGCAAAATCAGCATCGGAATATCCGATTAAGTCAAAGAAAGTGGTTTTGGAATACCACAAGCCTACCGTAATTGTTCCTTTAAGATATCTAAAGATACGCTTAACAGTGATCATGTGTGATTCTTTAAGATTTGCTTGATATCTAGCACATAAGCAAATGCTAAATATAATATCGGGATGACTAGTAGTTAAATACAATAGACTACCAATCATACCTAGATACTTACGTTAATCGACCGGTTTGCCGTGTCACGAGCTACGAACGTCGACACGCGCCCACGAGGCCGCGCACGCGTGCGTTCAGTCCGTGCACTATCCTGTAGTCTGAGTGTCATAACTCGATACACAGGGCATGGATTCGTGTGAAACATTATGGACACGTGGGGGCAACCTTTGCCCATGTGCTCGTGAAATTTCATAAGATTTTGTTGAGTACGCACAAAGTTATCGCGTCTGCACTGATTCGACTGATACCGTACACGCGCGCACAGTCCTCCCCAATATGCGTCTCGTGCAATGCATGGACACCACGTGGATGCTTGTCAGTATAATGTACACCTAGATCTAGACCCCGCCTAGCTACGTGCATGAGCACGAGGCTCCTCATGTTGCGTGTGGCATTCTATTGAGCGCGGCACGTGCCCACGAGCACGTTTCTTTTCACACTCGTACGTGCTCGTACGATACGTACTGATGGGACATGATACAGACACGAGTTTTACCCTGTGAGTACCCAAGCATGTCACACACGTGTATAATTTCGTGTTTGCCATGTTTCACGAGTTCTAGTTGTGTATTTTGGAAATTGGATATCGAATTGGGTTTTGAGTATCGGTTGGGTTAGTTTTGAGTTGATTTTAGTTTTGAAATCGAATTTTTGGGATTAAACTCAGATTCTGAGTTTGGAGAGTAGGTTTAGTTTAGATTATGAGTTGATTTTGTGGTTAGACTATTGGTTTACTTTCATTCATATATAAATCTATATATTGTATATAGTTTTATTGTATATATATATATATATATATATATATATATATATATATATTTTCAAAATAGGACTTTATTGAGAATCAAAAGTATTGGTTACAAAAGCTGTAGACAGAAATAGATCTATAAGATAGACAATTCAACATGAGAGCAACGGATCATAGCTTTCCCAACTTGACGCTTCACTTCAGCAATCAGTTGAGCAGAGGAGAAGGAATAGGCTTCATATCGCCATTTGTTGCGATTTTTCCATAGAACCCAGCAAATGGCTCCAACGATCACTTGCTTTCCATGTTTTTGACGCTTACGCCACCAGCTTTGGAATCTTTGTAATAAGTCAACTCTTCTCGATCGAACACCTACAGTAATTTGGAAATAATTCCATACTGAAGCCGCTAACTCACCCTCACCAAAAATATGTAGAATAGTCTCACCCGCAGGTGAAGAGCAACAATGGCAAGCCGAAGCCATAGAGAAACCAAGCTTCTGCACATTATCGTCAGTAGGCAGCTTATTGAAAATAATCCTCCATAGCAAAATCGACCACTTCGATGGAATGCATTTGTTCTATATATTTTTGAAATAGACCTGACGAGGATATTGGACACGTACCAAATTCCATGCAGAGGTGATTGAGAATTTCCCCGCAGGATGAGGGAGCCAAGATAGAGTGCCATTATCATCTTCAACAATGGATGCATCTCATACCTGTCTTCCACGAATGAGACGTTTCCAAACATGGGATGCAGCAGAGGTAAGCTCAACAAACTGAGGCCGATTTGAGAGCAGTATTTAGCCTTCATATAATCCGCCCATAAGGAATTAGAAGATCTGAGTTTCCACCATAGCTTAACAGTCAATGCATCCAAAACATCCCCAAGTCTTCGAATCCCAAGACCGCCCTCTATGTTGGGTCGTGCCACACAATCCCATCTAAGCCAGGATCTCTTAGGCATACCATCCTTTGAACCCCACAGAAAACCATCGAGCATACTCTCGATTCGGTTTAAGACAGATATTGGTGGATCACACGCCGAAAGGCAATGAACTGGCATAGAAGTAAGGATAGATTTGATCAGAACCAACCTACCACCATATGAAAGGAGTTTGTTGTTCCAACCCGAGACTCTCGCCTGTATTTTGCTCACCAATTCATCATACATCATAGCATTCCTTCTTCCTGACATAATAGGGCAACCCAAGTAAGAGAGTGATCCCTGATATAATTGGAACCCAATCATCTGTTGTATCTCCATAGCCTTTTGATCAGAAACTTTAGAGGATAACAGCATTGCAGACTTCGTAGCATTCACCCGCTGACCCGAATTGAGTTTATATCTATTAATAGTATGCAGAAGAAGCTGTATAGATCTTTTGTCAGCACCAGAGAAAATAAGAATATCATCTGCATAAGCAAGATGGGAAACACTGGGACATCCTCTAGGCGAATAATATCCTGAGAAACCATTAGTAGAATTCAATTGAATAAGACTCCTACTCAACGCTTCTGTGGCAATAATAAACAGCACAGGAGAAATCGGGTCTCCATGCCGGATCCTACAGTGTGCATACAAGAAACCCAAAGATCGGCCATTTATAAGAGAAGAAAACCATATGTTATCAATCAAATGAAGGATCATAGTGCGCCATTCATCGCAGAAGCCAAAGTGTTTCATAACCCGCAAGAGAAATGCCCAGTTCATTCGATCATACGCCTTGCTCATATCGAGCTTAATAGCCATATTGCCCCCCCAGTGTTTATGGTCAATAACTGAGATCATCTCTTGGGCCAATATAATGTTATCAACAATTTCCCTTTCCTTAACAAAACCACTTTGTTCCGGGGAAATAATACGAGGAAGAATAGCTACCAACCTCCTAGCCAATAGTTTGGAGATAATTTTGTTGAGGAAGTTACACAAACTAATTGGACGATAATCATTGAGGGATTTAGGATGCTTAGCCTTAGGAATTGGGAGCAAAAATGTACTAGTAATGAATTTTGGAAGGGAAAACCCATCAAAAAATAAACAAACAGCTTCCAAGATATCATTGCCAATAATCTGCCAGCATGATAAAAAGAAGTATCCTGAAAAACCATCTGGACCAGAAGAGCTGCTAGGGTCCATACTCTTGACAGTAGATAATAATTCCTCCATGGAGGGTTTAGCAATCAAAGCATTGTTATCCTCTTGCGTAATAATAGAAGGAATATGATCAAGATAGCCATCTTCAATAACAGTGTGAATAGGAGAGAATACCTTGCTATAATGATCATTGGCTTCTCCTTGAATGTCTTGCAGTGTAGAAAGAGTGCTCCCAGTTGCAGAAGTGAGATAATGAATATACAGACGGTTCTGTTTGGACGAAACACAGGAATGGTAAAACTTTGTATTACGATCCCCATCTTCATCCCATTTAACCCGAGCTTTTTGCTTCCAATATGCATCTTCAATTCGAAGCCGCTGCTTCAACTGAGCCCGAGCTAACAGCCATTGTGGACGGAGAGAAGAATTGGCTTCATATTCCGCTTCAATAGATGTAACATCATCCTCAGCCTTCTTAACCTCTTGAAAAATATCACCAAAAGTAGCTCGACTCCAAAAAGAAAGAGCTTTCCTGGTAGCCGCAAGACGAAGACCAATACGAACTAAGCTATTGATGTGATCAGTAGAATGCTAAGCTGACTCCACAACCGAAAGAAAGGAATCATGATCCTTCCAGAAGTGCAAAAAACGAAAAGGACGAGGTGATGTAGGCCTTTCACTCTCAATAGATAATAAGAGCGGAGCATGATCTGACTCCGATCTATTTAAGTGAGTAGAAGCCGACAAAGGGGGCCATGCTAGCCATTTAGAATCTAACAGGACTCTATCAAGCCGAGAACCCATCTTAGGGAACTACATTGTCTATCAACCCAAGTGAAACAATTCCCCGAGTACGGAATTTCCTGCAAACCAGTAGCAGATTAAACCTCATTCATAGATACTGAACAAGGTGGTAGGCCTCCGAACTTTTTCGTACTAGAAGTTATAGCATTAAAGTCTCCTGACACCATCCAAGGATAGTTTCCATCTATGGCGAGTGAGTAAGAGTTGCCTCCATAAGAGTCTTCTACCTTCCTTCGTATTACTCCCATGCACAACCGACAAGAGAGCAGTCTCCAGTAAGAGAGGAGAAAAGACAGTCACCGTTAGGCATTGATCACAGGAATCAACTACCGATATAGACCAAGAATGTCGCACCATGATCCATATATTGCCTTTATTATTGCTAACAGAAGTTTGAAAACCCAGTTTCAGTTGGTAAGAAAGGAGCTTGTCAGGATGAACCTTCGGCTCAATGGTCATAACTAGAGGGACTTTGTTCGTGCGGCATAGAGATTAAGTCCTTTAAAAGCCATAGGATTAGCAATTCCCCGAATATTCCAGCTAATAAATTTAAACATGAGAGGAGGAGGCGGCTGCTTGATTATTAGTAACCTTGGAGGAGGAGCGGAGGATTCGGGGCACTGCCGGAGGGGGAGGAGCTTTCTTCTTCTTTTGACCACCTTGGAGAGCTGGAGCAGGGAGGATAGTCTCTTGCGGGGGGATCGTCTCACCGGAACCGACGCCATGTGGCTCCGTCGTTGCCAGAGTGGTATCGCCAGCTGGGATGTCAGGAAGATAAACTTCTTCTTGTCGATCCGCAGCGTCGACTTCGTCAGCCCAGGAGCGAAACTCTCTTTCCTCCAATGGGTCAACTTGATCATGAGCAGGAGGGTTTGCAACATCATTTTGAGGTGGGATGACCACAGGCGACGTAGGTTGTGACGCCCGAGGGGATGTAACAGGTGAGTTAATGGCTGCGGAGGAGATAATACCCTGCTCGATATGTGTGTCAATGGCAGGGTCTGCTGATGTGGCCACCCGAGCAACTATTGGCAGTTGAGAATGATCATGAACATTAATCGCCTGATTTGAAGTTTTACCCTGATCCGCAGCACTATTACCAATTGGGGAGTCATTAATGACTGGTTCATTCAAGATCTCTTTGTTCTTCTGCTGAGGAGGGTTTGCTTTGGTTGGTGCATGTGTTTTGCATGAGTCCCTTGTGTGTCCTTGGTGTTTGCAAACTGAACAGTACTTTGGAATATTCTTATACTCTACTTTTTGCGATATCGATCTTCCATTCGGTAGATTAATACGAACCATCGGAGGTAGGGGTTTGCTGGCATCCACCTCAACAAAACTCTAGCCGTACTAGGTCTAGAAAATTCTTCTGTAGCACAATCCAGTTTGAGAGGAGTACCAATCCCCAGAACTATAGAGAAAAGAGCATTTTTGGCAAACAGTTGATGAGGCAGGCCAGGGAGAGAGACCCACGTGGGAGCCAGGGGGATTCATGTGATGCACAAATTCTTTAGACCACCGAAACACTTGCATGGGAGCTCTTGAAACATACCATATTTCCCTCGCTTGGAGTCGAAGAAAACCAGCTTCTAGGGTAGGCCGGATAATAATGTGCTTAGGATCAATGACCCCAACCTTGACTTCACCAGCAAACTGGAAACCCATAAAGGCTTCCTGATCACCTCAATCGAGGGCCGAGCATGCGAGAACTTTTCGATCAAAGCGAACTTGAATGGCTGAACCAATATCTGTTCATCGTCTTCCGTGAAGGAGACGATGGGAACCCCTCTATTGAAAGAAGGGGCACGGATGGAGATCGACTGGGGCAGAGGCAACCCCAACCGCTTCGGCAAAAGACTTCGCCGCCATAAACCCTCAAAACTAACACACGGTCAAGCGATCCAGTTGTGGGAGACGCCGGCCCGGCCAGAGGCCAAGCCGGGGTCGGTGGGATTAGGGTTTGTAGGTGCGGCGCTCCTCGAGGAGGGAGGAGAATATATATATATATTATATATATATATATATATATATATATATATATATATAAAGTTTCTCTTGTGATTATTATTGAACCTAAGGTTCATTATGATAAGTTGTTAACCTATCAGCTTAAACTGGGATTTCAGTGCTCCTTTTCTAATAATCGAGGTAATATCTGGATTATGGCTAGACATGATATGGAGTTACAGGCTATTGACTCCTTTGATCAATGCCTCACAGTCTCGACCTCTTCCCCTTTATTACCACTGTTGCGACATTGACTGCATTCATAGGAATAATACTAAGGAAGGTCGCCGTTTCCTTTGGGATCATTTTCTCATGGTTCGTTCTAGGTGGTCGGGTCCATGGCTTGTTGCGGGGATTTTAATGCCATTACCCATCAAGAGGAAAAGTTTGGTGGGTTACCTCCTTGTATGTTTCAATGAAAGACTTCTCTGCATTTCAAGTTACGGCGGGACTCTCTGAAGTGCCTTATACTGGTAATTGCTTTACCTGGGTTGATCGGCAGTATGGCTCGCCTAAGCAAGGATCTCGCTTGGATAGGGTTTTTCTTGATTCTAAATGGCTGGAATGGGCTCTATTATCGGTGGTCCTCCTATCTAAATAGATCAGAGTCAGATCATGCTCATATCTTGCTATCATTAGAGAGTGAGAAGCCCAACTCTCCTCGACCTTTCCGTTTTTTGTATTTTTGGAAAGATCATGCTTCGTTCTTACCTACTGTGGAGTTAGCTTGGCGTTCGGTTGATCATGTTAACAGTATGGTATGGGTGGTCTTCGTCTTGCTGCCACCAGGAAGGCGTTATCGGCTTGGAGCAGATCTACTTTTGGTGATATTTCAGAAAGTTAAGAAGGCTGAAGACAATGTGACTGCTTAGAGGCTGCTTGTGAGGTGGATCCCTCGCTCGTCCTCAATGGCTGCTTGCTAGAGCCTATTTGAACAACTCTGCGTATTGAGGATGCATACTGGAAATAAAAGCTAGGGTGAAATGGGATGAGGCTGGGGACAGGAACACGAAGTTCTACCATTCTTGTGTCTCCTCTAAGAGAAATTGTCTACATATTCATCATCTTCAATCAGCGGATGGACGGTTTTCTTTCTAATCTTGTTGATATTCAACAAGAGGCCATTGAGCATTACAGTAAGGTTTTCACTCCTTCTCATTTCCTCATTGATGATGCATATTTTGCTCATATTCCTCGCATTATTACTCATGAAGACAATGATATTCTGACTGCTAAACCTTCCATGGATGAAGTATTAGCCACTGTCAAATGCATGGATCATAATAGCCCTGCGGGTCCTGATGGATTCTCGGGTTTATTCTGTTTGGCATGCTGGCCTATTATGTGAGGATATCCTTGATGCTGTTAACCTATTTATGGATGGTTTTGCTTTTCCTAGATCCTTTACGAGTACTCATTTACTTCCAATCCCCAAAATTAAGCATCCTAAATCGCTTAATGATTATCGCCTATTAGCCTTTGTAACTTTGTTAACAAAATTGTTTCCAAATTACTGGCAAGACGGTTGATAGATATTCTTCCTCGTATCATTTCTCATGAACAAAGTAGTTTTGTTCGGGTCGAAGATTGTGGACAACATCGTCCTGGCACAGGAGATGATTTCTGAATTGGATCATAACATATAGGGAGGAAATATGGCGATCAAACTTGATATGAGTAAAGCTTATATCGGGTGAGCTGGTCTTTCCTTCTTCGGGTTATGAAGCAGTTTGGCTTCTCTAATGAATGGTGTACGCTGATTCTTCATCTAGTGGATAATATATGGTTCTCGACCTTGATTAATGGTCGTTCATCAGGTTTTTTCATGGCCAGTGTGGTATAACGGCAAGGGGACCCGATCTCTCCAGCTCTATTTATTATTGCTGCTGAAGCTTTGAGCCGTAATCTTATTCATTTACATCATTCTACTAGATTTACTGGCTACTATTCTCCTAAGGGATGTCTAAGGATCTCACATCTTGCCTATACGGATGATCTTCTTTTATTTTTTGGTGCTGATAAACGATCTATACATCTTCTTGTGGGGTCATTCAGGAATATGAAGCTAACTCGGTCAAAGAGTTAATGTCTTCAAGTCTTCTATGATTTTATCTGAGAAAGTGCCTGCTATTCGTGCACAGGAGATACAACAAATTACTGGCTTTCAGTTGATGCATGGCTCTATTGTCTACTTGGGGTGTCCTATCTCGGTTGGCAGGAGGAATGCTGGCATGTATGATGAACTAATTGATAAAATCCGCTCTTGGATTTCAGGTTGGAATAACAAGATTCTTTCATATGGAGGGAGACTTGTTCTTATTAGTCTATCCTCACTTCTATTCCAGTTCACTGTTTATCTGCTAGCAATCCTCCTCTGTCTTCTTAAATCGGATAGAAGCTTGCTTGATGGTTTCCTTTGGGTTCGAAGGATGGTCTACCTAAACGTTCGTGGCTATGCTGGGATCGGATAGCTAGGCCAATTCCAGAGGGTGGCCCTTGGCGTTCGTCGTTTGGGTGATGTCATGGATGCAATGACAGTTAAACTTTGGTGGAAACTTAGATCGACTGACTGTCTTTGGGCTAATTTTATGAGAGCTAATATTGTGCTTCTTCTCACCCGTCTGATGTTGAGATTACGTCAGCGCATCTCATGTTTGGAAGCGACTGATTCGGGGTCGAAATCTTGGTGATGCTCTTATTGAGGAAGATGATATGGGTACTTTTACTTGACACTACACAGTCAGGTAAATTTTCCATCCCTCCTCCAGCCTGGAATCATGTTCGAGACAATTTCCTCAACAAGCTTATTTCAAAGTGCTTGGAACTCTTGTATGCCGACCAAATGGTCTATTTTGCTCTGGCGCATCCTTTTAACAAACTTCCGACTGATGATAATATTGCTAAATTGGGTTTCTCAATGGCGTCGGCTTGTCATTGCTGTTCGGCTCAATCAGAATCTGTTTCTCATGTTCTTCAATGAGGAGAATTGCTTTTAGTGTTTGGCAGTACTTTCAAACAAAAACTGGTGTTCGGGTTCGGGCCAATCGTTTGATATCTGCAAAGGCTACATAAGGTGGCGTCGTCGACAGAACACCTCAAGCAAATTATTGTTGGTGCCATATGCTGGGTCCTTTGGAAAAAATCGCAATAAATGGCAATATGAAGCTTATGTTTACTCCTCGGATCAGATCATTGCTGAAGTTAGACGACAGTGAAGAAGGCTATGATTAGATGTAATCATGTTACTATCCCTGAGCTCTAAATTTTTGTACTGGTTACTTTGCTTTTAATAAAGATGGTGTTTGAATATATA